>CM055886.1:397500-425000 GCA_029582165.1 Portulaca oleracea | reverse complement strand
TTGGATTTAATACCATTGATCCAATTTTTCTCTGCTTGGAAATGGTACGCAGTACGATAGGGTTGATGAGGAGGAGCAGACGCAACAGTCATAAGAGACCCCAACAACAAAACCATCGTAAAAGTAATGAAACCTAAAAATGGAGAAGACATAGTTGAAATTTGGGAGAAAGGAGATTAGGTATATGAGAATACAAATATCAATATTGTAACTATGTAAGTGTGGTCACATTTGCCTATATATAATAGAAAAATATGATAAGTTAAATAATTCTAGAAGTTTTATCTTGAGTACGCAGCTAGAAGATAATTTTCTGATTTTTTTTGTTTTTTTGTTGGGATTTGATTAGCAGTAGATTCGCCTTGAGAGAATATTTTCCAAAAATTTTTTTTAAAAAAAAAAGTACTTGAGAGTATTACCTTTTTTTTTAAGACCTAATTCTATTTTTAGGGTGCAGCTGTGTTATTGCTTTCCGCCCCAACGATGAAATCTCATACAATAAATAATAACAGTAGTTGATTCTTTTCGAAATAAAATCTCAACAATTAATTTAGAAGTAATAACTGCTTATCTAAAATTAAGGCCATTGATTTAATAACTGCATACATCCGAAGTTATTATCAAAATGAAAGTCATTTTTAAAAAAAGTAATAACTGGCTTTTGTAATATTATTGAAAACTTTAAAAAAAAATCTATTAAATGTATTAACCTATCCCCCGGTCATGCCTAGAATGACAGATTTGAATTGTTTTTCCCCCTCTCCTCCTTCCCCTATACCTTGGAGCTTTTTCTCTCCACGTTCCCAGATGAAATTATCAAAAATGGCCTCCAGATTCAAACCTCTTCTTCTACTGTTTGGTAAACTCATGTAGTGGGATTTATATTCATACCAAATCCAACATTAACGTTGCTTACTGCATGTCCACCCAACCAATTTTTCTGACTTCATCCAACTCAATTTTATTTATTTTACTGCTTCAAAGTTATAATAAGGAGGGGTAATATTTTATAGCCTTAATCAACAGGTAACATACATGACTATTAATCTTTTCGCAAATTCTAGTATAAGACCGTCTCACAAAAATTTATTGTGAGACGGACTCCTTATAGAGTGACATTTTTAATATGTTGCTATGACTAATAAGTAATTTTAGAATGACTTTTTAATACGAAGATGACTAATAATTTATCAAAATGTGACTTTTATTAGAGTCAGTCAAAATAAATTATTAGTCACTCCTATATTCATAAATAGTCGTCACAACATTGTATGTCTGACGATAAATTTATGATGAGACGGTCTTACTTAAGAATTACTGTAATCTTTTTTAATAGATAATGATTATATTTATAATGGTTGTCAATTATAACATTCACAATAACTAAAAAGTTCTTATACAACGCAAATTATTATGTATTCCCGCGGGAGTACACAACTCCCTCCAACTCCAGCTATGCGTCGCTTTCTGTGTGGCTCTTTTTCTCCGTGTTTTAATACAAATATTTTCTTGCGCAAGCAAACACATTTAGGGCATGTTTGGAGAGAAAAATGGAATGGAATAAGGGTGGGATAGGTATCCAATTCCTTTTCTTGGTGTTTGGTGAAGCATTTCTGGAATGGGATTGAGAAACTCCTAGGTTTCTAATCCCCCTCAAAAGGGTGGAATTAGAACCCTCCCATATATAGGGTATTAAAAGGGTGGAATTAGAACTCTTGCCTTATTCCATTCCCTTCTCTCACCAAACACTTTCTATTTTGAAATCAAATTCCATTCCCAACCCTCTAGATATCTAATTCCATACCCATTCCATTCTATTTTTCTCTCCAAACATACCCCTATAGCTTGTAGTCCGTTGGTGATTGGCATATTATAATGATCTCAGTGATCATGTGTTTGATTTTAGGAACAAGCATGCATGCGTCTTCTTTAATTTGTTTTGTAATTTTTTATTGTTCTTTTGATACTTGAGAATAGTTGAGATCCATTTTTTTCCTAATTATTTGTCCATTTTAACATTCCTTTTATTTTTCTCTCTTTCTCTATTTTGTCTTGTATTTTTTTTATTTTTCCTTAATATTTTATTTATTCATTTTACACTTTGCACATTATAGGAATTACTTTATTTTGTAATTTTTGATTTTTCATTTGACATCCATTTTTTTCCTAATTATTTGTCCATTTCATCCTTCCTTTTATTTTTTCCATTTCTCTATTTTGTCTTTTGCATTTTTTTATATTTTCCCCTCAATATTTTATTTATTCATTTTGCACATTGCAATATATTTTTCCACACACTATCATGTATTCAATGGCTCATTATTTTGCACACTAGCACAAATTCATTCGTACACCAGTATGAATTTTTCGCACACTAGTACTGACTCATTTGCACGTTACCACTGACTCCGTTGCATAACATATATCTTTTTATACACCAGCACGGACTCCTTTACATACTAACATAGAGGCATTTACACAGTAGCATAGATTCCTAAAGAATGTGCAAAAGTGTATGTGTTAGTGTGCAAAAAGTTTGTGTGTTAGTATACAAAGGTATATGTGTTGATGTGCAAAGGTGTGTTGGTGTGCAAACGTGTGTATGTTAGTGTGCAAATGTATGTGTGTTAGTGTGCAAATGTGTATGTGTTGGTGTGTGTTATTGTGTAAAGGAGTGTGTTAGTATGTAAAGATTTATGTGTTAATGTGCAAAAGTATACAAAGGTATATGTGTTGGTGTGTAAAGGTATATTATATTTTTTTACACTAAAAATCGTACTAATACACACTAACTATAATAGTTATTTTATAAAGTTTGATGTGCAATTTTTTTATATAGATTTTATTGCACACTAGCTATAATACATTTGCACACTAAACATCATACTATTACACACTAACTATAATACGTTCGCAACAATAAATGCAATACGTTTGCACACTAAATATCGTACTATTACACACCAACTATATTAGTTATTTTATAAATTTTGGCATGCAAAAATTATATATTTTTTTTTATAACACACTAAATATAATACATTTGTACCCCAAACATGGTACTATTACACGTTAAATATAACACATTTGCACACCAACTATTAAACTATTGCACACTAAATATAATATATATGTACTCAGGGGCGGATTTAACATGGGTTCACGTGGGGTCAAGTGACTCCGCTTAAAAAAAAATCGAAAGTTTATCGTTTTTCTAAGCAAAACTTGGCCGTTTATATCATATAAAATGTGTGACAATTTATTATCACATACGTCCCTGCGGCACAGTGGTCTGCGGTAGATTGGTGCCTACATTGTAGGCAGAGGTCGCGTGCTCGAATCCAACTCACAAAAGTTCTGTTTTCGTTTTCCTTTTCAATTTTTGAACTAAATTTTGCAAATCCATCTATTTTAGTTCTTTTCAGTTTTTTCTCGTCAATTTTTGTTTCTTTTCAATTTTTTCGTACAAAGCTCATGATGGAAAACTTTTTAGTTCACTCTATTGACTCTTAGCTCATCCAAAAGAAAACTTTTTAGAATCTCAATAAATTCTTACTTCATTTTTCATTTATTTTTTTACCCACCCATACCATAGTACCAGCGGTACATCAATTACTCTATTTAATTTAGAGCAAAACATCCAAATAGTCCTTAGATAGCAGAAGTTGTAGAAGTGAAGATTCCTTTCTTATCTTATCATTCAATAAGCATCTTGTATTTCATAAAAATTGGGGACAATATAATCTTTACGTAAGGGCCATCCTATCCAACTTTCGGGCATTAAAATACGTTTCAGGCGTGGATGATTATCATAATAGATTCCCAACATATCATAGGATTCCCGTTCTTGAAAATCTGCGCTTTTCCAAACCCAGAAAACGGACGGAATTCGAGGATTGCTCCTTGGAGCAAATACTTTTATGCATACCTCTTCCGGTTGATCCACACCGTACTCTATTTTCGTAAGATGATACACACTACCTAACAGCCCGCCAGCGCTACGTCAGAGGCACATTGAGAACGTAGATAATTGTAACCGTATACATATAAAATGACAAAGAATGGAATGCCAATCTTCGCTTTATTTGTAAAGTCTATTCCTTGTAATCGAAACCCAAATATCTATGAACTAGCCCGTGTTTGACTAGCCAAGCGCATAAACGACCACGCATCTTGTTTATATATCCGGAATTTTTTTTTTTTTTATAAATATTTTTTATTGTTTTTATGATACGATGAAATTTCTGAAAATTGACCATTGCTAAACTTAAAAACGAATCCTATTTAATTTAATTCACTAATTCGTGGAAAATACGGAACTTTTGTATTTGAAAAATGTTTCGGAGGAATCTCAAGTAGATGAAGATTTATATAGTAATCCTTGATCATAATTTCCGGTATGAATACTACGTCCAACACGAAACTTGTGATTGATAGTAAAACATCGATTATTCTGTTGAGACTTAATTCTATCTTCATAGATTTCCCGAGATATTTTCTTACGAAGCTTTGTTATAGCATCGATAACTGCTTCCGGTTTAGGTGGACAGCCCGGCAAATAGACATCCACGGGAATTAGTTTATCAACCCCGAACAAGACTATAGGAATCAGATCGAACATCCCCCTGTAATTGTACAGGCTCCCATAGCAATAACATATTTTGGTTCAGGCATTTGCTCATATAATCTCACTAATGAAGGTGTCATTTTCATTGTTATAGTGCCGGCTGTTAAAATTAGGTCTGCTTGTCTAGGGCTCGATCTTGGTACCAGTCCATAACGATCAAATTCGAATCGTGAGCCTATTAATGAAGCAAATTCAATGAAGCAACAACTGGTACCATAGAGAAGCGGCCATAAACTAGAGAGTCTTGACCAATTTGAAAGATCATTTGATGTAGTTGAAATAACTGAATTTTGGGTTATTCGAGTAAGTAGGGGAAACTCAATAGAATTCATAACTGTTTCCATCTTATTTTTTTTTTCTTTTTTCATTTTATTGTCGGAATATTCAGGGATTAAGACCATTCCAATGCTCCTTTTCGCCATGCATAAATTAAACCAACAATTAAGATAAGCACGAAAATTAAAGCTTCTATAAATACAGATACACCCAATACATCGAAACTCATTGCCCATGGATAAAGAAAAACTGTTTCAACATCAAAAACAACAAAAACTAGAGCAAACATATAATAACGGATTCGAAATTGTAACCAAGCATCCCCCATTGGTTCTATACCAGATTCATAACTAGAAAGTTTCTCTGGTCCTTTGCTAATCGGAGCTAAAAGTCCGGAAAACAGAAATGCTAAAATATGAATAACACTTGATATTATTAAAAATGCCCAGAAAATATCATATTCATAAAGTAGAAACATAAACGAACTCCTTATGAATGTGGAAAATATGCCGAATTAGTTGATTCGAATTGGAATTGTCAAGTTATCCATAACTCCTTAGTCAAAACAACAATTCATTTTGAGCAAAACACCTAACGGAGTTTAGTTTCATTTGTTTACTACATCTACATGACGTGTCTCGTTTAAAGAGTGATTGACTTAAATCTTATTTCAGTTTTGTTTTCCATTCCACTTAACTTATATTCTTATATTCTTATTCTAATTATATAGAATATAGAAATATAGATTGTTCTTATCTTATACATATAAAAAAAACCTTTCTCGTTTTCATCCCGGTTTTCTCTAAATAAACAAATAAAAGAAATTTTAAATAGAATTCTCTTTTATTTTTCGAATTTTTTTTATTATTTATTAAATAATTATTTCATTTTTATTAAATAATTATTTCATTTTCATTAAATAATTATTTCATTTCTCTTTTTTTTCATAATTTAGAATTTTGAATAGAGAATTCAGGCATAAGAGAATTTTAAGGAATTTCTATTTCATAATTAGAATCATATTGGTTTATTTTATTTAATTTGAATTCAGAAGGAGTAGTTTCTATTGATTGTAGAAGGAAAGAAAAGACTACCTTTTTGCGTTTTATTGAGTAGATAAGGTACATGAAGACAAAAACTATCTTTAACAAAATTTCCAATGAAATAAATTTTTTATTAAAGAGATTTTAAAACCTCGGCTTGCCTACAAAAAAATTAAGTAGGGCATTCCTAAATCTCCTTTTTAGATTCAATTGTAGTTGGTTAGGTTGGAATTTAATTATTAACTCGACTAATAAAATAATATGATTTTGATTCTAAAAATTCACTAGGATTGGTTATAGTAGACTAAAAAAGGAAATATCATAAATTCTTTGATTGGAATAGGAAAGAGAAAAATTCCTATTTTATTTACCTAAAAAAAAAGCTTAATGAAGAAAAAAGATTTGTTTATCCGAGATTGGATAAATACTGATTGGATCTAGTAAAATGTATTTTTCTTTTCCATTTATTTTTGACTCAGCTCTAAACGATCCTCATTAGTGAGTTTATGGAAATTTTTGATTTTGATGAAAGTGAACTGATTAGTTATAAACAACACAGAAATAAAATACAAATAATAGTCTAGTGGAGAAATGAAAATTCGAAATATATTATTTTTAGAAACATATTATTTTATTGAATTTTCATATTAATTTATTACAATTAATTTATTCTATTCGATAGTATATAAATTTATAGGGCTATACGGACTCGAACCGTAGACCTTCTCGGTAAAACAAATCAAACTGATTATTCTCAAAATGATTTGAACTGTTTCAAAGACCTAACATGCATTTTTTTTGCATTGGGCTCTTTCATTAACTGATATAAATATCAATTAGTCTACCATATTTTTCTTGATAGAAAGAAGACGGTTCCATGTGCTCTGATTCATTATTTACTTGAACTTTAATTCAGAAGCACTACCAAAGTGTTTCAAAGAAGAGTTATCTTGACGTAGGTCTGCCTTTGGCCTAGATCAATTAAAAAATTAAATAGAGTCTCTATCGTTCTGCTTATCAAATCCAATATGAAACTTCATACACCTTAAAGTTCATAGGACGAAAAGAGATTTTTGGAGGCCCTTATACTCATTATGCCTAGCATTGAATAGGCTGGGTATTCACCCTATCAATATCTCAAATCAATAATGGGTTCTATTTGGCGACTAAACGAGCACCTGAATCGGACTGAACTAGAACTAATTGTCAGGCTATTGTTCTCTTATTTTGTTTCCTCAAAGTTATAGAGTAAGACATCGATTTAGCAAACTTTTGATTGCATGATGAACTTCCCTGAACGAGGTGCTCTACCAACTGAGCTATAGCCCTTGTGCTACATATTTTATTTTAGCATGTAGATAATTTTTTGTCAAGATGAATATTCCACGATTAAACATCATAGCTCTTTGATCTGTTTGTTTGATTAATATTGCTTATAAACACTATTACATTTATAATCCATCGATAGTGATGGTTCTTTTTGTAATGATAAATGACCTACTTAATTCAGTGGTTAGAGTATTGCTTTCATACGGCGGGAGTCATTGGTTCAAATCCAATAGTAGGTAAAACTTATTAGATACCGGAGTCGATAGTATCTAATAAGTTTTTCTATTCACCCTTTGATTATTAAGACTATATATAATCGACTAACTATATAAATTTATAATCTTATAATAAATAATAAAGAATTTTTCTTTTTTCTATTTCTTTTTTTTTTCGTTGCACCAGAATCCTATTTTTATTTGTATTTGATTTTGTTGATTGAATCAAATACAAATAAAAATAGGATATCTTCTCTATATAGATTCTATAGATAAAAAGTGTCTAAACAAAACTTCTTTTGATTATTTGGACAACTAATTAGTTACGAAATCGTATTGGTAGCCTCTACTCGTGTCTTAGCTCGTCTGAGAGCTAGATTTGCTTCAATTATTTGTCTCTTTCCTTCAGCTTTCCTCAAGTTAGCTTCTGCTTTTTCAAGAGTTTCTTGAGCTTCTTGTGGATCAATGTCATTACCCCTCTCAGCCTCATTTACTAAAACAGTGATCTCATTATTGCCTATTCTAGCAAAACCACCCATCAGAGCCATTGTTAACCATTGGTCGTTAAGGCGTATTTTCAAGATACCTATATCTACGGTTGTGGCAATAGGAGCGTGGTTTGGTAATACGCCGATTTGGCCACTATTAGTAGGTAAAATTATTTCTTTTACTTCGGAATTATAAACAGTTCGATTAGGAGTCAGTACACAAAGATTTAAGGTCATTTCTTCAATTTGCTCTCTATTACTAAGTTCATAGCTTTCGCGGTAGCTTCATCGATGTTACCTACCAAATAAAAGGCCTGTTCAGGGAGACTATCTAATTCTCCGGAAAGGATCAATTGAAACCCTCTAATTGTTTCGGCTAGGCCAACATATTTTCCTGGAGAGCCCGTAAATACTTCTGCTACGAAAAAAGGTTGGGATAAAAAAACGTTCAATTTTTCGTGCTCTTGCTACGGTTAAACGATCTTCTTTGGACAATTCGTCCAACCCAAGGATAGCTATAATGTCCTGAAGTTCTTTGTAACGTTGTAAGGTTTGCTTAACTCTTTGCGCAGTTTCATAATGTTCCTCGCCAACGATCCGAGGTTGGAGCATAGTTGACGTTGAATCTAACGGATCCACTGCTGGATAGATGCCTTTGGCGGCTAATCCTCTTGACAAGACTGAGTAGCGTCTAAATGTGCAAATGTAGTGGCAGGAGCGGGATCGGTCAAATCGTCTGCGGGTACATAAACTGCTTGAATCGAAGTTATGGACCCTTCTTTTGTAGAAGTAATTCTTTCCTGTAACGAGCCCATTTCAGTACTAAGAGTAGGTTGATAGCCCACAGCTGAAGGCATTCTACCCAATAAGGCGGATACTTCAGATCCTACTTGTACGAAACGGAAGATATTGTCGATAAATAGAAGTACGTCTTGTTCATTAACATCTCGGAAATATTCCGCCATAGTTAGGGCAGTCAACCCAACTCTCATACGTGCTCCCGGCGGTTCATTCATTTGACCGTAGACTAGAGCCACTTTTGATTCCCCAATATTTTGTTCATTGATAACTCCGGATTCTTTCATTTCCATGTAAAGATCATTTCCTTCACGAGTACGTTCACCTACTCCGCCAAATACGGATACGCCCCATGAGCTTTTGCAATGTTGTTGATCAATTCCATAATGAGTCTGCTTTACCCACTCCAGCTCCACCAAATAGCCCGATTTTTCCTCCACGGCGATAAGGGGCTAAAAGATCTACCACTTTAATTCCTGTTTCAAAAATAGATAATTTAGTATCTAACTGGGTAAAGGCGGGCGCAGATCTATGAATAGGAGATGTTGTGCTAGTATCTACGGGACCTAAATTATCAACAGGCTCTCTAAGTACGTTAAAAATTCGTCCGAGAGTTGATCCACCGACTGGAACGCTTAAAGGAGCTCCTGTGTCAATAACTTCCATTCCTCGCGTTAGGCCGTCTGTAGCACTCATAGCTACAGCCTAACTCGATTATTTCCTAATAATTGTTGTACCTCACAAGTCACATTAATTGGTTGACCCGCAGTATCCCGACCTTTAACTACCAGAGCGTTGTAAATATTCGGCATCTTACCGAGAGGAAAAGCTACGTCGAGTACCGGACCAATAATTTGAGCGACACGTCCCAGGTTTTTTTTTTCAAGTGTGGAGACCCTAGGACCAGAAGTAGTAGGATTGGTTCTCATAATAATAGTAAAGTAGAAGTAGAATATGTCGAAATTTTTTGCGAAAATGAAAATTATCGAATCCAAAATAAAATAACTGTCCGATAGCAAATTGATCGATTAATTAAATAAGAAATAGGAGTTAGCACTCAATTTTTTTGGTACCATCCAAACGAATCCAATTCAATTGTTCACTTATTCCATTTTGACTTATTCTATTCAACTTCAATGAGTGAATTCTCAAGTTCAATCAACCTATTTTCAAAATAAAATAGAAAAAAAATAATGGATGAACAAAAATCTTGAGAAAGTCTTTTATTTGTCCATCATTATAGACAATCCTTTTGATATTATCTACGGAAATCGAACTCTAAACTATATTTCAATATGAAAATTGAATTTATGATTCATTATTTCTATCGCACTGAAACTAAGTTCTTATTTAGTATATTGATTTATGTCTCGTCTATTCTTTTACCTTTTGATGATAGAATTCCGCATATTTTCACCTCTAGGATATACATATACAACATATCTCGCTGTCAAGAGTTAATTTCGAATTTTTTAGGTCTTTCGATTTAAAATTAAAAAGGGGGTAAGAAATTGGAAACTTAAAAACAAAGGTTGGGTTGCGCCATATATATGAAAGAGTATACAATAATGATGTATTTGGCGAATCAAATACATGGTCTAATAACGAACCATTTTGATTAGTTGATAATATTAGTTGAGAATTTTATGAAAGATTCCTGTAAAGGTTTCATTAAGGACTGATTTTTGTAGTGTAGAACTTGTTGTTTTTTTGTTAAAAATTTAAATTTAAGTTGTAGGAGGGACTTATGTCACCACAAAAGAAACTAAAGCAAGTGTTGGATTTAAAGCGGTGTTAAAGATTACAAATTGACTTATTATACTCCCGAATATCAACCTGGATACGATATCTTGGCGGATTCCGAGTAACTCCTCAACTCGAGTTCCGTCGGAAGAAGCGAGGAGCCGCAGAGTCGCCGAATCTTCATCGTACATGGACAATCAGATGGACCGACGGACTTACCAGTCTTTGATCGGTACAAAGGATGATGCTACCACATCGATGTCGTTCCTGGAGAAGACAATCAATATATTTGTTATGTAGCTTACCCCTTAGACCTTTTTGAAGAAGGTTCTGTTACTAATATGTTTACTTCCATTGTAGGTAATTGTTAGGAAATTGTCCTAAAATCACCAAATCTCTTGATCTCACAATTATTTGTTTCCTAATTGTATTAGGATATTATTTAAGTTTCCTTATTGTGTTGGGTTTCCTAATTGTATTAGATTCTAAATCTATTTGGAGTGGGAGTCAAGTTAGGTTATAGGGAGTTCTCCCTATAAATAGGGTGCATGTTTCTCCACCAAAAACACATCGGTAAACACAGAGAGCTAGAGAGAGAGAAAATATTGAGAGAGAAAGGGGTCTCACCAATATTTTCCCTAGTGTATCCTGAGAGATTGTGAGTTGAGTGTTGAGAGATTGTTATTGTAATCTCCTTTGTGGATCGCATCACACCCTGTGATAGTGATCAGGTTGTACTCCTCCTTTCTCATAGTGGATTATTTTTGGTCGCCGTCATGGTTTTTCTCCGAGTTCTTCGGTTTCCACGTAATTCGTGTTTGATTTTATCGCTTATTTTTCGCTCCTAAATTTTGTCGTAATATCCGTCATCTCGTTTTCGATTCTATTATTCGCTTCCGCTGTTACCTTGCTACTCACTTTTCTCTAACAAGTGATATCAGAACAAGGTGGAGATGGCTTCAATCATGAAGTGTCATATTCCAAAATTTGATGGAACGAGGAGTTTTACTATGTGGAGACTGCAGATGAAGGCGGTCCTGATTCAGCACGGGTTATGGGATGTGATTGAGTATCCCACACGAAGATCGATGCGACAATGAGCGATGATGAATTCCAAAACTCTGAAGGATATCAAGGAATCGACTCCAAGGAGTGGAAGAAGCTTGAAGATAAGACTCGCAGTGGATTCATTTGTGCTGGCGAGCTCATTCAGAGAGGTGATGCATATCGAGAAACCTCGGGTGCTCTGGACCAAATGGAAGAGTCTGTACATGTCGAAGAGTCGTGCAAACAAGTACCGAATGAAGGAGAAATTCTACAGGTTGAAGATGCCCCAAGGTACTTCTATTCAGGCACATCTTAGTGAATTTGATTCTATTATTACTGAATTGGAATCAATGGATATAAGACACACTGATGAGGATAAGGCTTTTCATTTAATTCTGTCCCTACCTGCATCACATAAACAATTTAAGGAAATCATGTTGTATGGGAATCTTGGTGACCTTAACCTTAGTGAAGTAAAGGCTAGTTTACTGTCTAAGGAGAAACTTGATACCGATGGTGATGACCAGGGTGGTAATGCTATGGTTGTAAGGGGTAGAAATACTGAACGTAAGGGAAACGGGTCTAGAGGGAGGTCTAAACACCGTTCAAAGTCTAGGAATCCTCACAAGAATAAGAAGTGTAACTACTGTAGTAAGATGGGGCATATAGAGAGAGACTGTTGGGCAAAACAGAGAGACCAGAAGCAGGAGGGTAAGGATAATCACACCAAACCTGATACCTCAAACTGCGTAGAGTCCGAGTCAGATGGTGATGGGTTTGTAGTTATGGATGATGCCTTGGCTACCACATCGAGTAGGATAGCTAGAAATGAGTGGGTTCTTGACACAGGGTGCACCTATCATATGTGTCCTCATAAGGACTGGTTCGAGTCTTATGAGAGTGTTGACACCGGGGTTGTAGTCATGGGTAACGACACAGCCTGCAAGGTTGTAGGAATCGGTAGCATCAAAATCAAGACTCATGATGGCATCGTTAGAACTCTCAAGGAGGTTCGTCATATCCCTAACATGACTCGAAATTTAATTTCTTTGGGTACTTTTGAAGCTAACGGCTGCAGGTACAAAGGAGAAGATGGTGTTTTGAAAGTGTGCAGGGGTTCCATGGTTCTTATGAAGGGAATCAGGAAGGGCAGTCTATACATCCTGCAGGGGTCTACAGTGACAGGATCTGCAGCGGCAGTCCTAAATCTTGATGAGTCCGACAACACAAAACTGTGGCACATGAGACTAGGCCACATGGGCGAGAAGAGAATGTCAATGTTGAGCAAGAAGGGATACCTTGAAGCGCAAAGATCGGCAAGTTGGAGTTTTGCGATCACTGTGTCTACGGGAAACAGAAGAGGGTTAGCTTTTCAAGGGCTAAACATACAACATCAGGGATCCTTGATTATATTCATTCAGATTTGTGGGGTCCTGCTAGAGTGCCATCACTGGGTGGCAAGCGCTACATGTTGACATTCGTGGATGACTTCTCGAGGAAGACTTGGGTTTATTTCCTGCGACACAAGAATGAGGCATTCTCATATTTCAAGAAGTTCAAAGCTTTGGTGGAGAACTGTGACAGCAGAAAATCAAGAAACTCAGGACTGACAATGGGTTGGAGTTTGTTGATTCTGAATTTACTGAATTCTGCGAGGAGCATGGGATTGCGAGGCATCGAACCTTGGTGGGTAAGCCTCAGCAAAACGGGGTAGCCGAGAGAATCAACAGGACACTCTTGGAGAAAGCCCGCTGCATGCTCTGATGCGTGGCTTTGGAAGAACAAATCGCTCGGCGAGGTGATATCTATCGTCACACTGCTGAACAGATCACCTCATGCCTCTATCGAATACTAGATTCCAGAGGAAGTATGGACAGGTAATCCAGTTAATTATTCTAATTTGAGAATTTTTGGATGTCCTGTATATGTCCATGTGAATGATGGGAAGCTGTCTCCCAGGGCTGTTAAATGCATGTTTCTAGGTTACGGGTCTGAGTCTAAGGGATATAGAATGTGGTGTCCTGATTTGATGAAAGTTATTCAGTCTAGAGATGTAACCTTTAATGAAACTGCTATGTTATCTGGAATGGAATCTACCGGTACTTCTGATGATGCAGGAAATCAGGAGAAGGATGCAAGAAGAATGGTGTTCGAGGTGGAAGCAGCTCAGGTGGAGCCGCTGAACCTGCAATCGAGCAACCATCGATGCTCCTGAACCAACTCAGGTTGATGAGCCTGCGATTGAGACGAATGTTCCTCAGGTGGAGGAACAACCATGCATTGCTAGGGATCGTCCCAGGAGGGAGATCAGGAGACCAGCGCGATATACTGAAGAAGATGATGCTATGATTGCTTATGCGCTGAGTGTTGCAGAGGAGACTCCTGAAGGTGCTGAACCTTCTACCTATCAGGAGGCCATCTCTTGTCCGAATGCCTCAAATTGGATAGAAGCTATGCAAGAGGAGATGGAGAGTTTGCAGAAAAATCACACATGGGAGCTATGTGAGTTGCCTAAAGGGCGACGAGCTCTTACTGCGAAGTGGGTGTACAAGAGAAAGGAAGGTATCCCTGGTGTAGAAAGTGCAAGGTGGAAGGCCAGATTAGTGGTAAGGGGTTGCAACCAGAAAGAAGGAATCGACTACAACGAAGTATTCTCGCCAGTCGTGAGGCATACGTTGATCCGCACCTTGCTTGCCTTTGTTGCTCTATTTGATTTGGAGTTGGAGCAACTTGATGTCAAGACAGTTTTCCTCCATGGCGAGTTGGAGGAGGAAATATATATGAGGCAGCCAGAGGGTTTCATCGTTTCTGGTAAACAGTAAGTATGCAATTAAGGAAGTCCTTGTATGGACTTAAACAGCACCTGTGCAAAGGGTACAAAAGGTTTGATACCTTTATGGTAGGGCAAGGGTACACAAGAAGTCATTATGATAATTGTGTGTACTACAGGAAATTCGAAGAAAGGTCTTTCATTTATTTATTATTGTATGTGGATGACATGTTGATTGCCTCCAGGGACATGTCACTAATAAAGAAGCTGAAATCTCAACTCAACCAGAGTTTGAGATGAAAGACCTGAGCGCGAAGAAGATTTTGGGTATGGAGATCCAAAGAGATAGAAAGACAGGAAGTTGTTCTGTCTCGTAAGAAATATCTGGAGAAGGTGTTGGACAGATTCAACATGAGAAATCGTAGCGCTTTCAACTCCTTTATTGCACACTTCAAGTTGTTCGGTGAGAATTGTCCTAAATCGATTTGGAGGTAAGGAAGATGTCTAATATTCCCTATGCTAGTGCAATGGTAGTTTGATGTATGTTATGGTGTGTACTAGACTGACTGTCCCACGCAGCTTAGTGTGGTGAGTAGATATACGAATCCAGGAAGGAGCATTGGGAAGGAGTAAAGTGGATCCTTCGCTATGTGAAGGGTACTTTGGAGAAGGGCATCTGTATGATAGAGGTAGTGCCGCAACGTCGATGTTGCAGTTATGTTGATCGATTATGGTGGAGATCCGGATAGAGACGCCAATTTGTGGTATGTGTTCATGTGTGGAGGAGCAATATCTTGAAAGCTTCACTTCAATCTATAGCAGCCTTGTCTACTACTGCAGGCCGAATATATTGCCGCAACCAAGGAGTGAAGGAGGCCATCCGTTGAGGGATTGGTCATGGAGCTTGGAGTACCATAGGGCGAGACGTGGTTTATTCGCATACCGAGTGCTATACATCCGACAAAGAATGACACTTATCATTCAAGACCAAGCATATAAGCGTCGGTATCACTTCATCGAGATACTGATTCCGCAGGAGAGATCGTGGTGAAGAAGGTTCATACTTCGATAATCCCGCATGTTAACCAAGCCTCTATCTATAGCTAAGTTCGAACATTGTTTGGACTTAGTTAGTGTTCTAAGCATGTGAGAGCCTCATGGCCACGCCTGAGGGGCGTGTTGATGACGATACCAAGATGTTTATCCGACCGATGATTCGTTGATTTTAGTCCAAGGTGGAGTTTGTTAGGAAAGTGTCCTAAAATCACCAAATCTCTTGATCTCACAATTATTTGTTTCCTAATTGTATTAGGATATTATTTAGGTTTCCTTATTGTGTTGGGCTTCCTAATTGTATTAGATTCTAAATCTATTTGGAGTGGGAGTCAAGTTAGGTTATAGGGAGTTCTCCCTATAAATAGGGTGCATGTTTCTCCACCAAAAACACATCGGTAAACACAGAGAGCTAGAGAGAGAGAAAATATTGAGAGAGAAAGGGGTCTCACCAATATTTTCCCCAGTGTATCCTAAGAGATTGTGAGTTGAGTGTTGAGAGATTGTTATTGTAATCTCTTTTGTGGATCGCATCACACCCTGTAATAGTGATCAGGTTGTACTCCTCCTTTCTCATAGTGGATTATTTTCTGGCTGTCGCCGTCCGTGGGTTTTTCTCCGAGTTCTTCGGTTTCCCACGTAATTCTGGTGTTTGATTTTATCGCTTATTTTTCGTTCCTAAATTTTGTCGTAATATCCGTCATCTCGTTTTCGATTCTATTATTCGCTTCCGCTGTTACCTTGCTACTCACTTTTCTCTAACAGTAATGTATTTGGGTTCAAAGCCCTCCGTGCTCTACGTTTGGAGGATTTGCGAATCCCTGTTGCTTATATAAAAACTTTCCAAGGCCCGCCTCACGGTATCCAAGTTGAGAGAGATAAATTGAACAAGTATGGCCGTCCTCTATTGGGATTTACTATTAAACCGAAATTGGGGTTATCCGCTAAAAACTATGGTCGAGCAGTTTATGAATGTCTTCGTGGTGGACTTGATTTTTCCAAAGATGATGAAAACGTAAACTCCCAACCATTTATGCGTTGGAGAGACCGTTTCTTATTTTGTGCCGAAGCAATTTATAAAGCGCAGTCAAACAGTGAAATCAAAGGACATTACTTGAATGCTACCGCAGTACATGCGAAGAAATGATAAAAGGGCTGTATTTGCGGAGAATTGGGTGTTCCTATCGTAATGCATGACTACTTAACAGTGGATTCACCGCAAATACTAGTTTGTCTCATTATTGCCGAGATAATGGTCTCCTTCTTCACATCCACCGCAGCGCATGCAGTTATTATTGATATACAGAAGAATCATGGTATACACTTCCGTGTACTAGCTAAAGCGTTACGTCTGTCTGGTGGAGATCATATTCATTCTGGTACCGTAGTAGGTAAGCTTGAAGGGGAAAGAGATATCACTTTAGGCTTTGTTGATTTACTACGTGATGATTATACTGAAATAGACGTAGATCGCGGTATTTATTTCACTCAATCTTGGGTTTCCACCCCAGGTGTTCTACTCGTTGCTTCGGGAGGTATTCACGTTTGGCATATGCCCGCTCTAACCGAGATCTTTGGGGATGATTCCGTACTACAGTTCGGTGGAGGAACTTTAGGACACCCTTGGAGTAATGCACCAGGTGCTGTAGCGAATCGAGTAGCTCTAGAAGCATGTGTACAAGCTCGTAATGAGGGACGTGATCTTGCTACCGAAGGTAATACAATTATTCGCGATGCTAGCAAATGGAGTCCTGAACTAGCTGCTGCTTGTGAGGTATGGAAGGAAATCAAATTTGAGTTCCCAGCAATGGATGTTTTGGATAAAAAGAAAAAAACACTAGGATAACTCTAGGCTAAGTACTTAATGTTCGGTCCATTGTAATTAAACTCGGCCCAATCTTTTACTAAAAGGATTGAGCCGAATACAACTATTGTATATATTTTTTATAGATACTTATTTAGATATATAAGCAAGATCTTAAATATTAAATCGAATACTAAACAACTCAAACTTTCCATTATTGAGTTGGATCCACAATTAATCCTACGGATTCCTCGGATTGGTAGAATTGGTATATTCTTATATATTTTGTAAGTTCGAGCCATGATTGTAGATATCAAGTCAAGTATAAGAACTCCTTCTACCCATCTCCTATTTTGTCCTTTTCGTTCCATATTCCATATTAGAATAAAAACTTATTCATTCTTATATTAGACTAGATTTAGATTTTACGGAAAAAAATTTCATATCTTAGAAGAACTAGTTTTTTTTGTCTTTTGGTATAAATTTCACGCGACATGGAAAACCATGCCTTTTCGATTTCTAATTTTTTTTTAAGTTATATAATATTCATATACAATGAAGTGATACCTTGGATTGGATTCTTACAAAAGAGAATCGTGCCTTTCAATTCAATATAATACTCACTCATATTTAGTTAATAATCCGAGGAATTGGATCTATATGCCTATTCGACGGAATCGTCAAAATTTTATTATCGAATGACTATTCATCTATTTTATTTTTATGCAAATAGGGGGCAAGAAATCTCTATGAAAAAATGGTGGTTCAATTCGATGTGGTCTAAGAAAGAGTTAGAACACAGCTGTGGATTAAGTAAATCAACGGGAAGTCTTGGTCCTATTGAAAATACTAGTACAGGGGAAGATCCGAATCTAAATCTAAATGATACAGAAAAAAACATTCAGCCTTGGCGAAATAATGACAGTTCTAGTTACAGTAATGTTACTCATTTATTTCCTGTCATAGAGGACAGTCATGTATTTCATGTCATGGACGACGGTCGGCCTGATGATCCTATTTTATTAAAGGATAGTAAGGGGAACAGTTATTCTATATATTTTAATATTGAAAATGAAATATTTCGGATGGACAAAGGTGGTTCTTTTGTGAGTAAAATACAAAGTGCTGTTTCGAAAATTTTCGATCCAAGTTATCTGAACACTAGACCTAAGAATGGCGATACCTCTAATGATTGTTCCGTGTATGATACTAAATCTAGTTGGAATAATCATATTAATAATCGTATTGCCAGTTATCTTGATTCTCAAATCTGTATTGGGAATCCTATTCCAAGTGGTAGTGACAGTGACAGTTACATTTTGAGTTACATTTTTAGTGATAGTAGAAATAAGAGTGAAAGTTTCAGTCTAAGAACTATCTGGAATAGTATTAATTTCACTAGAAGAGAAAGTTCTAATAATCTTGATGTAACGCAAAAATATAGGGATTTGTGGATTCAATGCGAAAATTGTTATGGATTAAATTATAAGAAATCGCTTAAGTAAAAAATGAATATTTGTGAACAATGTGGATATCATTTGAAAATTAGTAGTTCAGATAGAATCGAACTTCCGATTGATCAAGGCACTTGGAATCCTATGGATGAAGACATGGTTTCTATGGATCCCATTGAATTTTATTCGGAAGAAGAGCGCTATAAAGATCGTCTTGATTTTTATCAAAGAGAGACCTGTTAACTAAGTCGCTCAAACAGTCTAGTTGAACTAAATGGTATTCCTGTAGCAATTGGGGTTATGGATTTTCAGTTTATGGGAGGTAGTATGGGATCCGTAGTAGGTGAAAAAATTACCCGGTTGATTGAATATGCTAGCAAAAATTTCCTACCCCTTATTATAGTATATGCTTCCGGAGGGGCACGGATGCAAGAAGGAAGCTTGAGCTTAATGCAAATGGCTAAAATATCTCGCTTTATATGATTATCAATCAAATAAAAGTTATTGTATGTATCAATCCTTACATCGCCTACTCTTGGGGGTGACAACGTTTTGGTATGTTGGGGATATCATTATTGGAACCCAATGCCTACATTGCATTTGCGGGTAAAAGAGTAATTGAACAAACATTGAATAAGACAAGATCGAAGGTTCACAAGCGTAGAATATTTATTCCATAAGGGTTTATTCGATCCAATCGTACCACTTAATCTTTTAAAGGGCGTTCTAAGTGAGTTATTTCAGCTGCACGCTTTTTTTCCTTTGAATGAAAATCAAGTTGAGCATTAAGGTGAATTATTTGTGTCAATTCAATAAAGTATTTGGTTTATCGGAATCAAAGTCAAAACCAGAAGAATGGAGGTTTTTAGTTGGCGACAACCTAATTGTAGAATAGAAAAAAAAATGTGAATAATTATAATTATATATATTCATTATATTTCCGATTACTAATCAGGAAACCTCTATCAATAAGAAAAAAAGAATGACTTCTTCCTTTTCCTTCTGCGAAATTTGTCAAATAAAACAACTTTCATGTTTCCTTTTAACATTTTGGCATATGTATATGATTCAAAAATGACTTTTTGCCTCTTTCGGGATTTTCCGGTAATCCACCTTACTTTTTCCTTATTTTAAATCCCTCTTGGATCCGATTCTAACGAATCCTTTGGAAATTAAATTTATAAGAAACCTTATTCTTTCGATTTCTTTTTTTATTGAATTAGTAGAAGCAAAAGAAAGAAGAAAAAATGAAGAATAATAAGCCGATTATCATATATTATATGTGTAAAGCCGATTTTTTTAGTTCTACGTTCCTTGCACTTATTATATATAATCTACTCACTTCTACTTCTATAGATATAGAATTAGAATTCGAATAAATTTATTAATATAATAACATAATAACAAAAAAATATAACAAACAGGTACAATATAGTAAATCGAGGTACCCATTTTATGACAATTATCAACTTTCCTTCTATTTTAGTGCCTTTAGTAGGCCTAGTATTTCCGGCAATTGCAATGGCTTCTTTATTTCTTTATGTTCCAAAAAACAAGATTGTTTAGATCCTGTGGGCAAAATCGAATTTTTCAAGACTTAGACTTGAATCATAACACAGATATCTATTTAGCCGAATGGTCTACCACGTGATTTCTTCCGAACCTAAACGAAAGAGCCCTTATGTGTGTGCCTGTGGAAACATGACATTAGGGGTAGATGTTATTATTGTCGATCTAACTAGTTTAAAGTGAAGATTCACATCAGAATGGTACTAGTTGATGAGAGTTACATCGGAACAAAAAGAATAAGAAAAGTCAAATTGATTTGGGATATTCTTTCAATTCAAATAAAATGCAACCCGATGTACTATGAATTGGCGATCAGAACGTATATGGATAGAACTTATAACGGGATCTAGAAAAATAAGTAATTTCTGCTGGGCATTTATCCTTTTTTTAGGTTCATTAGGATTCTTATTGGTTGGAATTTCCAGCTATCTTGGTAGGAATTTGATATCTTTATTTCCCCCCCCCCATCAAATTCTTTTTTTTCCACAAGGGATCGTGATGTCTTTCTATGGTATCGCAGGCCTCTTTATTAGCTCCTATTTGTGGTGTACAATTTCGTGGAATGTAGGTAGTGGTTATGATCGATTCGATAGAAAAGAAGGAATAGTATGTATTTTTCGTTGGGGATTTCCTGGAAAAAATTATTCTAGATAAAGTTAATATTTCCATTTATGCATCAGAAAAGATGTCCCTTTTGAAGTCAGAATTGATTTTCCTCGATACCTAACATAATGAAGAAAAGGATCTTTGAAAAACCATAAGATAACACGCAAATACTTAGTAAAAGTTTTTACTTTTACTAGATATTCTAGCTTTCCGTAAAAAATAGATTCGTTCAAGAAGGGCTCCAAAAGATATCGATCGTAAATGAGAGGATTGGTTACAGAGAAAAACGAAAAGGGATTCGTATTCACATACATGGAAATTATATAGAAACAAGAATAATCGTTGATTACTTTTTGAAAAAATAGAAATGGATTTTGGGGGAGTAATAAGACTATTACAATTACGATACTCATAAAGAAAGAATCGTAATAAATGCAAGGAAGAAGCATCTTTCACCCAGTAACGAAGAGTTTGAACTAAGATTTCTAGATGGATAGGGTAAGGTATTAAAATTTCTAATGCATAATTTAAATGTAAGAATTTGTCCTCGAAAAAAGGAAATATTGAATGAATTGATCGCAAATTATTAGATTTTACTATTTTTTTTTCTTTTGCCTCTAGGGAAGATATTAACAGTAGGGAAAATAGAATTTCCACAATGACTGCAAATCCTTCTGATATCATTTGATAATATAAATTCTTCTTGTGCTTGTGCCCAAAAAAGTCATTTTGGTTAGAATTTTTATCGTAAAGAATCAAATGATTCTGTTGATACATTCGAGTAATTAAACGCTTTACAATCAAGAATCTGTATTTCTTGTCACTGCATTTTCCAACAAAATAGATTTATTTAAACCATGATCATATGCAAACCCATAAATATATTCCTGAAAGATAAGTGGATAGAAAAAGTTGTGTTGCCAAGACCTATCTAGTTCTATATATCTTTGGAATTCTTCCATTTAAATAAAAAAACTAAAAAAAAGCAGGGGGTTTCTTGAATTATCAAATGATACATAGTGCGATACGGTCAAAACAAGGTATTCTATTCTGAAATAATAAGTACCTCGGAGACAGGTAAATTCATCAATGGATTCTCTATTTTTTTCCATCTATTTGGTTTTTTTATAGGATAACAAAGCAAGAGATGGTTAGAAATCCTTTATTTTTTCAACCCAATCGCTCTTTTGATTTTGGAAACGTCTATTTATTTATCAATATACCGTTTCTTCTACACATTCATCTCCATATAGAAAATGGATAATTTAATAGTTAGGATTCACTAAAAACGAAATAATCCACTCATGGAGAAGCCTTTCCCGTATCAGGCACTAATTTGTTTTTAACGTTTAATTAGATCGGGTAATCATTCACATTACGAAGATAAGCTCGTTGCTCTTTCTTTCCCTAGAATTAGAACCATAGGGCTCGATCCATTTATTCAATCGACCAAACTTTAGAATTCATTTCGTCCAATTCAAATAACGTTTGGTACCAATTTGGTTGGTACAAATGAAATATTCTCCGAATTCTCTATTGATACGACATGCTCTTTTTTCCATTCATTTCCTTTCAGGATCAGTCGTGGTCTGATAAACTCAACCGATGATGTAGACGAATCCCTTGCTTCATCCAAATATGTAAAAGATCCTAGCCGCACTTAAAAGCCGAATACTCTACCGTTGAGTTAGCAACCCCCAAAAAAGATATATTATGTAGATACAATCGGGGTCAAAAAAAAAAAACTTTGATTGGAATCAATCTGTAATCAAAATGTTGAATTAGCAATAAATCCAAACAAAGCTTTCTAATGTATTCTGAACAAAAAAACAAACAGATCATATGATAATACAAGAAATTTTTAGCTAAAAAAAGCATTTATAGACCAAATATTAATATTAGCAATTTTTCCAAATTTTGTATCACAACAAATTCAACGAATCCTTGAATAAAGTAAAAAAACCTATGTATTGGGCGGAAGACATACCACTTTTTAAAGATTTTTACTTTACAATTGAATTATATTTGTCCAATACACTCTTGTCAATATGAAAAATACAATTACTACAATTACAATGTAAAAAGAAAAAAAATTCAATTCAAACAAATGAAATAAAAAAAAATAGAATTGCAATAAATCTATTTATATGTATATGAAATCTAGAATGATATATATATTTAATAAATATATAATATAATAACAAAACAATATAATAGAACAAAATTTCATTTCATAATTTAATAAAAAATATAATATAAAATAATTAATAATAAATAGAAATATGATAGAGATTATAAAATTGAAAAATTAAGAAAAAAAATCTAAGTTAAGTATTAAGTATAACAAAAGAGTTGTGTTGGATTGGCACTACATAAAAGATCTACATACATAAATAAATGAATAGAAAAGGAAGAATAAAAAAAAAGTTATACCAAGTTAGAACCTCATTTTCTATCTTTTTTTTTATTTCATTAATTGAAAATTGAACTTCTTTTAATTAATTTAATTACGTCAAAATTCTTTAAAAACCTCTGCCCTCTTTAAAATATCATAAACGGTTTCTGTAGGTTGAGCACCTTTTTCAAGAAAATATAGAATAGCAGGAACATTTAAATAAGTTTGATTCTTTATTGGATCATAAAAACCCACTTTCCGCAGATCTCTTCCCTCTCTTCGGGACCGAACATCAATTGCAACGATTCGATAGACGACTCATTGGGATAGATTAGATCAACAAAAACCACCCTTTGAAACGTATAGGAAGTTTTCTCCTCGTGCTCGAGAAAAATGATTCAAGTTATGTATTAGAATGGCAAATAAAAAAAGTCCATAAAATCATCAAATGAATAACATGAAGAATTAAGTCCTTTTTCTTTCCTAAAAAAGAAAATCATTTGTATACTCATAACTCAAGTTAAATAACTTTCAAATAGCTCCAAAGAAAATCCTTTGGCATTTCATTTCGTTTATTGAGCAGTCTCAAATACCCTTTTGTGTCTCATTTAGAATCGATTTGAATTCGGCATTCTGATTCAAATCCAATTGTTAATTTAATAGGTGCGACAATTCAAATCGAAAATAAATATAAAATAAAAGGATGTTTCCTTGTTCCAGAATCTTTTATCTTTGTTTTGAATCATTGGGTTTAGACATTACTTCGTTGATTTTTAATCCTTTCAAAAATGGCAGCAACATGCCTTTTTGTTATTTCTTTCTATCAAAGAGTCATATGAACGACGGATTCCCGCACGATATATATATAATTTTTATCGAAAAGGTTTTATCAATTCCAACAAAAATTCCTTTAGGATTTGAAACTTGTTAAATTTTTGTCCTTTCGATATCTCTTCTGTCACAGATATATTTACGAAGTTGTTCTAACTTATTGATTGACACTAACCCTAGACCCTTCCCCCTTAAGAAATGAATCAATACTTTCTACTCGAGCTCCATCATGTACTATTTCTATTACACCCTAACAAAAAATGAAATGTGGGCTCGAATGAAACAGAACAAAAGATGTCGAGTCAAGAGCATCCTTTAATTAGATTAGAGAATGATGGATATAAGAATCCACAACAGATCGTGTCCTTCAAGTCGCACATTGCTTTCTACCACAACGTTTCAAACGAAGTTTTACCATAACATTAACATTTCTCGAATTTGGAACCGTTATACATTGATTCAATTTATGGAATCATGAATAGTCATTGGTTCAATTAGGATAGTCGGTACATAAGATATATTCTATATCTTAAGTTATTTTTCATTTTTTTTTCAATTTCAATAATGAAAAAAAAAATTCCAATTTGTTTTACATCCAATAAAAACAATAAAAATGAAAAAATCGATTGGAAAAATACAATTTCTTTTCCCGGAATGAATAAAAAAATAACAAACTTCCTTCTATTCCATATGAATATGAGTGAATGGATATATTACAACTTCTTTTTGGAATTCAAATTCGTGTAATCTATAACCCTATCTTGCCTAAATCCCTAACAGATTCAGTTGTATCTGCGCGTTATTTGAACACTTATCTATCATCCTTTTTCGTGAATTTGTGAAATGTTAAAAAAAGATAAGATTCTTTTTGGTTAGAATAATTAGCAGAAAAAATCAAATTCTATCCAATATTACACTTTAGAATTAGAAACGGAAAAATGCAATCTTAATTATTTACTAGAATTACATAGACCTGGCAATCGGATTAGCTCGGATTCGGATTTTTCGGATCGACCGTACTCTGGTTCGGATTCAGATTCGGTTCGGATGGGGTTCGGGTTCGGATTGACTCGGATCTGTTTTGTCGGGTTCGGATTGGATTCAGACCGGGTTTAATCGGATCGTAATGTTCGGGTGGGATTCGGGTTCGGATTGACTCGGACGGGTTTTTGTCGGGTTCGGATTGACTCGGATGGGTTGTGTCGAGTTCGGATCAGAATATGACCGGTTTTGATCGGATCAGGATCTTTGGGTTATAGTTGGATCAGGTGGGGTTCGGGTTCGGATTCACTCGGATGGGTTTTTGTCGGGTTTGGATCGGATTAGGACTGGATTTGATCGGATCGAGATCTTCGGATTGTTTTCGGATATGACCAAATTCAGATCTAAGTTTATAATATTGGGTAAACAATCCAAACATGTCATATACATCGAAGTAATGAAATTAGTCTATAATTTTATGCCAATTACACAGACCTTGTTTGAATAATTTGTAGTTTACATATATAGTGGTTGTGGATTGGCGGATGGTTTCGAATACACGTCTACTAAGCTCTAAATTCATAATTCAAAAAGCAAAATATATAATTTATAAATTAAAGGTAATCATCACAATTTACAAAAATCGAACTTAAAAGTAAAGTTGAATTATATAATTTATAAATTATAATGTTACCGGACATTTTTTATTCTAATTGGTCGAATTATAATCGGGTCGGCTTAGTTTGGTTCTATTTCGAGTAGGATGTGCATCGAGTCGGGTGAAACTCCGTTCGGGCAATTTTCGAATCCGGGTTAAATCAAATTTGACTCGGGTCGGATGCAGCTTGAATAAGATAAAATTCGGTTCGGGCAATTTTCGGATTCGGGTTAAATCGGATTTGGCTTGGCTCGGGTCAGATAAAATTCATTTCGGGCAATCTCGGATTCGGGTTAACTCGGATTTGCCAATGCCCGGGTCGGGTTCGGATCAGATCAGATTATTTCGGATGTGACTCGGGTCGGTAAAAATCAGTTCGGACAATTTCGGATTCGGGTTAGCTCGGATTTGGCAATGCTCGGGTCGGGTTCGGACCAGACCGGATTATTTCGATTCTTTTTCTTATTCGATAAAATTCGGGTTGAGATTCGGATCGGATTCGGGGTCAGATTATCTCCGGGTTCGGATCAAGACCGGATCATCCATTTCGGTGTCGGATCGGATTCGGATTCTGATTTTTCGGATCGGATTTCGGATCTCGGATCAGCTTTGCCAGGTCTAGAATTACACATGCTCTTGCTCTGGGACGGAAGGATTCGAACCTCCGAATAGCGGGACCAAAACCCGATGCCTTACCACTTGGCCACGCCCCACTTTGATTTATATTCGACACTAATAAAGACTAATGTTGTTATTGATTGTTCGTCAATCCCCGCCAAAAGACTAACAAGAGAATCTATTTGGCGCAGGTAGATATAGAATTAAACCTAATTTATTGATCATTACATATAATTCCATTAAGATATTGTATGAAAGTAGAATTTTTTCTATTCTCAAAGGAGAATGGAAGGTTTTTTGGTTGAGTGAGTAAGTTCAAAAAAAAGAGGGATTTTTGATCTTTCTTTTTTTTCTTCATTTTTCCCGTCTATGAAGAACTCAATCAAAATACAAAATTATCTTAAAAACAAAATGTCTGTTATGCTTAATATCTTAAGTTTGATCTGTCTTAATTCTGCCCTTTATTCGAGTAGTTTTTTCTTAGTCAAATTACCCGAAGCCTACGCTTTTTTGAGTCCAATCGTAGATTTTATGCCATACTGCATTCTTTTCTCTTAGCCTTTGTTTGGCAAGCTGCTGTAAGCTTTCGATGAAATCTTTCATCTTGTCCAATGTCCAATGTCCAATGATTTTTTCGCGAAAAACGATTCGAATACTAATAATTGATAAGATCAGACAAGTCTTACAGTATGAATTCTTGATTCAAATAGGAAAATTCTTGGATAATCGCGATTCGGATCGCCTCGTTTTCCCATTCTAAACTATTTTAATTTTACGTGAATAAAAAACCTTATTGTGATCCTCCACAAGTGGGTATGAAAAAATTATTGATAAGTAAGATAATAATAGATAATAAGAATTTTTTTATTGTAATTAATTAATTATTAATTAAAGTAAAAAAAAATTCTTTTCGATTTCTAAAAACTACTTTGGTTTTCGGTATCAAAATAGGATATATGGTATGTATAAAAATAGAGAATCTATTCTCTTTTTTTTTCAAAAAAAAAAATGATCTTGGAGATTGTGTAATGCTTACTCTCAAACTCTTTGTTTACACAGTAGTGATATTCTTTGTTTCTCTCTTCATTTTTTGATTTCTATCTAATGATCCAGGACGTAATCCTGGACGCGAAGAATAAAAAAAAGGGGGTTCTTTTTATTTTACTTGATTTTTCATCTATCTATTTTTTTTTCT
>CM055886.1:5000-387500 GCA_029582165.1 Portulaca oleracea | reverse complement strand
TGTTCGAGTTGCTCTTCAATCTTCAATCTTCTCTCAATCTTCAATCATGGAATGGAATATGGATGATGAATGATATGATTAGGGCATGAAATGGATGATGGTGGATGATTCTCCTCTACTCGGCCAGAAAATCCGCATAATATAGGCAAACATCACTTCAAAACCGCCGAAAATGAAAAGACAGGAGAGACACGGACCGTGCCAGGGTAGGCACGGACCGTGCCCCATGTGACACGGACCGTGCTCCCTGTGACACGGACCGTGTCAGCTTCCTTCTTGAATTTTCTCACTCTCTCGCCATAGACACGACCCGTGCTCTTCCTGGGGCACCCGTGTCACTGCTTGTTTCGAGTCTAGGAGTACTTTGGGCCATTGTTTGGGCCTTGGGCGATCCAACACCTCACTTCTTGGTCCTTTAAGCTCATAACTTGGATCTACACTTGCTTTTTGGGCTCGGTCTACATCGATTCTTCACAAATTCCCTATAAAACTCACCAAACTCCAAACCAAGTGTAATATGGAAAATTCGGGTATAAGATAACACAATCAAATCAAATATTTCCCAAATTCCATCAAAATGACCAAGTTCTCATATATACAAGAAGCACTTATCAGTATTGTTTCCAAATTAACCATATCCACAATTTTGATTTTCTTTTCTATTCATTCGTTTTGAAATTTTGAATTATTAAATTGTATGGAGTTAGAAACTTTTTAAAATTTAAAAAATAGTTTATTTTAAAATTTTAAGTAAAACCTGTATTCCATAGTAATCTATGTATATGAAATGATAATGGGAACTCCTCAAATCTCTTCCCTCCTCCATCTCTTAAATCTCATTAATCAGACAATATCGGTCATTGATTTTATTTAATATAAAATCTACACCATTCATTCAAAAAAAATAACTACCCAATTATTATTTACAAAATTATTCCCCCATGCTATTATTAGGAGGAAGTTATGATCCTATTCCAACTCAATAACTACTCTGTTGTTATTTCCCTCCCAATCACATTAATCAATAACGATAGGCAGTTTATGGCCATAATCCACTTGATTGATAATTTTTTTTCTAATATTTTATTAACATTTATAATATTCAATCATAAATATGATAGTAGAGATTATATATATATATTATAATTATAATCAAAATTTTTATAATTTGACTACAAAATTTATAAAGACGATCATTAATATGAAGTAGAGGGAGTACTAACAATGGTCATTCACTTAGCAGCAACTAATAATAAAATTTGATTTTCTTCATGCAGAATACTAATCGTTTGTCTATGGTAAAATTATATAAGGAAAGGTAAGTAAAGTAGTGGAAGAAATAGGTAGGTAAATGTCTCATTACCTATCTATTTCTTTTTTATTTTTAAATAAATTCTATGAGTTGAAAAAAATAAAATGTAAGGTAAAATTTTAATTATATTACAAAAGAACATGATCGTAATTTTTAATATATATACATATTACATATTTCTAAATAATATATAGTCTTCTAATATTTTCTTATTATTAATATTTTTGCAACATACATGTCGATCGGTATAATATTTTCTAATATTTTAATTTTTGATATTTTTAGTTTAACTATGTTTCAAATTTACTGATCGGTACAAATATTCCAAGTTACCCACAAATATTCCGTATATATTAATTGTTAATATTTAATTACACTCAACCTATCCATATTTGATTGCTAAACAGAAATTGTTTATATAAGCATGTTGCTTGCCAACTCTCATCATTAGTAGGCATTGCATTTATTCAAATGTATGGAAGGCGACAAGGGACTCTTCAATCTTCATTATTAAGGACCATTACACCTTAAAAAAGCACAACATATATGTCACGCTGGTCCAAAATTGCGGCACACTCAAAAATCAAAATGCAATTGTTTTCCTTCTTTGAGTAAAAAATGTAATTGTTGTTTTCCTCTCAAAGTTATAAATTTATTATTGTCATCTACTAGATATTTTACCTGTTAGTTTTGGTCAGATTGTTGATTGTTTATATTCATACTTGACAGTTCATTACATCTTTTACTTTGATATTTTCTGAGTAAATTACATTTACCCTACCTGACATTTGTGGTAATAATTTTTGTACTCCCCATTTGTGAAATAATTTTTACCTTACCTGACATTAAGTGAAAATAATTTTTAGTGGCATAATCCAGTTACTTCTTATCAGAAATGTGAAAAATATCATAATGCCCCTATATGACTATATGAATGTACCATGTTGCCCCTAACATTGAGAAAGAAATGACTTAAATGACCTTTTCATTTTCAGAATGGGAAGGGGTTGGGTTTTCGAAGAAATAAAGTAGAGAAAAGGTTGGGGTTTAAATGTCATTTGGAATAATATTACGGGTAAAAACGCCAATTCATATTTAATTGAAAGTCATATGAATTAATATCAAGGGTAAAAAAGTCAATTCATATTTATTTTTCCAATGTTCGCAGGAAAATCCAGCAAAAATCAATTATAAAATATCTTAGGAGGTTTAAATATAAGAACATTTAATGTCAGGTAAGGTAAAAATTATTTCACAAATGTCGTATATGTAAAAATTATTACCACAAATGTTAGGTAGGGTAAAATTTATTTCTACGTTACTTATGTTTTGTTTTCCCTAAGTTAAACTATGACTTTAGCATTGTTGCTTTCCTTTGTAGCCTGGTACAGTGATATCTTTTGGCACATTAGGTTATTTTTTTTGCAAATTATATATTATTGTTTGGATTCATATTTGATTGTTATTTTGTCATATTTTTTGATGCACTTGTCATTCATTCACTATATTATTATTTTATTTTTTACATTTCTTTATCTAAATTGACATCCATTCAAAAGAATGGGTAAAAAATATTTTATTTAATATATCTAATATTTCACTAGATTTGTTTTGATTTTAGATATCAACTGTTAATCTAAAAAAATATTTTATTTAGTATACCTAATATTTCACTTTACTTTGCGCGCATTCTATTGCCATTTTACATTTAGGTTATTTTTTTAATTATAAGTTATTACATAGTTGGAATTCTTATATATTTGATCGTCATGCTTTAGTCGTATTCTTCGCTATTTTGTCATTTATTCTCTATATTATTTGTATTTGTACTCATATACCTAAATGACTCCCATTCGGAAGAATGGGTTTTTACTTTATAAATAGAGATGGAGTTTGACAGTTTGTTGTTTGCAAAGTATAACCAAGATACAATTTATAAATTTTTCATAATTATTCATCAATTTCATAGCTTGCAATCTTCAATGGAGGAGTTAAACAAGAATAATAACAATGAAGTAAGTTGAATTTTTCTTGTCCTATTACTATCTCCATAAATACTAGGTTAAATACTAGATCTATATTCATTAACATATTTTGAATTTAATTTACAGGATGTTGAGTGCACTGAAAAAGAATACATGGATGAGAATGATACTAGTATTTTGATAGAAGATTTGAATCATATGCAAGCGATGTTTGCTGAGGAGCCCGCCACACCATCCGATAAGCCTTTGTCACATTTTACCAAGGAGGACATGGAAAAAGTGTCATTCAAAACTTTAGAATTATGCTATAATTTTCACAAACTATATGCAAAAGTAAAAGAATTTAATGTTCGGAAAGCTGGTACACGACAAAGCAAACAAGATAATCACTCGACTTCTACCTGTTTTAAGTGCTCCATTAAGGTCAACAACTTGAAAAACACATGGAAACACATAATTTGCCATTGTTGCACCAAGATTCTTGAATTTGCTTGACGAAGAATCCATACCCGTAGAAAGTCAAAATTGCGATGAATCTAATTAAGTTATGAGCTATGGTATTTATAATTGTATGAGTTAGATAACAGGTAGGAATCCAATAATAATAATAATAATAATAATAATAATAATAATAATAATAATAGAACAACGATAATATCAACTTTGGAGGTATCAGACAATAATAATACTAATAATTTTATTAGACACTAGTAGTACCAACTATAGACCTATTTTCCGACAATAATACGAAACCGAGTTGATGTGTATTTGACTTGACGAAAAGACGATATGTCGCCTAATCGTCTAAGTTGGAGGTTAGTGCAAGTGGAGAAAAGGTTGGTTGTCACTTTTTTTTGCCAACAAAGCAATGTTGATCAATTCAGCTAAAAAACACTAAAAGTTTTATTTTTACATTAATGTTTAGCTAAGTTGGTATCTTACTTAGTTGGCCTAAAAATGTGGTCCTTAATGTTTTTCCAACTTCCTCTAGCCTCTAAGTTAAACCTACCAATTAGGTGATGTACTATTATTGGAAAATAGTTTCATAGTTCAAAAAATTACTCGGAGGTACCCCAATATTTGGGGAAACTATTTCTCGGTACCCCAACTTTTCAAAACTAATTTTGAGGTACCCTTACTTTTTGGGTTAGTAATTATTTGGTGCTTTTTTGACCATTAATTTTATTAAGTGACCAAAATACCCTCATTCTTCTTCTTCAAGGGTATTTCTTCAAGAAGGGAAGAACAAGGGCATTTTGGTCACTTAATAAAATTAATGGCCGGAAAAGCACCAAATAATTACTAACCCAAAAAATAAGGGTACCTCAAAATTAGTTTTGAAAAGTTGAGGTACCAGAAAAACATTTCACCCAAAAGTTAGGGTACCTCAAAGTAATTTTTTGTCATAATTGGTATGCTGTTGGTATTATTATTGGTCCATACCCCCTAAGTTCATATTATTGTTGTCCAATAATCCTAATTGAAAAAACACAGCTCTGCTAAGAATGCCCTCACAATTTCCTTATTAAGGACCTCCACAACTAGACCAAAATCTTTTGTTTGAAAATCCAAAATCAAGAATATATTAGGGAAGTTATCTATACATTATCTCTATCTCCTTGATACTGATTCTCCTTAATTATTATGACAAGTTGACCTTCCTATTGTAGATATCACACGAAAATGAGGGAACTTCCCAACTGCCAATAAAATGAAGATCGAAGATCAAACAAGAAAAGGAAAGAATCAACCTCAAAGGAAAGAGACCATTGCCACCAGGGAAGCACAAGCATAAATACAACCAAGAGCTCCCAAGAATAATTATCGATTTCCAAGCAAGTAAAATCGAGTGTAGGAATTTCTATTGAGAATTTTGAGTTGTAAGAATCTTATTGAGAAAGATTTCTGAGTTGTAACCACTAGGGAATTAGTGGTGAGTTGTGTAACCAGTTGAGTGATAACTGGTGAGGACCTCTGGGTCATGTAACTAAAGTGAGTGAGTGATCTTACTTTAGTGAGTCTTAAACCTTCTTCTAAGCCTCCACTGCGAGGCCTCCTTAGTAGAAATTCACCATGAAGTTTTGCTCCTGTAAGCATACGTTAAGGATCTCAAAGTCCTTGGCCTTGCCAAGTTTGTAACCTCTTCACGTATTCTGTTCTTCAAACTTATTGAATAAAGAAGTTTTAATCAATTTTATAAGTGTTATTAACATTCTTGAGTTGATAAAGTGCAGATATTTTTATACAACCCTACTTAGCCCCCCATCTAGGGTTATTTCAATTGGTATCAGAGCGAGTCCACAAATTCAAGAGCTTAACCACTCGTGGAAAAGATCATGGTTGGTAACAATGCAAATGAAGCTCGTCAAGGACGTTCGTGGACAAGGGCTCTGTAGGAGGCAAAAATTTGTCGGCAAATTAGAAAATGACACGTGGAAAATAATTTAAATTTATTTAGTTGTCACATGTTAAATTAATTACGGCGGTCCATTTAATTAAATTTTAAATGGAAATATATAATGACCAATAGCGTCGCGACACGTGTCAATTATTATGCAGAAAATCATAATTATTTCTTTATTTTAAATAAAGGGATAATTAATGGGCCCAAGCCCAAAGCCGACTCAAACACTAGGCAACCCTAGGCCTCCAGAGCCTATAAATAGGAGTCTTCTCCCTCATTTTCAACGGACACTGCAGGCTACCCCGGCGGCATTCGGCGTTCTACACTCCAGAGGCTTCAGAAGATCAAACTTCCAGCAGTCTCCAGCTACCAAGCGCCAAGGATCAAAGTTTGCAAAAGCTCAAGATCGAGTCTCCAAGCCTCTATCGCGTCAAGATCAAGAACTGCTTCAGAATTCTTCAGCAAGACCTGCAAAGCCTTCAGAAGATCGAACTACAGACGCTCTCCAGCTACAAGCGACAAGGACTAACGTCGGCTAGTTCAACAACTTCTGTTCTTCAAATCAAAGACTGCAGTTATCTTCCTCGTCTAGTTCATCGATCGAGAACAAGCACTCAAGCCCTCGCGTCCAAGAACTTGAAGAATTGCAACCGACAGTCAACCTGCAGACGGTTAGACTTCGAGTAACCTCCGGCTACCAAGCATCAAGGGGATCAACGCTCAAGACCTTCAGCTCAAGATCTACTACAAGTGTTCTTCAGCTCAACCTACATCCGAGATCGAGATCAAGCGTCCACGCCCTCCACTCATCCAAGACTCAAGGAGATTGAATCAGAGGATCATCATTATTGTATTTAATACAGAGATTGTACCTACATACATTCAAATATTAATACAAATTATATTTGTTTCTCAATTTCTTGTCTTTATTTATTTCAGGCTCGAAATTTGTGTTTACAAATTTGGCACGCTCGGTGGGACATCTCTGCCTCTCATCTCTTTCTCCAAGAAGTGAAATTCGACCTTCAATGGCTGTTAACATGGAAGCAAAGATAGTTGAACTTGAGGCTATGTTAAACAAGCTCGTCATGGAAAGTGAGGAGAAAGACAAGAAGATCAGCGAACAAAATGAGCAGATCGCAAAACAGATGAAGAAAATAGAGAAGCGCCCGCATCAAGACTCCGATGAAGATTCTGACAAAGAGGAATCTGACAAAGAGTCTTCCAAAGGTGATGGCGATGAGGAAGACAAGAAGAGCAACTCATCTTCAAAATCACTGACTGTGGAGCAGATTCAAAACTTGGTGGCAAATGCAGTGCGAGCTCAACTCGGAGAGGGATTAAACAAGATCCACTTCTACACAAAGCCATACACAAAGAGGATCGACACCCTTCGAATGCCGCAAGGATATGAACCCCCAAAGTTCAATCAATTTGATGGGAAGGGTAATCCTAAGCAGCACATCGCGCACTTCATCGAAACATGTAGCAACGCCGGCACAGAAGGAGATCGACTAGTCAAGCAGTTCGTTCGCTCTTTGAGAGGAATCGCGTTTGATTGGTATACGGAGTTAGAACCTGAATCTATCAACAGTTGGGAACAAATGGAGCAAGAGTTTCTCAACAGGTTCTACTGCGCTCAACGGGTCGTCAGCATGACAGTGTTGACAAACACCAAGCAGTGGGAGGGCGAGCCAGTACTTGACTATATCCATCGTTGGAGGGCTCTTAGTCTTGAATGCAAGGATCGCCTTACTGAAGCTTCAGCTGTCGATATGTGTGCTCAAGGTATGCATTGGGATTTGCTCTACGTCCTCAAGATGGTCAAGCCGAAAACCTTTCAGGAGTTGGCAACTAAGGCACATGATATGGAGATCACCATAGCAAGTCGACGGGGAAGGTCTTCATCTTCATATGATACAAGGAACGGAAATAGGTATAAAAAGAACGGCAAGTGGCCAAAGACTTCAAAAGAAGAGTCAATGGTTATTTCAACAAGTGAACCAATGCGAATCTCTGCTAAACCTAAACCCAAAAAGGAGAAAGCCACTTCTTCGAAAGATGCTGAAAGGAAGCGCCCTACACTGAAGGAGCTTCAAGAAAAGAAGTACCCATTTCCAGACTCCGATTTGTCTGGAATGCTCGACAACCTGTTAGAGACGGGAATTATCGAACTTCCACAACCAAAGAGGCCAGAAGAAGTGGGAAGAACCATAGACCCAAGTTATTGTCGCTATCATAGGGTAGTCAGTCACCCTCTAGAGAAGTGTATCACGCTCAAGGAGCAGATCATGAGACTAGCTGAAGATGGGAAGATTGTACTGGACTTGGATGACAACGTTGAGGCTAATTATGTTTCAGCACGACCAATTCCGACCGGTAGAAATGAAGTCTTGATGATCCAGTTTGGATGTCAAAAAACCAGTTCCTCTTGCTGTACTAGTCCAGGCCCCTCAAGATGCACATGAGCAAGAAGTAGAAACTTCTGGTGACAGTGGAAAATGGATCTCCAGCAATCGAAGGAAAACTAGGGGGCAAAGGGAAGTCCAAACACCATCACCCCGAAACCATCAAAGGAGAAGAAACAACCTGCAACCTTCAATGGACAAGAAGAGACTTGAAGTCATCAAGAAACAAGAAGTTGGTTCAGTCGAGTTAATTGAGCAAGATCCTCGTGCTCCTGTCACGCTAGAGGAATACTTTCTAAAGTACTCCTTTGGAAGAGTTGACAAAGTTGCCGCTGTGAACATGGTTTCCTGCTTCGAGATCGAGGAAAAAGATGACGAGGTAACCGATTATCAGCCTAAGTCAAAGCTCTCTGTGTTCGATAGGTTGGGACGATCAGCTTCCTGCAAACAAGCATCTGTCTTTCAGCGGATAGGGTGTCGAGGGAAGCGCAAAGCCTCAGTCTTTAGCAGGATCAAGGATGGCCCGATGTCAAAGTCTTCTGTATTGTCAAAGATCAAACAAGCTGAAGAGGTGGCAAACTCACAAACCGACCAGGAAAAGAGCTCCGCATTCAGCCGCCTTGGAGTCATCAACGAAGTTCAAAGCACCATCCCATCTCGCATGAAGCGTTATTCAACATTGGAAGTCAAGACTGAAGGATCCCTTAGGGTGAAGAGAAACATTGTGATCTTCACTGGTCATCAAAGCAAAAGCAACGTCGACGAAGGGTTTGAACGAGAGGAGACGCTTTCTTCTTCCCAAGTCAAAATCTAGGAAAGTGAAGATGTAGCTCCCGAGCAAGAGCCTAAACTGTTCACAAAAAAAAAAGATTTCAGTTTCAGTTCATTTGCACTTTAGTTCCTTTTAGTTTTATCATTGTAATACTCCTGGCCCGCAAGAGTATAAACTGTGTACGGCTAAATTAATAAATAAAATATCCATTTCTCCTTTTTTTTTTGAACTACGTTTGGCTTGATCCTTATGGTTATCCTATCCCTTAAGGTACATAGGCAATTTGGGTCTAGACCCAAATATAGTCATACATAAGGAAAAAAAAAAATCATCGCAGGTCACCAAATTTTGAAGACTTTCCTGGTCAACAAACTACAGAACTTTCAAGTCTTTAAGGACTTGCAAGTTAGCAAATTCAAGACTCACAAGTCAAAGTTCAAGACTTTCAAGTCAAAGACTCTCAAGTCACCAAAGTTAAAGACTCCCAAGTCAAAATTGAAGACTTTCAAGTCAAGGACTCCCAAGTCAATCAAATAAAAGACTTTCAAGTCAACAAATTTTAAGACACTCAAGTCACCAGATTCATCGACTTCCAAGTCAGCAAAAATTAAAGACTTTCAAGTTAGCAAAAATTTAAGACTTTCGAATCAACAAACTTCAAAACTTTTAAGTCATCAAGTCTCTTGACTCCCAAGTCAATAACAAAACAAAGACTTCCAAGTCAGTCAAAACAAGTCTCCCGACTCCCAAGTCGATCAAATGAAAGACTTTACAAGTCAACCAAATTCAAATCACCAAAACACAAGGACTAACAAGTCAAGAAAAAAAAATCACGACTTCCAAGTCAATAAAGTTTATTTCCATGTCAACAATGCATATGGCTCCCAAGTCAGCAAATCCAAAGACTTTCAAGTCAATAAACTTTAAGACTCTTAAGTCATCAAACCCATCGACTTCCAAGTCATCAAAAATTGAAGACTTCCAAGTCAGCCAAGTTCAAGACTACCAAGTCGTCAAAATCAAATTTTAAAGATTTTTACGTCATCACAATGAAAACTCTCAAGTCCAAGGCAACGTGGGGGCATCCTAACCATGTTGGTTGAATTCTGCTCTAAGACGATGCCATCGTTCTTCAAATCAGCGGCACACTTCTTTGACTAAGTGGTTGACTCTTTCAAGTTGGCGATATCGACGGCTCATTCAGGTCAATACTGGGGGCAAGCTAGCGGGCGATGTCCTCGTGTCCTTCCATGACGCTCACACCCAAGAAAATGTTTAGTTGACTTGTCATGGATCTTCAGGAGAAATTCTGGTGGCTCACCATGACTCGATAGAGAATCTTAGTCCTCTCTTCATAACCTGTAGACGGCAGAAATTCCATGAGTAGTAAGCCAGGCGCTGACTCCGTCGACTCAAACTGTACTGACAACTTTGAGAGAGTTATCTATGACAACTTTACGCCAGTAAGTTGAGGAGTAGCCCACGAAAGCGGAGATGACGACGCCGTCGACCTAGGTCGGTTATGAAAAGAGACACCTCAAAGATGTCTAATACATCAGAACGTCCCTGAGGAGTACCCACGAAAGCGGAGATGACGATGCAGTCGACTCAGACAGTTCTGAAGAGAGTAGTCGAGGACCACTCTACGCCAAGACCGAGGAGTAGCCCATTTAAAGCGAAGACGACGACGCGTCGTCGACCCGTGTCGCTTCAAAAGAGACACCTCAAGATGTCTACTACATCGCATCGCCCCGAGGAGTAAACACGATGACGATTACGACCTGTGTCTGCTCGAAAAGAGACACCTTAAAGATGTCTAATACATCAGAACGTCCCTGAGGAGTACCTACGAAAGCGGAGATGAAGATGCAGTCGACTCAGACAGTTGTGAAGAGAGTAGTCGAGGACCACTCTACGTCAGTACGCTGAGGAGTAGCCCACGAAAGCGGAGATGACGACGCCGTCGACCCAGGTCGGTTATGGAAAGAGACACCTCGAAGATGTCTAATACATCAGACCGTCCCCGAGGAGTAAACAAGATGATGACTCTGTCGACCCAGGTCAGTTCTGAAAAGAGACACCTCAAAGATGTCTAATACATCAGAACGTCCTTGAGGAGTAGTCCACGAAAGCAGAGATGAAGATACTATCGACCCAGACAGTCCTGAAGAGAGTAGTCTAGGACTACTCTACGTCAGTACGCTGAGGAGTAGTCCATGAAAGCAAAGATGGCGACACTGTCGACCCAGACAGTCCTGAAGAGAGTAGTTTAGGACTACTCTACGTCAGTACGCTGAGGAGTAACCCAAGGAAGCGAGATGGCGACACTGTCGACCTGCATAGTCTCAAGAGAATAGTCTAAGACTATTCTACGTCAGCACGCTGAGGAGTAAGCAAGACTGTGACGATGACGAAGGACAACTTCAAGCACACGATGAGAATTAATCTCAGCTCCCTATACCGAAAAGATGGCAAAAAAAAAAAAATTGAACATGAAAAAGAAAAGATCAAATTATATGAAAAAATAAAAAAAAAGAAGAAGAAAAGAAAGAAAAAGACGATACTGTAAAACCTGTGAGTTTTGCAGATCCAGGGAGAAGACGAGGAACAACGGATGAATGGAAGAGGCGAGGATGATGCGTTTATATAGTATCTGATTGGCCAAGTTTCAGGATACTATTAGAATTCTCAGTCAAGTCTTCAACTCCATCACCATCTCCAACTCAAATTCAAACTCAAACTCCAACTCCAATTCCAACTCGAACTCAAACTCCAACTCCAACTTCAACTCCAACTCCTTCTCCAACTCCAACTTCAACTCCAACTCCTTCTCCAACTCCGACTCCAACTCCAACTCTGACTGCCAAAAATTTATCCGACTAAATTTCTGATGAAATTTTTATCCAAACTGAAAAGTTGTGATAAAAAAAATTATTATTGTCCTTAAATATTCGAGACTCAACCGCTTAAAACACCCAAAATTTGTGTCCGCGGCTGACTCTCGAAGGGGGCATCTGTAGGAGGCAAAAATTTGTCGGCAAATCAGAAAATGACGCGTGGAAAATAATTTAAATTTATTTAGTTGTCACATGTTAAATTAATTACGGCGGTCCATTTAGTTAAATTTTAAATGGAAATATATAATGACCAATAGCGTCGCGACACGTGTCAATTATTATGCAGAAAATCATAATTATTTCTTTATTTTAAATAAAGGGATAATTAATGGGCCCAAGCCCAAAGCCGACTCAAACCCTAGGCAACCCTAGGCCTCCAAAGCCTATAAATAGGAGTCTTCTCCCTCATTTTCAACGGACACTGCAGGCTACCCCGGCGACATTCGGCGTTCTGCACTCCAGAGGCTTCAGAAGATCAAACTGCCAGCAGTCTCCAGCTACCAAGCGCCAAGGATCAAAGTCTGCAAAAGCTCAAGATCGAGTCTCCAAGCCTCTATCGCGTCAAGATCAAGAACTACTTCAGAATTCTTCAGCAAGACCTGCAAAGCCTTCAGAAGATCGAACTACAGACGCTCTCCAGCTACAAGCGACAAGGACTAACGTCGGCTAGTTCAACAACTTCTGTTCTTCAAATCAAAGACTGCAGTCATCTTCCTCGTCTAGTTCATCGATCGAGAACAAGCACTCAAGCCCTCGCATCCAAGAACTTGAAGAATTGCAACCGACAGTCAACCTGCAGACGGTTAGACTTCGAGTAACCTCCGGCTACCAAGCATCAAGGGGATCAACGCTCAAGACCTTCAGCTCAAGATCTACTACAAGTGTTCTTCAGCTCAACCTACATCCGAGATCGAGATCAAGCGTCCACGCGCTCCACTCATCCAAGACTCAAGGAGATTGAATCAGAGGATCATCATTATTGTATTTAATACAGAGATTGTACCTACATACATTCAAATATTAATACAAATTATATTTGTTTCTCAATTTCTTGTCTTTATTTATTTCAGGCTCGAAATTTGTGTTTACAGGCTCCACTACTCACTGGTGAAAATTATAGGTTGTGGAAGAGACAAATGGAAATATTCATCAGAGATCAAGATGAGGATCTATGGATCGCAGTCATGGAGGGAGATTTTCCTACTCCCACAAAGAAGAATAGTGATAACCAGAATGTCCCGAAAAAGAGATCTGAAATGACAACTGAAGAGCTAGAGTCATTGAGAAAACATACTCGTGCTCTAAACCTAATATATTGCAATTTAAACTCTAGTGATTTTGAACGTGTTTCTAATTATGAAACTGCCAAACAGGTCTGGGATTACTTGACAACTTCATATGAAGGCACAAGCCAAGCCAAGGACATCAAAGTGGACATTCTTGTCCAAAAGTATGAGGCCTTTAAAATGGAAGAAAAGAGTGTATTGAAGAGATGTTCAAGAGATTCAGCAGCATCTCTAACCACCTCAAATCACTTGGAAAGAACTACTCCAATGAGGAACAAGTTAGAACGATCCTAAGATGTCTACCTAGAAGAAAATGGGGCCCAAAAGTTATAGCCATTGAACAAGCCCAAGACCTCAAGGTCCTCAAACTGGAAGAACTCATTGGGAAACTGTTGGCTCATGAGATTCAACTGAGTGACCTCTTAGAACCCAAAGGAATTGCCCTCAACGCAGTTCGTGAATCTGACAATGAATTAGATGACGATGAGGAAGATACAATGGCGATGCTAGCAAGAAGGTTTAGAAGATTATACAAGAAAAATCCGACTTTTCGAGGATACATCAAGAATGGGCAAAACAGAAAGATAAACTCAAAAGGTAACGCTTTAATGAAAGTGGAATCTGACCCGTTTACTTGTTATGGATGTGGTAGCTCGGAGAACTTGGTTAAAGACTGTGCTCACGCCAGAAAAAACGCTAGGCCCAGACAACAACATCTTAGAGCAATGCTTACCACCTAGAGTGACAGTAATTCAAGTGAAGGGAATAGTGAAGCTGAAGAGGTTGCTAACGTTTGTCTAATGGCACGATCTCATGAGGATCAGGATCCAACCTCATCTTTCGACTAGGTAAACCTAGATGACCTTCTCACTCTTCCCTCTATACACCTCGTTCACAAGTTATTTCATCTTTTCAAATATTCAAGATCCATAATAGAAAGAGTCAAGTATCATACAAAGCATGTCAATAATCTTAGTGAGACCATAAACAACTTGTAACGCCCTGGAAATTCAATTATGAAAAAGTCAAACATTGACTAACAGAATAAATGAAGTCTCATTTTTTTCTTTTAATTGACATTCTTGTATCCCCGAAGGAATACAAGGCAAGAAAGGGAAAACTAACTAATCATTAATTACTTCAATTTAACAACCAAAAGAAACTTCAACTCTAGAAACAACACAAAATAAGCATTACTAACTGCAACTCTAGAACATAAACTACACTTTATTCATAGAAATTCTAACTTCGATCTATCGACCTCACTTCTAGTTCCCGTTCCCATCACAGAACTCTCACCTGAAAATAAAACATTTAAAAACATGAGGAGAACTCAATAATGTCTACCCCTAACCGTCAAAACAACTTAAAATTCATTTCAATTCATTTTTGGGGGAGAAGTGAACAATTCAAATATTTTCACAATCAATTTTCTTTCCCAACCAACTATACCCATCTTTCAGAATTATTAAGCGGGCAGACCTTGCTTATTTGGCCCTCGAAGTCCAATGACCTCGCTATAATCAAAATCTCAATATCACATTCTCAATCTCAAAACCAATCTCAATCGTTCACAATCACAATAATACGGATGGCCATCCATTTCACACATGTGCATAACACTAACCCCGAGGAAGTAGCACTTATCAGGCATCCCTGATCTCTTGACAACCCCCTGCAGGATATCACATCCTGGTCTTCGGGAGCATTGCCCGAACCCGCATTTACGTCACATTTGAATTATTAATCAGGTTTAATATCACACCATTCCAAACTCAATCAATCCAATCAAATCCAATCCCAAATTTCCAAAACCATTTCTAAACACACACACTAAAAGACTGTCCACATTTAATTACTCAAAGAACATAATCAACATCCAAAACAGACAGTCAAATTTTCCACTATAAAATCCCTTCGGGATGCAAATCGCAAAACAACTTAAAATCAATTAAAGTGCATCCCAGCGGGATTTAGGACATATACATTACCTAACAATTCTTCTCCTTACTTCAGAACACACTTGAGCTCACTAGATCGAACGGTTTAGAACGCGCCTAAAAATAACGAAATTTCTAGAAATTAAAACGTGTCGTACGGTGTTAACGCAATCTATTTTTTTCACCTAACCCATCCCTAGGAACACTATAAGGTTCCCATCATTCATAAATTAACATTTGAAACATATCTCACATAATATAACTATCACATATCACAAACACTTCCATACTAAAATAAATAAATAACTCACAAGCATGACAATACATTTATTCAAAAAGCAAACTGGACAGAATTCATCGCTCAAATAAAACGAACCATAACTTGACCTCCCGACATCCGATGGGTCTGATTTTGAACTTTCTGAAAACATCGAGATGTCTACTAAATCTCTTATTTTGACCTCGAGACCTAAAACACACCCTAAGGTCTTCAAAAACAGCTAACTATACAACATGTCCCGATCTGACCTAGGTGCGCTATTTGGGTCGTAACTCAGAATATACACCTCGAAATCCCGATTCACAAAATTCCTATGAAAGCTAACATACTAAGATACTTCCCGATCAAAAGGTAGGGCTAAATATCAACTACATGGATTATGGTGACCGATAACGTACGACTCATAATTTCTGTCCAAGCTGACCCGTTTTTATTTTGGGTTTTTCGATCCTAATTTCCAACCACACTATCCCGGGGCTCCAATTTGAGATTCTAAACAGTCTACTAAAGGCAAAGACATCCCCTTTCACTCCCCTAATATAACCAAGGTCAAATTACACATAAACTAACACAATTTCTCACATAAACAATCAAAATTTTCAATTTAAATGTTTTCTTTAAAAACTAAACACATAAATCACAATAAAACTCAAATTTTCAACATCGAAACCTTATGGAAAATTCACACACAACAAGGGTGACAAACTCTCACTCATAACCAAAATTTGAAGCATTTTAAACAAAGGAAGGATCAACAAAACTCGCTATAATAATACCGTACATGCTAATAGCGAAAAATAATACGAGTATTACATCAAGAACAAAACTTTACTAATCACGAAATAATTTAATTTGTAAGAAAATTAATTAAAAGATTTAAATAACAATCCTTTTTTTCAAAGATATAAGATAGTAATAATTATACACTAAGGTTGTTCATTTCCAACTCTTCAAACAAATAAAACTCATACATGAGCAGCTAATAAATAATTCATAATCATAATACTCAAGCATAATCACAGTACGTAACCATATAATATCTATCAAAACTTGTCAAATGAATTTTTCATAATTCACTCCAACCAAACCTAACCTAGTTTACATAAAATAACAATATAATTCACATATCTTAGTCAAGAAAACTACAAAGATTAAGCACCTAGCTAATTCCATCATATTAGAAGCATGAACATACAAGAACAGCACAATGATCCCATCATATTAAAAGCAAGCAAGAACATACATATAATTTCATGAATAAAAAGACAAATTGTAATCAGATAATAATAATAATAATAATAATAATAATAATAATAAGAGAAACTGATTTAAAAAAAACCAAAGTATAGGTTAGGATTTACGCACGCACAGGTCACGATGGCGGGATGGTGGACGTCAGGCGGGACTCCGGCGACGTCGGAGGTGGCGGAGGGCGCCTGGGTGGTTGCCGGAAAGTGGGGAAGCGTCAGCAGTTCACGGTGGTGGCTGGAGTCGAGGCAGAACGGCGGCACAGCAGCAGCGGTAACGGCGGCGGAAAATCTTCGCGTCTGGGCACGTGCGACGGCCTCCGGCGATCGCGTGGGTGGCGCTCGGTGAGTCGATGAGGGTTTCCTTGCCGGTGGTGGCTGGGCGGTGGCGGTTGGTGGCGCACAACGAGGGAGATACAGGGGTGAGAGTGAGGGACGAGAGAGATAAAGAGAGACGCACGGTGGTGATGCCCAAGCGGTTTCCGGGGACAGCGACGTGGAGGAGGTGGTGGCGGTGGTTACTCTGGCGACGGCGTGACGGTTGGGCTACGGCAGTTAGGGCCACGACAGAGAGGAAAGTGAGGAAGAGAGCTATTAGGATTTTGGTTTAGGGCTTCCTATTATTATCTACTCCCTCCGTTCTATATTAATTGACACTTAAATTAACTTTTTTGTTCCAAATAATTGTCATTTTTCATTTCCTAATACCAATTTAATTATTTTAACTTTAATAATTATGTTAACTTTTTACTTTTCCAATCAATAAAAACTATTTCTACTCACATTCTACACCTTGGTATCCGAAAAAACACCTTGGAAAATAGTGCTATTTTATTATGTAGGTAGTTTTTTTAGTTAGACCTTGGTATGTGAAAAATTTTGAAATATGTCAATTAATATGGAACAGAGGGAGTATATATTAACTATAATAAATCAGTAAAAACATTTATAAAGAATACACTAATAAAATCAGCTGCTAAATATAGATATAAGGAAGAAAAAACATAAATTTTATTTTCTAAAATAATAATAATAATCCTAATAATAGCCACATAATTAAATAAAAGAAAACACATAACTCATCAAATATTAACACATGAAATTACCAAGATACCCCTACTCCCATGCACGTACAAATTACCAAAATACCCTTGTTAGTACCTCAACGGTTCTATGAGCTCAAATGTTAACCAAAATAATCACCGATAAAATCTTAGAAATTAACGGAGTCAACTTAAATAATTAACGACATCACGGTCAATGCATTCGAATTTTTCGGGGTTTTACATCATTACCCCCTTAAAAGAAGTTTCGTCCTCGAAACTTAAACTCAAACCAATGGTCTGCCAGATGGAGCTAACGGTAGCTCCAATCAAATACTCGAGATTTTACACAACTTGAACTCTAGAAATGACCTTCTAGCTACTGAGAATGACATATTATCTGCTGAGACCAAAGACTGCTATAAAACCATCACTCAACTATCCAATGAGGCAGTCACAAATTCCCATCCTTATCAGAGAAAACCAATTCTTTCAACACCAAAATGTGCACCCTCTCCTCACCCCCAGTCCAAGGACCCTACGAATTAATGTCCCAGAGGACCTCTACTTCCCACTCCACATCTGACTCCCCTCATAAAGCAGCCTCACAGAAAATGCCCTGAAGCCCATACTTAAAGGACCTCACGCAATACCTCACCCAAGTCCTCTAAATCCTCAAACTTCTTTCAAGTAGGAAAAATATAGATCCCTAAGCCCAATGTCACAGCCTGTTTGTCAAAAACCAAGGAAGGTATAATGTCTTCTAATGCAGGTATGGTTCAACACTCATAGCGACTTGTGTATTTGGACAGGGGCTGCTCTCGTCACATGACCGGAGATTCAATCAAATTTTGTGAATTGAAAACCAACAAGACAGGGAAGGTAACATTTGGAGACAAAAGCCAAGGCAAGATCCTCGGCATTGGAAAGGTCGGTATGGGCCTCAACAATTCTCTAAATGATGTATATCTTGTAGAAGGTCTAGAGTATAATTTGTTTAGCATTTCTCAATTTTGTGATAAAGGTAATAGAGTCAGTTTTGATAAAAATGTATGTGTAGTGTCATCAGAGTCTCATCAAATCATCTTGCAAGGTCATCGCATGAATAGTGTTTATGTTATAGATTTGAGCGAGTCTACAGAGGACCTCTCTTTCCTTAAGGCTGGGATTGAGGAAACCTGGCCGGGGCACTGCCGTCTAGGTCATATTAGCATGAAAGCATTGCAAAAACTGCATCAGTCACACCTAGTCCGAGGTCTCCCTCCTTATAACTATGAGAAAGATTGGGTTTGTGATGCATGTGTCAAAGGAAAACAGACCAGATCCTCCTTCAAACCCCTCAAGTCTGTGACCACCTCAAAATGTCTTGACCTCCTACACATGGACCTCTATGGTCCCATTCCCTACAAAAGCTTTGGAGGTAGTTCCTATATCCTTGTTATAATAGTTGATTTTTCAAGATTTACCTGGGTTTTCTTTTTGAAAAGCAAGACAGATGCCTTTGCGCAGTTTTCAAAGCTCTACAAACCACTCAAGGTCCTCATAGGAGACTCTGTCAAATCAATAAGGACATATCATGGAAGGGAGTTCGACAACAAGGATATGTTTGGAGCATTTTGTGCAAGAATGGGAATAACCCACAATTTTTCAACACCAAGAACTCCTCAACAAAATGGAGTTGTGGAAAGAAAGAACCGAACCCTGGGGGACATGACAAGGACAATCATCTGCGCAAACAACCTCCCAAATTCCTTAGGACTTAAATCATCAACGCCTCAAACTACATTATTAATGGGTGCACCATCAGATCCATACTTGAAAAGACTCCATGTGAATTATTCAAAGGAAATGCACCAAACATCAGTCATCTCAAGGTCCTCAGCTACAAATTCTTTGTCCACATCAATGTAAAGAGGCCAATTAGCAAGTTTGACGCGCGCAGTGAAGAAGGAACATTTGTTGGATACTCAACTACAAGCAAGGCATATAGAGTCTACATCAAATCAACCAAAACTGTAGAAGAAAGTATCCATGTCATTTTTTATGAGGCCGTATCTGTGAGCCAATCCATCATTCATGCTCCTATTAGTGACAGTGAAGATGATCCTCCTCCTAGACTCACTCCTGTCCCTCACCCTTAAAATAACTCACAGACCTCGCCTCTTCCTGAGGCCTCACCATCTCCTCAGGCCTCACTACTGCAGCCCTTACCTGAGGCCTCACCAACAGAGCCCTCACCTCAGGCTCCTCCAGAAGCTGAGGTCACATACAAGTTCCAGGCTGCACATCTAATAATCTCCTCACAGATATCAACCCAGATAAACGCACAAGGTCCTCATTAAGAAATTTTTGTGCTTTTAATGCCTTTATCTCGCAGATTGAGCCAAAGCACCACAATGAGGCCTTACTGGATCCTAGTTGGATACATGCAATGCAAGAGGAGTTACATCAATTTGAAAGAAGCAAAGTCTGGTCCTTGGTTCCCAGACCTCATCATCATCTAGTCATTGGCGTCAAATGGGTCTTTAGGAATAAACTGGATGAAAATGGCTGCATTGTAAGAAACAAAGCCAGGCTAGTCGCCAAAGGCTATAATCAGGAAGAATGAATTGACTATGATGAGATATTTGCTCCTGTTGCTCGACTAGAGGCCATCAGAATTCTCATCGCCTTTCCATCCGCCAAGCACATCAAACTACACCAAATGGATCTCAAAAGTGAATTCCTTAATGGGGATCTAGATGAAGAAGTTTATGTTGAACAACCACCCGGTTTTGAGAATGCTACAAATCTAGATCACGTCTTCCGTCTTCATAAGGCCTGCTACGGGCTAAAGCAAGCGCCAAGAGCCTAGTATGAGCGCCTCAGCAAATTTCTTCTTCAGAATGACGTCACAAGAGGTAAGATTGACAAAACTCTCTTCATCAAAGCAAAGAATGAAGAATTCATCATCACCCAAATCTATGTTGATGGCATCATCTTTGGCGCCTCACACTCATCTCTTGTTGAGGAATTCTCTCACCTCATGAGTGCGGAATTCGAGATGAGCCTCGTGGGAGAATTAACATTCTTCCTTGGCCTACAAATCAAACAGTCTCACGAGGGCATCTTCTTGAATCAAAGCAAGTATATCTCGGAGCTCCTTAAGAAGTACCAGCTTGAGCACCTCAAGCATTCCTCTATTCCGATGTCCTCCTCTCTCAAGCTTGATTCAGACCTCACAGGTAAGCCAGTCTCTGAAAAATTATATAGAGGTATGATCGGTTCCCTTCTCTACCTTACCACAAGTCGTCCTGACATTATGTTTAGTGTTTGCTTATGTGCGCGCTTCCAAAGCGCACCAAAAGAATCTAACCTCTCTGTTGTCAAGAGAACTTTACGATATCTTGCTGGAACCAAAAGCCTAGGCCTATGGTACCCTCGACAGCAAAACCTCCATCTATATGTCTACACTGATGCTGACTTTGTCGGTTACAAAGTTGACAGAAAAAGCACCACCGGAGGCTGTCAAATGCTTGGAGCCTCACTTATCTCCTGGCAATCCAAGAAACAGACCTCAATGGCACTTTCCAATGCTGAGGCTAAATATGTTGCAGCAGGATCTTGCTGTGCCCAAATTTTATGGATCACACACCAGATGGAGGACCTCGATCTTCACTTCACAAATGTGCCCATCTAGTGTGACAACATGAGCGCCATTCAAATCACCAAGAACCCTATGCAACACTCACGAACCAAGCATATTGAAATACGCCATCATTTCATCCGTGACCATGTGGAAAAAGGTCATATCATCTTGGAATTTGTCCTGACTCATCTTCCACTAGCTGATATTTTCACCAAACTCTGCCAGAGGACCAGTTCACTTTCATCCATTATGAGCTTGGGATGCTTCAAGTAGATCAATCACCCTCCTAGCAACCTTTTGAGGGGGAGCATCCTCCTGAGGACCGCCTTAAACTCCCTTGCATCAACTGAGGGGGAGCCAACAAATGAGGACCTCCCCCTCTCAGGTACGTCTCTCACCCACTCCATGGGCAATTGATGCCCTCACCAGCTTGCTCACCTCCTTTTTCCATAATTAAATTGGCCATATAAATGCACTAATTACATCTTCCATATGTATCTCAGTCATTGCCTTTTTAAATAAAGAACCAGTTTTGTCTAGTAAATATCTTTTCCCTTTTCCAAATCCGATTTTCAAAAATTCCCCTTTCCTTTTCAGAAACCTTCCTTTCCCGAGGTTCCCTCTCTCTCTCTCTCTCTCTCTTCCCTCTCTTTACTTATTTACCTTCCTCCCATAAATAACCCATCCCATCATACCCTCTCTCTCCCTCACGCCGTCTTCTCACCTGTCTCCCTCTCTCTCAGCACTCCCAACCACTCACCATTTCTATCTTAACGCCGTCACCTTTTTTTATTCAAATTCCACTCTCCTCTAGTTTCTATGTAATCTGGTCCCCACTACATTCTTTTACCACACTCTCTCTTTCAACTTTCACCATTTCTCTATCCCTTTCATCTCTCTCCTTCCCCAACAACTACTTATCTTCTCCTTCCTCTCATTCTCACCATGACAAAGCGACTATCCCGACCTGCAACCCCTCCAACGTCGCTAAACGTCTACGTTCGAGCAAACCCCAGCCTGCACCCGACACCGCCTCAACCAACTCATCCTCCGATGAACTCACCATAATCCCTCGTCCTGCCCCTATCACCACCGCATATCAGGAGTTTCGCAAGAAACGCCTCGAATCCGTCAAAAATTGCCCCCTTCTACACTGCGAACGAGTCGACTTGGTCGACCTTCAAGGTACAAACTTCCCTTTCATCTCCACTCTGTCCGCCCTAAACTGTGATTTCTTCTTTCACGGCGACGGTTTCTGTTATCCGAACCTTATCTTTGAGTTCTATGCCACCCTTGAGGATGTCTCTCTCAATTCCTCCAAACCAGCCTACAAAACAACTGTCTCCAGCAGAGACATTCATCTCAGCCCTCTCTCTCTTGAGCGCATTCTTCGTGTGACCCCTGATCCCTCCAAACCCACCCTCACTGATATTTTCGATGGCCGCCAAAAACTCATTGCCAATTTTGGTAACCCATCCACCACCAAGTATCCCAGTACACCAATCTCAAATCCGAAGCCCATTGCCTTTACTTCATCCTTGTCCGCACCATTCTTCCCCGAGGCACCTCAAAAGAGACAATAAATGAACCTTGTGCTACCTTCTTGTTGAATGTCCTCAACAACTGTCATCCAGACCTAGGTGAGGTCGTTCTTCAACACATCGTTAAGGCCAACTCTAGCACCTCCAGCCCTCTCCCTTACTGTAACGTCCTCCACCACATCTTCAAAACATTCCATATTCCCCACCCTGACGAAGACAAGATTCATATTACTGTCTCCACCATCAATTTGGCCATGTTGGAAACTCTTGGGTACCGGGTCCAATCGAACGGCCAGTGGATGCATTCCGATGACCTTAAGGTCATCCAAGCCTCCTCCTCTTCTCAAACCTCCAAAGAACCCTCTCCATCCGTGCAGGCGCACTTCGACCTCCTCCAACAGCAAATTGATGCCCTCCACAACAAGGTCAAAAATCTTCAGGACGTCCACGGCGCACTCAAAGCCTCCTTGATGGTGAGCACCAACGTCACCATTGCCCTAAAGGATCTGGTCCAACAAGCACAGGCTCTCATGAAGCCTCGTCCACCGCCTCCTGCTCCTGCAATTGAACCATCTTTTGAGGATCCATCCCATGTCCCTCCTCCATCTGAGTAGTTTCCCCTCCCCGCAACAAACATTTTGCAACACTCATGATTTTTTTTTTTTGTTTTCTGGCCAAACATTTTTGGTGCTCTGTACTCTCCTATTTCCTTTCTGTCCGAAAGACAAAAAGTGGGAGAATTATCCTTGTGGCATGTATCTGCTTACATTGCTACTAGACTATGAACTACAACTGCCTTGTTATGAACTGTCCGCTTAAAAGTGTCCTATCTATAATATATGCATTATTCTGTATCTGACTATATGCATGAGGCCACCAAGATTTTGTCTTTCAAACAAAAAGGGGGAGATTGAAGAAACGTAGCTCTGCTAAGAAGGCTCCCCACAGTTTCCTTATTAAGGACCTCCACAGCTAGGCACAAAGTCTTTTGTTTGAAAGTCCAAAATCAAGAATATATCAAGGAAGTTATCTATACATTATGTCTATCTCATTGATTCTGATTCTTCTTAATTTTATGACAAGTTGATCATCCTATTGTAGATATCACACGAAAATGAGGGAATTTCCCAACTTCCAAATAAAAGAAGATTGGAGATCAAAAAAGAAAAGGAAAGAATCAACCTCAAAGAAAAGAGACCGTTGCCAAGAGGGAAGCACAAGCATAAATACAACCAAGAGCTCACAAGAATTATTATCGATTTCCAAGCAAGCAAAATCAATTGTAGGAATTTCCATTGAGAATTCTGAGTTGTAAGAATCTTGTTGAGAAAGATTTCTGAGTTGTAACCACTAGGGAATTAATGGTGAGTTGTGTAACCAGTCGAGTGATAACTGGTGACGACCTCTGGGTTGTGTAGCTAAAGTGAGTGAGTGATCTTGCTTTAGTGAGTCTTAAACCTTCTTCTAAGCGTCCACTGTGAGGCCTCCTTAGCAGAAATTGACCCTGAAGTTATGCTCCTGTCAGCATACGTTGAGGACCTCACACTCCTTGACCTTGCCGAATTTGTAACATCTTCACTTATTCTATTCTTCAAACTGTAGAAGACAAAAATTTGTCAACCAATCAAGACTCGCCACGTGAAAATTAATGGTATTTTTTTAATTTGGCCAACTATAATTTGTCATATGTCAAAATTAATTATGGTGGATCATTTAATTATAAATTAAATGATATTATTTTTTGGCCAATTAAATTATTCCACGTGTCATAGGTGACACATAAATATTTGTCTTTTTTTTTATAAGGAGTTAAATGGGCCCAAAGGTTAGCCTAGGTTCTCTATAAATAGTGACCATCCTCCTTCATTTTGAGGGGTTGAAAAACATCCAAAGAAGACTCAAAAGCTCTTATATTTTATCTCTCTCTCGAAGACAAGAAGCACAACAAAGTTTAAGCTCGTGTCGTTCATTCGTGGGAGATCAAACCACTTCCTCTTGATCGCGATCAAGTCTCTCCGACCCTCGTTCAAGATCACATTCATCCAAGACTATATTCACTCAGGATTATATTCATCCAAGATCATATTCATCCAAAACCATACTCATTCAAGACTCGTTCAAGTTCATTCAAGGAGATCGAATCGAAGGAGTTACATTTCCATTTTGTAACAAATATACAGAGATTGTAACTAAAGTCCTTTGAAATTAATATAATTATTTTGTTCACTAATTTCTTGTGTTTAAATTATTTCAGACCCGAAAATTTGTGTTTACAAATTTTGGCACGCTCGGTGGGACATCTCAACCTCTGATCTCTTTCTTCAAGAACGAACTACTCATCATTCGAAGAAGATGGCTCCTAAGACCAACATCTATTATGCTTTGAAGAAAGTTATTCAATCCAAGTCACAAGAATCAGCAACTGTGCAACATCCAATGGAGTAATCACTAGAAGTATGGCCAAGATCGCCGCTATTGAGGCAAAGAAACAAGTTGGTACGAGTGTCTCGTTGCAAATCTTTGACTCTAACCTTCCGGGGGCAGACCAAAAGACTTCGACTCAAGTCGTTGACCCGAAGAAGATAGTTGCTCAATGGATGTATGAAATCCGTCATCAACCATTGAGTAAAGAAGATGAAGACTATGAAGATGGCGACAAAACGCCAAAATCACCAAGGGATCCGCTCTCCTCCGATTCTGATACCGGTTTTATTGACACCATCATTATGCCCGTCATGGTCATAAATGCTGTTAACTATGAAGAAGAATTCAAGACTATGAAGGCCACATTGGCAAGACTTGAGAAAGAAAGCAACGAAAAGACTGAGCATATTAAGCGACAAGATGAGCGGATCAAGAAATTGACAAAGAAGTTAAAAAATCGACCTTCTAGCAAATTTGATGTAACGCCCCCAGATTCATAATCATCAGATTATCAGTAATTACCTCATAACCCAATGATTAGCGCAGTGGAAATATAATCCGAAGGCATTACCGCCGTCCATAAATATGGACGAGGCTTAACAACCATAAATAAACTCTAATTACAACTCATCAAACCCAAGGAAACTTGTATACTACCCACCTAAACATCCATAAGAGAGCAAAACCATGAGATAACTTTATACATAGCCAAAATTATAATTACACTTAAATTCACTAATCCCAAGTAAAAACTTATGAAAATAACTTGACATCAAATGCAAAGGACGTGTCTTCCCGGCATAGCTAACGGCCTTTTTACCTTCACATCAAACAGACCTCTTACTGGTATTAGGTTGCTACCCCTTAGCATACTTCCTAAAACAAAACATAAAACAATTTGCAAATGAGTCGAAATTCAATACGCATACCCTATACAGTAAATTAATTTAAGCAATTCATTTTATTTCGTGCATTTAAATTCATTTGGCAAACATTAAAACATTAAAACCATAAAACAATAAACAACAATGAACAACAATGAACATGATTGTCGTATTATTATCTTTAATGGTCCCCTGCTTTGCGATCATCGGTCTAAGCCTCCGTATGCGCATACCCGGATCGATCGGGAGATCCGGATGGGTTGACACTAGGTCAAGTATTTACTGTGGGAGTGCTCATTGGCACTAATAACAATGGGTCGGGGCCATAATTAACTGATAAAACAATTAAACTTTATTCACTTTCAATATCTTTACACTTGGTCATTAAACTTAAATAAAAGAATTTAAGAAGGGTACAGGCAATATGCGTACCTTACAAGTTGAACCCGCACTTAAAGTGACTTGAAAAACTTGACTGGAGTCGAACAGGGAGCGACAACGACCTCTTGAACCAAACTTGAGATAGGACAATAAAAGTGAATCAAATGGGATCCTTGGTAAGGAGGGAGCCTCCTAATTAACTTAATGAAAGTTAACTTTTAATTTAAAAAAAATTGGAGAATTTTTGGGACTTCACAGTAAATTTGCGGAAGGCATAACTTGCTCTATAGACCTCTAAAAATATCAAAAGAGGACTTTTCGGAAAGCTTAAACTAAGTTCTACAACTCTCCAGTTAAGAGTTAAGGCTAAAAACAAGCGTAAAGGCTTGAAAATGATTAAATAAGAGTGCTGGTTCTGCAGAAATTCAAGCTTGGGAAGAGAACTTTGAGAATATATAACTTAAAGAATATATATCGTATGAACATGTGCTAGTAGTCTATAGAAAGCTTGCATCATATACTATAACTCTTATGTTGACCTTACGATTCTGATTTAAACATGGTCATGGAGCTGGTTTCGACGTGCCGTTACTCATTACTTCAACATCCGATGGACGCATAAGACCCCAATTCGGAAAGCTTGCAGAGCGTACTAAAACTTTCATGTTGAACACTTAGGCTAATAAAACCTCCTTGATACCAAAAAAATGTCCCTGAACCTATTGTCTCAAAAACGTATATATGCAGGGCATCCCGGTTAAAAACACCATAACTTGGATTATATATGTCGGAATCCCGAAATTCCAAAACCGCGTTGAAGCTATTACTTAAGGCTATCGATCCACATAATTATTTTGGTCACAGAACATTCCAATAGTCCCGAAGAACACCAAACATTATTCTTAACTCAATTTAACCTTCTCGGGTTCCTTTTTGACATTAAGAGTAATTTCTAACATTTTAACCTATTTGGTAAACTCTTTACTTGTTGATAAGCACCAAAAACAGTAGCATCCACCACTATGAACACGTTCATTAATCCACAAGGGGTACATGCAAGACCAAATTATGAAATCTATTCACCACAAACAATATTTCACCACTTGAATCTTCACTTGGAGACACAAATCATACTACTTTACTCACATGCAACACCATTTCAACAATAACTTCCAGATTTGGAGAATTCAAGCATCAACGTTCACATGTAAGAACCATCCACACTCTTCCAACATATAATCACATACATCTCTTCTAAAACCCAACAAAATCTCCTCCAAATACTCAATCCTATTAACAAATTAATACCATACAACACTTCAAAACTGACTTGAGAAATAAAAGTAACCAAAACCTAGAATTTAAACAAGTTAACTATGATTTAATAAGGTTTAAAAATTTACCTTCAATTGGGTATAAATTAGACAAGTGAAACCAACCACAAAGGAGGAGGGAAGTTGTGGCGGTGGTGTAGGACGGCCGACGGCAGTCTCTGGCGGCTGAAGTGGTGGCCTTTGCGTGGTGGAAAGCTGGTTGTCAGGTACAACCCTCCAACCTCATTATTGTTGCTAAATCACACGCATCCCAAGCAGAGGGCTTTCATCAAAAGCCTCTGCCTACCACCATCCCAAATGAAAGAATAGATGAACGAAAAAATGGATAGATACATATGCATATATAGATTTATAGGTAGACAAAAAGAGAGTGAATGATTGAGAAAGAGATGGGAATGGTTAAATAGGGAACAACGAGAGAGAGGAGAGTTTGGTTTCTGGGAAAAAAAAAATAATATATCTTTAGAATGAAGAAGACAACAAATGTGGGTTTTGGTATTTAAGGTCCAACTAAATTAAGAGAATAGTACTAACTATTTATTTTCCTCTTCTTCTTCCAATACTACTATATTTCTACTAGTCTTGATTTGGATGACTTGAAAGTCTTGAATTTTTGACTTATGAGTCTTGATTTGGGTGACTTGGAAGTCTTGAATTTTTTTGACTTGTGAGTCTTTTTTTTAACTTGACTTGAAACCTTGCAATAAGTTCAACTGGATTCATCGCTCTCATCTTCATCGAACACGATCTTGCCTTCATTTTTAAGCCTCATGACAAGCTCCTTAAAAGTTTGACATTTCTCCAACGGATGGCTAATGATCCTGTGGTACTTGCAGTATTTAGGGTCATTGATTCTTCCAGCTTCATTTGGACGCTTCGACTCTGGAAGTTTAATAATTCCTTTTTCAAGAAGTTTATCAAGTATTTCGGGTGTATCACCGTCGAAAAAAGGATATTCTTTCTCTTTAAAAATCATTGATGAAATAATTCCTTTTGACGTGCCCCCGAGTGAAGTTTGCTTCTCCTTGATACTTGGTCTTCTCGCATCATGTTTGAAAATTGTGAGCTCCATGTCATGTGCCTGAGTTGCCAAGTCTTGAAAAGTCGTTGGCTTACTCATATGCAAAACATAAAGCAGATCCCATTCCATGCCTTGTATACACATCTTGACAGCGGAGGCCTCGGGCAATCGATCTTTACACTCAAGGCTTAGTGACCTCCAACGATTGATATAGTCCAAGACTGGCTCCCTGTGCAAGGAGAAGCATGGGGATGAAATATTTACGAAATTAAAATAATGAGAGGAAGACTTGAAATAAAATGGGGAGGTAAAATAAATTAAAATTAATCTAAATTAAGGAATAAGTAGTTATGACAATAATAATATTATTATCACTATTAATAATACTGACGAATTAGTCGACTTGATAAAACTGGGTCAGGTAAGTAACCCGAATATTCCGACAATAATTTGGATGGCTGAACTTGTCACTTAGCTAATTTATACATATATACTAAGCTGATGACGGTCGTTGCTCTGTTCGAGTCTTGCAAAAACACAAATTGTTAACTTGAAATGAAATGCCAGTAAATTAATCTCATTGCTTAACTTAATTATGTTAGGTTAGGGTCGGGTTATTACATTTGACGAAAGTTCGGGAGATGAAGATTTCGACAGAGGATCCAATCACGAAGACTCCGACGAAAAAAAAAGAAATATGAAGAAGGTTCTGGCTCAGGCTCATTGTCTGTGGAGCAAATCCAAAAACTAGTAGCCGATGCGATAAAAGCTCAGATCGAGGGAGGCTCTCGTAAAACTCAATTGTACATGAAGCCTTATACAAAGAGGATTGACGCACTTCGCATGCCTTACGGCTATCAACCGCCAAAATTCACTCATTTCGATGGTAAAGGGAATTCTAAGCAGCATATAGCTCATTTCATCGAGACTTGCAATAATGTTGGGACTGAGGGAGATCAACTAGTGAAGCAGTTTGTTAGAAGCCTTAAAGGAATCGCCTTTGATTGATATACAGACTTGGAGCTGGAGTCCATTGGCAGTTGGGGAGAAATGGAGCAAGAATTCCTTAATCGATTTTACAGCACTCAACGCATCGTTAGTATGATGGAGTTGACAAACACGAAGAATTCAAGACTTCCAAGTCATCCACAAAAAAAAAAAAAAAAAAAACCCTCACAAATCCAAAATCAAGACTTTCAAGTCATCAAAATTGAAGACTCTCAAGTCTCAAGTCAAAGTTCAAGAATTTCAAGTCAAAGACTCCCAAGTCATTAAAGCAAAAGACTTATAAGTCAACAAAATTCAAGACATTCAACTCATTCAAATCAAGACGGGCCGAATTGATGCCCCCCAACTGAGGAGGACAATTAAAGGTCGCCGCTTATCTTCTGGTCGCCAATACATGCTCAAGACGGGCCGAATTGATGTCCCCAACTGAAAAGGACAATCAAAGGTCACCGCTTGTCTTCTGATCGCCGATACATGCTCAACACGGGCCTAATTGATGTCCCCTACTGAGGAGGACAATCAAAGGTCACCGCTTGTCTTCCGATTATAAAATTGTCTTTGATACGGATTTATTAAAGCTTGCCCAACTTCGAAGTTTGCAAATTTTGCCTTCAAAAGTTATTCTTGACATCCAAGATTGCAAATTTGGTATAAGACCATGTAGATTATTATTAATTTGATCCAAATATTGAAGTCTTCTCCAACAAAGATTTAAACTTACATAAAAATCAAGAGTACGAGACCAAAAAAAAAAAGGGCAACCAATAAAAAGAAAAAAAATAAGATTAGAGGAAAGGATGATAAAAAAGAAAGGTGACATATCACGTACTCAAAAAATGGGGGCAAATCGTTTACTTGTTGAAAAGTGAATTGAGATGGCAAGACCTCATTGATGAAAACACACAAGGATCCATCAAACTTTATAAAGGATTTTCGTTAAGCATCGAATGAGGCTCCTCAGTAGTCTTATGATTGGTGGCTTTTGAGGATGAACCACTAATTTTGATATTATTCCATTTCTCCTTCAAATCTTGGCTCCAACTCCAATCTCTCTGCCTCCTTCATTGGTTGAGAGGTGCATTAAGGATCCTAGCACGTAGGAGGAGGAGTAGGGCCAAAAGCATTCAGACAGGGCTGGTATTAAAAGAGGACAACTAACCTTGTTATGGAAGCAAAGATTTCTGGTGCAAATTTAGAGGGTCTTCATTGATATATCACTCGACTTTTGGGAAATAAAAATTTTGGTATTCTTGACATGAGTTGACAACCCTTGCATCGAAGTAAAAGCAAGTTTTCCACAAATTGGGCATATTCCTATTAAGAAAATACTACTTTCAAATTTGGAGGCTTGAGCAGCAAATATTTCTGGGAAACAAATATTGACTGGAATAATATAGAGTTGTGCAAATAGGTAATTATCCCATTGGTTATAACTTACCTTGGATGGTGGCAATTTAATATATAGACGATTTCTTATATAGTGAAATCTCTCTATATATTATTTTGTTTAAATTATTCAATCTTGCCCCACCCAAATTTTTATGGGATTTGATGGAATGGTTTAGAATAAATTTTTCATTACTCTGCCAAGTTGAAATCAACCCGGGTAGCATACAAAGGCAAATTGTGCAAATGACTCGTTCAAGTTTCGAGACCCGACCGCAGCCAATACTACCAAGTCGTAAGCGCGACCAACTCTCGAGGAGACATTTGTAGAAGGCAAAAATTTGTCAACCAATCAAGAATCGCCACGTGGAAATTAATGGTATTTTTTTAATTCGGCCAATTATAATTTGCCATATGTCAAAATTGATTATGGTGGATCATTAAATGATATTATATTTTGACCAATTAAATTATACCACGTGTCATGGGTGACACATAAATATTTGTCTTTTAATAGGCCCAAAGGCTAGCCTAGATTCTCTATAAATAGAGACCATCCTCCTTCATTTTGAAGGGTTGAAAAACATCCAAAGAAAACTCAAAAGCTCTTATATTCTCTCTCTCGAAGACAAGAAGCACGCAACAAAGTTTAAGCTCGTGTCGTTCATTCGTGGGAGATCAAACCACTTCCTCTTGATCGGGATCAAGTTTCTCCGACCCTCGTTCAAGATCACAATCATCCAAGAATATATTCACTCAGGATTATATTCATCCAAGATCATATTCATCCAAAACCATACTCATTCAAGACTCGTTCAAGTTCATGCAAGAAGATCGAATCGGAGGAGTTACATTTCCATTTTGTAACAAATATACAGAGATTGTACCCAAAATCCTTTGAAATTAATATAATTATATTTGTTCACTACTTTCATGTGTTTAATTATTTTAGACCCGGAAATTTGTGTTTACACAAACTTATTGCATAAAGTGGTATTAATCAATTTTATAAGGGTTATTAACGTTCTTGAGTTGATAAAGTGTAGATATTTTTGTAGAACCCTATTTACTCTCCCTCTAGGGTTATTTCACTAATAATAATAATGTCTACCCCTAACTGTCAAAACAGTTCAAAGATCATTTCAAACCATTTAGGGGAGGGGAACAAGTCAAACCTTTTCGCAACTCATTTGAAACCCAACCCAGAAATATCCAGAGATCAGAAATAACTAGAGTTTCAGAAATAACAAAACTTATAAACCAACAGTACCAACTTCCAACTCAGAAAAACACAATGTTCCAAAAACCACAATTACCCTTTTTAAACTCAGAATCAGAAATCAGAAACCAGAAATCAGAAACAGAGTAATCATTTCCTCAGAAAAACAATCAAAATTTTATTATGCGGGCGGGATTTGCCTATCCCCAGAATATCAGAATCAGAATCAGAACAGGATCTCAGATCCTCAGAATCAGAATGGATGGCCAGTCCCAGAAACAGAATCAGATGTGTGCACAATCTCAGAAATAATATCGGGACTCCCCGATCTCTTGATAACTCCCCTGCAGGAACAGACCCTGGTCTAAGGGTCGTTACATGCAACCCGCTTATGGTTTCACTTTGATTATTAGTATCTTATGAATTATCAGACGACATACTTCAAATAAAACCCAACCCAGTTTCCAAAAACTGACAGAATAAATCTCAGAGTTTAAAAGACTGCCACGTTTTACTCAACTCAGAAAAACAACTCACGGACATCTAAATCAGACAGTCTAACTTTACAAAAAGTCCCCATGCGGGATGCAAGCTTCATAAAACAGATTAAAATCACTAAACAGATAAAAGAGCATCCAAAAGGGGATTAGGACATAGACATTACCTGAACAGCTTCTCTTTACTGCAATCACTTACACACGGGAGCTAACTATCGCGTCGTCTCGCTCGGACCTAGAATTCGAATATGAACTCTAAAATTAAAACTCGACATGTACGAAAGTTAGCTACGCACGAATCCTACCATACCCCAACCTTAACCTTTTCTTATAGGGTAGCTAACCATGTATTGAGCATAACTATTATGAAACACTAACATCACAACACACATTTTCTAAAGGTAATATAATAAAATCGACACGACACATTTAAAACTATAACTCGATATAAAACTTTTATCAATACTATTAACGTAGGGTTTTTGAACATAATATTCATATTACCACATAACAACATGAAAACTTTATAAAAACTTTAATACCAAAATATATGAAACTTTAATACTAAGGCATATAAAACTTTGCTACTAATAATGTGAAACTTTTAATACTAATCATGAACTTTAAAACAATTACATGAAACTCTATAATAATAATAATAATAATAATAATAATAATAATAATAATACGAAACTTTATAATAATGATAGTAATAACACGAAACCTTATAATAATCATAATAACATGAAACTCTAAATAATAACATGAAATCAATAACATGAACTTTATAATAATAACATGAAACTTATTATTATTAATAGGTACATAAAATAATAGTACAAACTTAATATTAGCAATATTATGAAAATAGCCATATGAAACTTACTAGCATCATAAACTTAATACCATAATACGAAACTAGATACTAATAATAATAATATACATAATAATGATAAAATGGAAACTTATCAATAGTATGACCTTAAAAATATAATTAATAAGTAACTTAGTAACTTCTTGGAACATAATAGAAATTTCAAAACTTATTAATTAGTACTAGTAATAATATCACACTTGTAATCATTTACGCGTCGTCTCGCGCGGACCTAGAATTCGAATATGAACTCTAAAATTAAAACTCGACATGTACGAAAGTTAGTTACGCACGAATCCTACCATACCCCAACCTTAACCTTTTCTTATAGGGTAGCTAACCATGTATTTAGCATAACTATTATGAAACACTAACATCACAACACACATTTTCTAAAGGTAATATAATAAAATCGACACGACATATTTAAAACTATAACTCGATATAAAACTTTTAACAATACTATTAACGTAGGGTTTTTGAACATAATATTCATATTACCACATAACAACATGAAAACTTTATAAAAACTTTAATACCAAAATATATGAAACTTTAATACTAAGGCATATAAAACTTTGCTACTAATAATGTGAAACTTTTAATACTAATCATGAACTTTAAAACAATTACATGAAAATCTATAATAATAATAATAATAATAATAATAATAATAATAATAATAATAATAATAATAATAATACGAAACTTTATAATAATGATAGTAATAACACAAAACTTTATAATAATCATAATAACATGAACTTTATAATAATAACATGAAACTTATTATTATTAATAGGTACATAAAATAATAGTAAAAACTTAATATTAGCAATATTATGAAAATAGCCATATGAAACTTACTAGCATCATAAACTTAATACCATAATACGAAACTAGATACTAATAATAATAATATACATAATAATGATAAAATGGAAACTAATCAATAATATGACCTTAAAAATATAATTAATAAGTAACTTAGTAACCTCTTGGAACATAATAGAAATTTCAAAACTTATTAATTAGTACTAGTAATAATAGCACACTTGTAATCATTTAAAAAACTTGGTATTCATAATAATAATATGAAAACTACTAATATCACAAACTTATATTATTACGAAAAACTTGATAATAATCAAATGACTAACTTAGTAATCTTAGTAATAGAAACTTAATACTAATAATAATAATACGAAACATAATAAAATCACGAAACTTAATGATAACTTATGAAACTTTAATAATAATATGAACTTAATAATAATAATACGAAAATAATATGAACACTTAATAATAACTTGAAAACTTGATAATAATGATAATAATACGAAAAGCTACTAGTAATACCAAACTTAATAATAATAATAATAATATGAAATTTAATAACTTATAAAAACTTAATAATAACCTAATAACTTATGAAAACTTGATAATAATTATATGAAAGCTTAGTACATAAACATACAAACTTAGAAACTATCATGCATGATCTAGCATCCACACTAAAAATATTCTAACACTATATTCATCACTTATATGAGGAATAGCTCTAGCCCTACTCATATAATAACAGAACCATCATACACATCATACTTGCAGCAATTAAACTACAAACAATAACAAGAATAAAACCCTACAAAAAAAATAGAGAGAGACAGTAAGGAGGTTATACAAGCAAGGGTCACAACCAGAGGGGGTGGCGCTGGGTGGTGGCGACGGCAAGAGGGCGCCGCGACGGTCTCGGCGTGGTGCATTGGCGATGGAAGGCGGCAGCAGCGACAATATATAGCAACAGCAACCCTCGAAAGCAACACCGAGGTCGGGCTTCGCCCTCACCGGAGCTGAATGCCGATGGTCGTCTAGCCGGAGAGATGAGGGGCGTCGGGATTGATGGAAGGACGTCGGTGCAGTGGTGGGGGTTCACGGCGACGTCGGTTGGGGTGTCTGGGCAAACCGAACAGAGCAGAACCGGGGGCTTGCGGGCGGTTTCTGCGGCGGCGAAAAAGGTCGGTGGTCGGCACTGTGGTGGTCGGAGCTCGATGGTGTGCTGGCCGATGTCGAAATGAAGGTGGAAGGAGGGAGGTTGAAGGTGGTGGCGTGGGTGGTGAATGGTGGTTGCGTGGTGTCGGGCAAGAGCAACAGCAGCATATTAGTAATGTATTAATGAAAGAAGAAATAGGAGAGAGAGAAAGATAAAGAAAGAAAGAGAAGGAGGCACGTGTCACACTAGGATTGGGGTAAGAGAAAGTTTGCATTGGTAGTGGGAGGCTCCAATTGCAGCAAAAACGGTTGCAACAACTTAGGGAAGTTTTTGGATAAATCAGGAGAAAATAGAAAGAAAAAGGACAAGGGGGTGAGGACATCAAGATGATATCATCACAAAATTACTACCAAAAATACCCCTAATGTTAATACTATATTCCCCTTCATTTTTGCCCGAAAACATAACCAAACCCAGATAAAATTTCCATAACTGATCCAAATAAAATTCTACCCAAAACTCGAAAATTCCTAACTGATATTTTTAGGACACTAAAAATTCCAACGAACTCACTCGCGGTCCTAAAAGCTCCGTGTGATAACAACTCATATAAACAAACGGAAAGTAACGCACGTCAGAAATTTTAACGGTAACACAATAACATTTTTCGGGCTTTTACATTATTACCCCCTTAAAAGAAGTTTCGTCCTCGAAACTTAAACTCTTACTTAGCGATTCTTCTGACGGAACTAACGGTTATCTTAACCAAAACTCGGGGTTTTACATCATTACCTTCTTCAAAAGAGTTTCGTCCTCGAAACTCAACATGCCTTATGCATTGTATAGGTGTGGATACCTCATTCCAATCTCGTCCTCAGCTTCATAGATGGTTTCGATTGTGGCATGATTCTCCATCAGACTTTTACTAGAGGGACGATATTTCTTTGAAGTTACTTTTCTTCATAATCTAAAATCCATAGCAGCTGCTCCTCATAGGTCGGGTCTTCTCTCCACCTCCGACTCCTCGTCGGGGTCTTCTTCTGGTTCCAAGCCCTCCTCGGGGCTATATTCCTTTTCCTGCTCAGGGTTAAGATCATCCAAAGAGGCTAGAGTCGGGTGCTCATAGCAATGGCAGCTGTATGTCATCCAACAAATGTCAAAAACGATCAAGCATGCACTTATAACACAAAAGATAACCAGGAAAGAGACACACATCCCATTCCCCCATCCTACACTCATCACTCCGAACGTAGCATCCTAAGCTCTAACTAAAAACCTAATAGACCTTAGGAGCTACCAGGTCGTAACCCAAAGCTCTGATACCATTCTGTAACGCCCCGAAATTTCAGATCTAAACTTAATGGTCAAACCCAAACGTTGACTAACATTAACAGCGGAAGACTCATTTTTTTTCTCTTTTTATTAACTTTATTTACTTGGGCGTTACTGCCGTATCTCCGAAGAGATACAAGGCAAGAAAGGAAATCTAACCACAAACGATAACTCTTTACTCCAAATTAACAACGAAAAGAACTTCGAATTCTAGAACAACATAAACTCAACATTAACCAAACTTCAAGTCTAAACATAAACTAAACTTTATTCTCAAACGGCTAACTCCAACATCCTCACTTCTATTGCCCGTCCCCATCACATAACTGATCTTCACCTGAAAACAAAACATTCACAACATGAGGGGGAAACCTCAATAATGTCTACCCCTAACTGTCAAAATAGTTCAAAGATCACTACTTTCATGTGTTTAATTATTTTAGACCCGGAAATTTGTGTTTACACAAACTTATTGCATAAAGTGGTATTAATCAATTTTATAAGTGTTATTAACGTTCTTGAGTTGATAAAATGTAGATATTTTTGTAGAACCCTATTTACTCTCCCTCTAGGGTTATAAGTGTTATTAACGTTCTTGAGTTGATAAACTTTATTCTCAAACGGCTAATTATATTTGTTCACTACTTTCATGTGTTTAATTATTTTAGACCCGGAAATTTGTGTTTACACAAACTTATTGCATAAAGTGGTATTAATAAATTTTATAAGTGTTATTAACGTTCTTTAGTTGATAAAGTGTAGATATTTTTGTAGAACCCTATTTACTCTCCCTCTAGGGTTATTTCACTAATAATAATAATGTCTACCCCTAACTGTCAAAACAGTTCAAAGATCATTTCAAACCATTTAGGGGAGGGGAACAAGTCAAACCTTTTCGCAACTCATTTGAAACCCAACCCAGAAATATCCAGAGATCAGAAATAACTAGAGTTTCAGAAATAACAAAACTTATAAACCAACAGTACCAACTTCCAACTCAGAAAAACACAATGTTCCAAAAACCACAATTACTCTTTTTAAACTCAGAATCAGAAATCAGAAACCAGAAATCAGAAACAAAGTAATTATTTCCTCAGAAAAACAATCAGAATTTTATTATGCGGGCGGGATTTGCCTATCCCGAATATCGTAATCGAGCAGGATCTCGGATCCTCGTAATCGAGAATGGATGGCGGTCGAAGCGTAATCGATGTGTGCACAATCTCGAAATAATATCAGACTCCCGATCTCTTGATAACTCCCTGCAGAGCAGATCTCGGTCTAAGGGCGTTACGGAACCCGCTTATGGTTTCACTTTGATTATTAGTATCTTATGAATTATCAGACGTCAGACTTCAAATAAAACCCAACCCAGTTTCCAAAAACTGATAGAATAAATCTCAGAGTTTAAAAGACTGCCACGTTTTACTCAACTCAGAAAAACAACTCACGGACATCCAAATCAGACAGTCTAACTTCACAGAAAGTCCCCGTGCTTGATGCAAGCTTCATAAAACAGATTAAAATCACTAAACAGATAAAAGAGCATCCCAAAGGGGATTAGGACATAGACATTACCTGAACAGCTTCTCTTTACTGCAATCACTTACACACGGGAGCTAACTATCGCGCCTTCTCGCTCGGACCTAGAATTCGAATATGAACTCTAAAATTAAAACTCGACATGTACGAAAGTTAGTTATGCACGAATCGTACTATACCCCAACCTTAACCTTTTCTTATAGGGTAGCTAACCATGTATTGAGCATAACTATTATGAAACACTAACATCACAACACACATTTTCTAAAGGTAATATAATAAAATCGACACGACACATTTAAAACTATAACTCGATATAATACATTTAACAATACTATTAACGTAGGGTTTTTGAATAGGAAAATTGGAATCTAATAAACCAAACTTTATGTCCATTTTGATCTAACAAACCAAACTTAACTTTTTGTTAATGACAAACTATACTTAACATAATATTTTTCTTAGTGAACTTCCACTAATTTCCGGTTACCGGAAAAATGATATGAATGTTTTTTTGCTGATTGAAATGAACCTAATTAAAATGAAAAATGTGTTGGAAGAAAGACTCGAGCAATTATTGTCATTTTTCCGGTAACCGGAAATTTGTGGAGGTTCACTAAGAAAAATATTATGTTAAGTACAGTTTGTCATTAACAAAAAGTTAAGTTTAGTTTGTTAGATCAAAATGGACATAAAATCTGGTTTATTAGATTCCAATTTTCCTTTTGAATATAATATTCATATTACCACATAACAACATGAAAACTTTATAAAAACTTTAATACCAAAATATATGAAACTTTAATACTAAGGCATATAAAACTTTGCTACTAATAATGTGAAACTTTTAATACTAATCATGAACTTTAAAACAATTACATGAAACTCTATAATAATAATAATAATAATAATAATAATAATAATAATAATAATAATAATAATACGAAACTTTATAATAATGATAGTAATAACACGAAACCTTAAAATAATCATAATAACATGAAACTCTAAAATAATAACATGAAATCAATAACATGAACTTTATAATAATAACATGGAACTTATTATTATTAATAGGTACATAAAATAATAGTACAAACTTAATATTAGCAATATTATGAAAATAGCCATATGAAACTTACTAGCATCATAAACTTAATACCATAATACGAAACTAGATACTAATAATAATAATATACATAATAATGATAAAATGGAAACTTATCAATAATATGACCTTAAAAATATAATTAATAAGTAACTTAGTAACCTCTTGGAACATAATAGAAATTTAAAAACTTATTAATTAGTACTAGTAATAATAGCACACTTGTAATCATTTACGCGTCGTCTCGCTCGGACCTAGAATTCGAATATGAACTCTAGTAATTAAAACTCGACATGTACAAAAGTTAGTTACGCACGAATCCTACCATACCCCAACCTTAACCTTTTCTTATAGGGTAGCTAACCATGTATTGAGCATAACTATTATGAAACACTAACATCACAACACACATTTTCTAAAGGTAATATAATAAAATCGACACGACATATTTAAAACTATAACTCGATATAAAACTTTTAACAATACTATTAACGTAGGGTTTTTGAACATAATATTCATATTACCACACAACAACATGAAAACTTTATAAAAACTTTAATACCAAAATATATGAAACTTTAATACTAAGGCATATAAAACTTTGCTACTAATAATGTGAAATTTTTAATACTAATCATGAACTTTAAAACAATTACATGAAACTCTATAATAATAATAATAATAATAATACGAAACTTTATAATAATGATAGTAATAACACGAAACATTATAATAATCATAATAACATGAAACTCTAAAATAATAACATGAAATCAATAACATGAACTTTATAATAATAACATGAAACTTATTATTTTTAATAGGTACATAAAATAATAGTACAAACTTAATATTAGCAATATTATGAAAATAGCCATATGAAACTTACTAGCATCATAAACTTAATACCATAATACGAAACTAGATACTAATAATAATAATATACATAATAATGATAAAATGGAAACTTATCAATAATATGACCTTAAAAATATAATTAATAAGTAACTTAGTAACCTCTTGGAACATAATAGAAATTTCAAAACTTATTAATTAGTACTAGTAATAATAGCACACTTGTAATCATTTAAAAAACTTAGTATTCATAATAATAATATGAAAACTACTAATATCACAAACTTATATTATTACGAAAAACTTGATAATAATCAAATGACTAACTTAGTAATTTTAGTAATAGAAACTTAATACTAATAATAATAATACGAAACATAATAAAAACACGAAACTTAATGATAACTTATGAAACTTTAATAATAATACGAACTTAATAATAATAATACGAAAATAATATGAACACTTAATAATAACTTGAAAACTTGATAATAATGATAATAATACGAAAAGCTACTAGTAATACCAAACTTAATAATAATAATAATAATATGAAATTTAATAACTTATAAAAACTTAATAATAACCTAATAACTTATGAAAGCTTAATAATTATATGAAAGCTTAGTACATAAACATACAAACTTACAAACTATCATGCATGATCTAGCATCCACACTAAAAATATTCTAACACTATATTCATCACTTATATGAGGAATAGCTCTAGCCCTACTCATATAATAACAGAACCATCATACACATCATACTTGCAACAATTAAACTACAAACAATAACAAGAATAAAACCCTACAAAAAGAATAGAGAGAGAGAGTAAGGAGGTTATACTAGCAAGGGTCACAACCAGAGGGGGTGGCGCTGGGTGGTGGCGACGGCAGCAGGGCGGTCGCCCAGACGGGTCTCCGGCGTCGGGTCTGTTGGCGATGGCAGGCGGCAGCAGCGACAATATATAGCAACAGCAGCCCTCGAAAGCAACACCGAGGTCGGGCTTCGTCCTCACCGGAGCTGAATGCCGATGGTCGTCTAGCCGGAGAGATGAGGGGCGTCAAGGTCGATGGAAGGACGTCGGTGCAGTGGTGGGGGTTCACGGCGACGTCGGTTGGGGTGTCTGGGCAAACCGAACAGCGTAACCGGGGCTTGCGCGGCTCGCGGGCGGCGAAAAGGTCGGATCGCACTTGTGGTGGTCGGAGCTCGGTGGTGTGCTGGCCGATGTCGAAATGAAGGTGGAAGGAGGGAGGTTGAAGGTGGTGGCGTGGGTGGTGAATGGTGGTTGCGTGGTGTCGGGCAAGAGCAACAACAGCATATTAGTAATGTATTAATGAAAGAAGAAATAGGAGAGAGAGAAAGATAAAGAAAGAAAGAGAAGGGGGGCACGTGTCACACTAGGATTGGGGTAAGAGAAAGTTTGCATTGGTAGTGGGAGGCTCCAATTGCAGCAAAAACGGTTGCAACAACTTAGGGAAGTTTTTGGATAAATCAGGAGAAAATAGAAAGAAAAAGGATAAGGGGGTGAGGACATCAAGATGATATCATCACAAAATTACTACCAAAAATACCCCTAATGTTAATACTATATTCCCCAACATTTTTGCCCGAAAACATAACCAAAACCAGATAAAATTTCCATAACTAATCCAAATAAAATTCTACCCAAAACTCGAAAATTCCTAACTGATATTTTTAGGACACTAAAAATTCCAACGAACTCACTCGCGGTCCTAAAAGCTCCGTGTGATAACAACTCATATAAACAAACGGAAAGTAACGCACGTCAGAAATTTTAACGGTGACACAATAGCATTTTTCGGGGTTTTACATTATTATCCCCTTAAAAGAAGTTTCGTCCTCGAAACTTAAACTCTTACTTAGCGATTCTTCTGACGGAACTAACGGTTATCTTAACCAAAACTCGGGGTATTACATCATTACCTTCTTCAAAAGAGTTTCGTCCTCGAAACTCAACATGCCTTATGCATTGTATAGGTGTGGATACCTCAATCCAATCTCGTCCTCAGCTTCATAGATGGTTTCGATTGTGGCATGATTCTCCATCAGACTTTTACTAGAGGGACGATATTTCTTTGAAGTTACTTTTCTTCATAATCTAAAATCCATAGCAGCTGCTCCTCATAGGTCGGGTCTTCTCTCCACCTCCGACTCCTCGTCGGGGTCTTCTTCAGTTCCAAGCCCTCCTGGGGCTATATTCCTTTCCCGCTGTGGTTTAGATCATCCAAAGAGGCTAGAGTCGGGTGCTCATAGCAATGGCAGCTGTATGTCGTCCAACAAATGTCAAAAACGATCAAGCATGCACTTATAACACAAAAGATAACCAGGAAAGAGACACACATCCCATTCCCCCATCCTACACTCATCACTCCGAACGTAGCATCCTAAGCTCTAACTAAAAACCTAATAGACCTTAGGAGCTACTGTGTCAGAACCCAAAGCTCGATACCATTCTCAGAACGCCCCGAAATTTCAGATCTAAACTTAATGGTCAAACCCAAACGTTGACTAACATTAACAGCGGAAGACTCATTTTTTTTTCTTTATTAACTTTATTTACTTGGCATCGCCAGATTCTCGAAGAGATACAAGGCAAGAAAGGAAATCTAACCACAAACGATAACTCTTTACTCCAAATTAACAACGCAAAGAACTTCGAATTCTAGAACAACATAAACTCAACATTAACCAAACTTCAAGTCTAAACATAAACTAAACTTTATTCTCAAACGGCTAACTCCAACATCCTCACTTCTATTGCCCGTCCCCATCACATAACTGATCTTCACCTGAAAACAAAACATTCACAACATGAGGGGGAAACCTCAATAATGTCTACCCCTAACTGTCAAAATAGTTCAAAGATCATTTCAAACCATTTAGGGAGGAACAAGTCAAACCTTTCGCAACTCATTTGAAACCCAACCTAAATATCCAGAGATCGAAATAACTAGAGTTTGAAATAACAAAACTTATAAACCAACGGTACCAACTTCCAACTTAAAAAACACAATGTTCCAAAACCACAATTACCCTTTTAAACTCGAATCGAAATCGTAAACCGAAATCGAAACGAGTAATCATTTCCTGAAAAACAATCGAATTTTATTATGCGGGGATTTGCCTATCCCGAATATCGTAATCAGAATCGAGCAGGATCTCGGATCCTCGAATCGAGAATGGATGGCGGTCGAAGCGAGAATCGATGTGCACAATCTCAGAAATAATATCAGGACTCCCCGATCTCTTGATAACTCCCCTGCAGGAACAGATCCTGGTCTAAGGGCCGTTACCCGGAACCCGCTTATGGTTTCACTTTGATTATTAGTATCTTATGAATTATCAGACGTCAGACTTCAACTAAAACCCAACCCAGTTTCTAAAAACTGACAGAATAAATCTCAGAGTTTAAAAGACTGCCACGTTTTACTCAACTCAGAAAAACAACTCACGGAAATCCAAATCAGACAGTCTAACTTTACAGAAAGTCCCCGTGCGGGATGCAAGCTTCATAAAAGAGATTAAAATCATTAAACAGATAAAAGAGCATCCCAAAGGGGATTAAGACATAGACATTACCTGAACAGCTTCTCTTTACTGCAATCACTTACACACGGGAGCTAACTATCGTGTCGTCTCGCTCGGACCTAGAATTCGAATATGAACTCTAAAATTAAAACTCGACATGTACGAAAGTTAGTTACGCACGAATCCTACCATACCCCAACCTTAACCTTTTCTTATAGGGTAGCTAACCATGTATTGAGCATAACTATTATGAAACACTAACATCACAACACACATTTTCTAAAGGTAATATAATAAAATCGACACGACATATTTAAAACTATAACTCGATATAAAAGTTTTAACAATACTATTAACGTAGGGTTTTTGAACATAATATTCATATTACCACATAACAACATGAAAACTTTATGAAAACTTTAATACCAAAATATATGAAACTTTAATACTAAGGCATATAAAACTTTGCTACTAATAATGTGAAACTTTTAATACTAATCATGAACTTTAAAACAATTACATGAAACTCTATAATAATAATAATAATAATAATAATAATAATAATAATAATACGAAACTTTATAATAATGATAGTAATAACACGAAACCTTATAATAATCGTAATAACATGAAACTCTAAAATAATAACATGAAATCAATAACATGAACTTTATAATAATAACATGAAACTTATTATTATTAATAGGTACATAAAATAATAGTACAAACTTAATATTAGCAATATTATGAAAATAGCCATATGAAACTTACTAGCATCATCAACTTAATACCATAATACGAAACTAGATACTAGTAATAATAATATACATAATAATGATAAAATGGAAACTTATCAATAATATGACCTTAAAAATATAATTAATAAGTAACTTAGTAACCTCTTGGAACATAATAGAAATTTCAAAACTTATTAATTAGTACTAGTAATAATAGCACACTTGTAATCATTTAAAAAACTTAGTATTCATAATAATAATATGAAAACTACTAATATCACAAACTTATATTATTACGAAAAACTTGATAATAATCAAATGACTAACTTAGTAATCTTAGTAATAGAAACTTAATACTAATAATAATAATACGAAACATAATAAAATCACGAAACTTAATGATAACTTATGAAACTTTAATAATAATACGAACTTAATAATAATAATACGAAAATAATATGAACACTTAATAATAACTTGAAAACTTGATAATAATGATAATAATACGAAAAGCTACTAGTAATACCAAACTTAATAATAATAATAATAATATGAAATTTAATAACTTATAAAAACTTAATAATAACCTAATAACTTATGAAAACTTGATAATAATTATATGAAAACTTAGTATATAAACATACAAACTTAGAAACTATCATGCATGATCTAGCATCCACACTAAAAATATTCTAACACTATATTCATCACTTATATGAGGAATAGCTCTAGCCCTACTCATATAATAACAGAACCATCATACACATCATACTTGCAACAATTAAACTACAAACAATAACAAGAATAAAACCCTACAAAAAGAATAGAGAGAGAGTAAGGAGGTTATACTAGCAAGGGTCACAACGGAGGGGGTGGCGCTGGGTGGTGGCGACGGCAGCAGGGCGGTCGCCCAGACGGGTCTCCGGCGTCGGGTCTGTTGGCGATGGCAGGCGGCAGCAGCGACAATATATAGCAACAACAGCCCTCGAAAGCAACACCGAGGTTGGGCTTCGTCCTCACAGGAGCTGAGTGTCGATGGTCGTCTAGCCGGAGAGATGAGGGGCGTCGGGGTCGATGGAAGGACGTCGGTGTAGTGGTGGGGGTTCACGGTAACGTCGGTTGGGGTGTCTAGGCAAACCGAACAGCGAACCGGGCTTGCGGGCGGTTCGCGCGGCGAAAAGGTCGGTGGTCGATTGTGGTGGTCGAGCATGGTGGTGTGGTGGCCGATGTCGAAATGAAGGTGGAAGGAGGGAGGTTGAAGGTGGTGGCGTGGGTGGTGAATGGTGGTTGCGTGGTGTCGGGCAAGAGCAACAACAGCATATTAGTAATGTATTAATGAAAGAAGAAATAGGAGAGAGAGAAAGATAAAGAAAGAAAGAGAAGGGGGGCACGTGTCACACTAGGATTGGGGTAAGAGAAAGTTTGCATTGGTAGTGGGAGGCTCCAATTGCAGCAGTTCTGCAACAACTTAGGGAAGTTTTTGGATAAATCAGAAAATAGGAAGAAAAAGGATAAGGGGGTGAGGTCATCAAGATGATATCATCACAAAATTACTACCAAAAATACCCCTAATGTTAATACTATATTCCCCAACATTTTTGCCCGAAAACATAACCAAAACCAGATAAAATTTCCATAACTGATCCAAATAAAATTCTACCCAAAACCCGAAAATTCCTAACTGATATTTTTAGGACACTAAAAATTCCAACGAACTCACTCGCGGTCCTAAAAGCTCCGTGTGATAACAACTCATATAAACAAACGGAAAGTAACGCACGTCAGAAATTTTAACGGTGACACAATAGCATTTTTCGGGGTTTTACATTATTATCCCCTTAAAAGAAGTTTCGTCCTCGAAACTTAAACTCTTACTTAGCGATTCTTCTGACGGAACTAACGGTTATCTTAACCAAAACTCGGGGTATTACATCATTACCTTCTTCAAAAGAGTTTCGTCCTCGAAACTCAACATGCCTTATGCATTGTATAGGTGTGGATACCTCAATCCAATCTCGTCCTCAGCTTCATAGATGGTTTCGATTGTGGCATGATTCTCCATCAGACTTTTACTAGAGGGACGATATTTCTTTGAAGTTACTTTTCTTCATAATCTAAAATCCATAGCAGCTGCTCCTCATAGGTCGGGTCTTCTCTCCACCTCCGACTCCTCGTCGGGGTCTTCTTCTGGTTCCAAGCCCTCCTCGGGGCTATATTCCTTTTCCTGCTCAGGGTTTAGATCATCCAGAGAGGCTAGAGTCGGGTGCTCATAGCAATGGCAGCTGTATGTCATCCAACAAATGTCAAAAACGATCAAGCATGCACTTATAACACAAAAGATAACCAGGAAAGAGACACACATCCCATTCCCCCATCCTACACTCATCACTCCGAACGTAGCATCCTAAGCTCTAACTAAAAACCTAATAGACCTTAGGAGCTACCAGGTCGTAACCCAAAGTTCTGATACCATTCTGTAACGCCCCGAAATTTCAGATCTAAACTTAACGGTCAAACCCAAACGTTGACTAACATTAACAGCGGAAGACTCATTTTTTTTCTCTTTTTATTAACTTTATTTACTTGGGCGTTACTGCCGTATCTCCGAAGAGATACAAGGAAAGAAAGGAAATCTAACCACAAACGATAACTCTTTACTCCAAATTAACAACGAAAAGAACTTCGAATTCTAGAACAACATAAACTCAACATTAACCAAACTTCAAGTCTAAACATAAACTAAACTTTATTCTCAAACGGCTAACTCCAACATCCTCACTTCTATTGCCCGTCCCCATCACATAACTGATCTTCACCTGAAAACAAAACATTCACAACATGAGGGAGAAACCTCAATAATGTCTACCCCTAACTGTCAAAATAGTTCAAAGATCATTTCAAACCATTTAGGGGAGGGGAACAAGTCAAACCTTTTCGCAACTCATTTGAAACCCAACCCAGAAATATCCAGAGATCAGAAATAACTAGAGTTTCAGAAATAACAAAACTTATAAACCAACAGTACCAACTTCCAACTCAGAAAAACACAATGTTCCAAAAACCACAATTACCCTTTTTAAACTCAGAATCTGAAATCAGAAACCAGAAATCAGAAACAGAGTAATCATTTCCTCAGAAAAACAATCAGAATTTTATTATGCGGGCGTGATTTGCCTATCCCCAGAATATCGTAATCGAATCGACAGGATCTCGGATCCTCGTAATCGAATGGATGGCGACCCGAAGCGAGAATCAGATGTGTGCACAATCTCAGAAATAATATCAGGACTCCCCGATCTCTTGATAACTCCCCTGCAGGAACAGATCCTGGTCTAAGGGCCGTTACCCGTAACTCGCTTATGGTTTCACTTTGATTATTAGTATCTTATGAATTATCAGACGTCAGACTTCAAATAAAACCCAACCCAGTTTCCAAAAACTGACAGAATAAATCTCAGAGTTTAAAAGACTGCCACGTTTTACTCAACTCAGAAAAACAACTCACGGACATCCAAATCAGACAGTCTAACTTTACAGAAAGTCCCCGTGCGGGATGCAAGCTTCATAAAACAGATTAAAATCACTAAACAGATAAAAGAGCATCCCAAAGGGGATTAGGACATAGACATTACCTGAACAGCTTCTCTTTACTGCAATCACTTACACACGGGAGCTAACTATCGTGTCGTCTCGCTCGGACCTAGAATTCGAATATGAACTCTAAAATTAAAACTCGACATGTAAAGAAAGTTAGTTACGCACGAATCCTACCATACCCCAACCTTAACCTTTTCTTATAGGGTAGCTAACCATGTATTGAGCATAACTATTATGAAACACTAACATCACAACACACATTTTCTAAAGGTAATATAATAAAATCGACACGACATATTTAAAACTATAACTCGATATAAAAGTTTTAACAATACTATTAACGTAGGGTTTTTGAACATAATATTAATATTACCACATAGCAACATGAAAACTTTATGAAAACTTTAATACCAAAATATATGAAACTTTAATACTAAGGCATATAAATCTTTGCTACTAATAATGTGAAACTTTTAATACTAATCATGAACTTTAAAACAATTACATGAAACTCTATAATAATAATAATAATAATAATAATAATAATAATAATAATAATAATAATAATAATAATAATAATAATACGAAACTTTATAATAATGATAGTAATAACACGAAACCTTATAATAATCGTAATAACATGAAACTCTAAAATAATAACATGAAATCAATAACATGAACTTTATAATAATAGCATGAAACTTATTATTATTAATAGGTACATAAAATAATAGTACAAACTTAATTTTAGCAATATTATGAAAATAGCCATATGAAACTTACTAGCATCATCAACTTAATACCATAATACGAAACTAGATACTAATAATAATAATATACATAATAATGTTAAAATGGAAACTTATCAATAATATGACCTTAAAAATATAATTAATAAGTAACTTAGTAACCTCTTGGAACATAATAGAAATTTCAAAACTTATTAATTAGTACTAGTAATAATAGCACACTTGTAATCATTTAAAAAACTTAGTATTCATAATAATAATATGAAAACTACTAATATCACAAACTTATATTATTACGAAAAACTTGATAATAATCAAATGACTAACTTAGTAATCTTAGTAATAGAAACTTAATACTAATAATAATAATACGAAACATAATAAAATCACGAAACTTAATGATAACTTATGAAACTTTAATAATAATACGAACTTAATAATAATAATACGAAAATAATATGAACACTTAATAATAACTTGAAAACTTGATAATAATGATAATAATACGAAAAGCTACTAGTAATACCAAACTTAATAATAATAATAATAATATGAAATTTAAAAACTTATAAAAACTTAATAATATCCTAATAACTTATGAAAACTTGATAATAATTATATGAAAACTTAGTATATAAACATACAAACTTAGAAACTATCATGCATGATCTAGCATCCACACTAAAAATATTCTAACACTATATTCATCACTTATATGAGGAATAGCTCTAGCCCTACTCATATAATAACAGAACCATCATACACATCATACTTGCAACAATTAAACTACAAACAATAACAAGAATAAAACCCTACAAAAAGAATAGAGAGAGAGAGAGTAAGGAGGTTATACTAGCAAGGGTCACAACCAGAGGGGGTGGCGCTGGGTGGTGGCGACGGCAGCAGGGCGGTCGCCCAGACGGGTCTGGCTGGTGCATGTTGGCGATGGCAGGCGGCAGCAGCGACAATATATAGCAACAACAGCCCTCGAAAGCAACACCGAGGTTGGGCTTCGTCCTCACAGGAGCTGAGTGTCGATGGTCGTCTAGCCGGAGAGATGAGGGGCGTCGGGGTCGATGGAAGGACGTCGGTGTAGTGGTGGGGGTTCACGGTAACGTCGGTTGGGGTGTCTAGGCAAACCGAACAGAGCAGAACCGGGGGCTTGCGGGCGGTTTCTGCGGCGGCGAAAAAGGTCGGTGGTCGGCGCTGTGGTGGTCGGAGCTTGGTGGTGTGGTGGCCGATGTCGAAATGAAGGTGGAAGGAGGGAGGTTGAAGGTGGTGGCGTGGGTGGTGAATGGTGGTTGCGTGGTGTCGGGCAAGAGCAACAACAGCATATTAGTAATGTATTAATGAAAGAAGAAATAGGAGAGAGAGAAAGATAAAGAAAGAAAGAGAAGGGGGGCACGTGTCACACTAGGATTGGGGTAAGAGAAAGTTTGCATTGGTAGTGGAGGCTCCAATTGCGAGAACGGTTGCAACAACTTAGGGAAGTTTTTGGATAAATCAGGAGAAAATAGGAAGAAAAAGGATAAGGGGGTGAGGTCATCAAGATGATATCATCACAAAATTACTACCAAAAATACCCCTAATGTTAATACTATATTCCCCAACATTTTTGCCCGAAAACATAACCAAAACCAGATAAAATTTCCATAACTGATCCAAATAAAATTCTACCCAAAACCCGAAAATTCCTAACTGATATTTTTAGGACACTAAAAATTCCAACGAACTCACTCGCGGTCCTAAAAGCTCCGTGTGATAACAACTCATATAAACAAACGGAAAGTAACGCACGTCAGAAATTTTAACGGTGACACAATAGCATTTTTCGGGGTTTTACATTATTATCCCCTTAAAAGAAGTTTCGTCCTCGAAACTTAAACTCTTACTTAGCGATTCTTCTGACGGAACTAACGGTTATCTTAACCAAAACTCGGGGTATTACATCATTACCTTCTTCAAAAGAGTTTCGTCCTCGAAACTCAACATGCCTTATGCATTGTATAGGTGTGGATACCTCAATCCAATCTCGTCCTCAGCTTCATAGATGGTTTCGATTGTGGCATGATTCTCCATCAGACTTTTACTAGAGGGACGATATTTCTTTGAAGTTACTTTTCTTCATAATCTAAAATCCATAGCAGCTGCTCCTCATAGGTCGGGTCTTCTCTCCACCTCCGACTCCTCGTCGGGGTCTTCTTCTGGTTCCAAGCCCTCCTCGGGGCTATATTCCTTTTCCTGCTCAGGGTTTAGATCATCCAGAGAGGCTAGAGTCGGGTGCTCATAGCAATGGCAGCTGTATGTCATCCAACAAATGTCAAAAACGATCAAGCATGCACTTATAACACAAAAGATAACCAGGAAAGAGACACACATCCCATTCCCCCATCCTACACTCATCACTCAACGTAGCATCCTAAGCTCTAACTAAAAACCTAATAGACCTTAGAGCTACTGTGTCGTAACCCAAAGCTCTGATACCATTCTGTAACGCCCCGAAATTTCAGATCTAAACTTAATGGTCAAACCCAAACGTTGACTAACATTAACAGCGGAAGACTCATTTTTTTTTCTCTTTTTATTAACTTTATTTACTTAAGGCATCGCCGTGATTCAAGAGATACAAGGCAAGAAAGGAAATCTAACCACAAACGATAACTCTTTACTCCAAATTAACAACGAAAAGAACTTCGAATTCTAGAACAACATAAACTCAACATTAACCAAACTTCAAGTCTAAACATAAACTAAACTTTATTCTCAAACGGCTAACTCCAACATCCTCACTTCTATTGCCCGTCCCCATCACATAACTGATCTTCACCTGAAAACAAAACATTCACAACATGAGGGGGAAACCTCAATAATGTCTACCCATAACTGTCAAAATATTTCAAAGATCATTTCAAACCATTTAGGGGAGGGGAACAAGTCAAACCTTTTCGCAACTCATTTGAAACCCAACCCAGAAATATCCAGAGATCAGAAATAACTAGAGTTTCAGAAATAACAAAACTTATAAACCAACAGTACCAACTTCCAACTCAGAAAAACACAATGTTCCAAAAACCACAATTACCCTTTTTAAACTCAGAATCTGAAATCAGAAACCAGAAATCAGAAACAGAGTAATCATTTCCTCAGAAAAACAATCAGAATTTTATTATGCGGGCGGGATTTGCCTATCCCCAGAATATCAGAATCAGAATCAGAACAGGATCTCAGATCCTCAGAATCAGAATGGATGGCCAGTCCCAGAAACAGAATCAGATGTGTGCACAATCTCAGAAATAATATCAGGACTCCCCGATCTCTTGATAACTCCCCTGCAGGAACAGATCCTGGTCTAAGGGCCGTTACCCGGAACCCGCTTATGGTTTCACTTTGATTATTAGTATCTTATGAATTATCAGACGTCAGACTTCAAATAAAACCCAACCCAGTTTCCAAAAACTGACAGAATAAATCTCAGAGTTTAAAAGACTGCCACGTTTTACTCAACTAAGAAAAACAACTCACAGACATCCAAATCTGACAGTCTAACTTTACAGAAAGTCCCCGTGCGGGATGCAAGCTTCATAAAACAGATTAAAATCACTAAACAGATAAAAGAGCATCCCAAAGGGAATTAGGACATAGACATTACCTGAACAGCTTCTCTTTACAACAATCACTTACACACGGGAGCTAACTATCGTGTCGTCTCGCTCGGACCTAGAATTCGAATATGAACTCTAAAATTCAAACTCGACATGTACGAAAGTTAGTTACGCACGAATCCTACCATACCCCAACCTTAACCTTTTCTTATAGGGTAGCTAACCATGTATTGAGCATAACTATTATGAAACACTAACATCACAACACACATTTTCTAAAGGTAATATAATAAAATCGACACGACATATTTAAAACTATAACTCGATATAAAAGTTTTAACAATACTATTAACGTAGGGTTTTTGAACATAATATTCATATTACCACATAACAACATGAAAACTTTATGAAAACTTTAATACCAAAATATATGAAACTTTAATACTAAGGCATATAAAACTTTGCTACTAATAATGTGAAACTTTTAATACTAATCATGAACTTTAAAACAATTACATGAAACTCTATAATAATAATAATAATAATAATAATAATAATAATAATAATAATAATAATAATAATAATAATAATAATAATAATAATAATAATAATAATACGAAACTTTATAATAATGATAGTAATAACACGAAACCTTATAATAATCGTAATAACATGAAACTCTAAAATAATAACATGAAATCAATAACATGAACTTTATAATAATAGCATGAAACTTATTATTATTAATAGGTACATAAAATAATAGTACAAACTTAATATTAGCAATATTATGAAAATAGCCATATGAAACTTACTAGCATCATCAACTTAATACCATAATACGAAACTAGATACTAATAATAATAATATACATAATAATGATAAAATGGAAACTTATCAATAATATGACCTTAAAAATATAATTAATAAGTAACTTAGTAACCTCTTGGAACATAATAGAAATTTCAAAACTTATTAATTAGTACTAGTAATAATAGCACACTTGTAATCATTTAAAAAACTTAGTATTCATAATAATAATATGAAAACTACTAATATCACAAACTTATATTATTACGAAAAACTTGATAATAATCAAATGACTAACTTAGTAATCTTAGTAATAGAAACTTAATACTAATAATAATAATACGAAACATAATAAAATCACGAAACTTAATGATAACTTATGAAACTTTAATAATAATACGAACTTAATAATAATAATACGAAAATAATATGAACACTTAATAATAACTTGAAAACTTGATAATAATGATAATAATACGAAAAGCTACTAGTAATACCAAACTTAATAATAATAATAATAATATGAAATTTAATAACTTATAAAAACTTAATAATAACCTAATAACTTATGAAAACTTGATAATAATTATATGAAAACTTAGTATATAAACATACAAACTTAGAAACTATCATGCATGATCTAGCATCCACACTAAAAATATTCTAACACTATATTCATCACTTATATGAGGAATAGCTCTAGCCCTACTTATATAATAACATGTAACCATCATACACATCATACTTGCAACAATTAAACTACAAACAATAACCAGAATAAAACCCTACAAAAAGAATAGAGAGAGAGAGTAAGGAGGTTATACTAGCAAGGGTCACAACCAGAGGGGGTGGCGCTGGGTGGTGGCGACGGCAAGCAGGCGGCCGCCTGCACGGGTCTCGGCGGCTGTCGTTGGCGATGGCAGCGGCAGAATGACAATATATAGCAACAACAAATTTCTAAAGCAACACCGAGGTTGGGCTTCGTCCTCACAGAGCCGAGTGTCGATGGTCGCTCAGCCGAGAGATGAGGGGCGCTGGGTCGATGGAAGGACGCCTGTAGTGGTGGGGTTCACGCGTGACGCCGGTTGGGTGTCTAGGCAAACCGAACAGAGCAGAACCGGGCTTGCGGTTTCTCGCGCGCGAAAAAGGTCGGTGGTCGCTGTGGTGGTCGGAGCTTGGTGTGGTGGCCGGCGTCGAAATGAAGGTGGAAGGAGGAGGTTGAAGGTGGTGGCGTGGGTGGTGAATGGTGGTTGCGTGGTGTCGCAAGAGCAACAACAGCATATTAGTAATGTATTAATGAAAGAAGAAATAGGAGAGAGAGAAAGATAAAGAAAGAAAGAGAAGGGGGGCACGTGTCACACTAGGATTGGGGTAAGAGAAAGTTTGCATTGGTAGTGGGAGGCTCCAATTGCAGCAGAAACGGTTGCAACAACTTAGGGAAGTTTTTGGATAAATCAGGAGAAAATAGGAAGAAAAAGGATAAGGGGGTGAGGTCATCAAGATGATATCATCACAAAATTACTACCAAAAATACCCCTAATGTTAATACTATATTCCCCAACATTTTTGCCCGAAAACATAACCAAAACCAGATAAAATTTCCATAACTGATCCAAATAAAATTCTACCCAAAACCCGAAAATTCCTAACCGATATTTTTAGGACAATAATAATTCCAACGAACTCACTCGGGTCCTAAAAGCTCCGTGTGATAACAACTCATATAAACAAACGGAAAGTAACGCACGTCAGAAATTTTAACGGTGACACAATAGCATTTTTCGGGGTTTTACATTATTATCCCCTTAAAAGAAGTTTCGTCCTCGAAACTTAAACTCTTACTTAGCGATTCTTCTGACGGAACTAACGGTTATCTTAACCAAAACTCGGGGTATTACATCATTACCTTCTTCAAAAGAGTTTCGTCCTCGAAACTCAACATGCCTTATGCATTGTATAGGTGTGGATACCTCAATCCAATCTCGCCCTCGCCTTCATAGATGGTTTCGATTGTGGCATGATTCTCCATCAGACTTTTACTAGAGGGACGATATTTCTTTGAAGTTACTTTTCTTCATAATCTAAAATCCATAGCAGCTGCTCCTCATAGGTCGGGTCTTCTCTCCACCTCCGACTCCTCGTCGGGGTCTTCTTCTGGTTCCAAGCCCTCCTGGGCTATATTCCTTTCCCGCTCGTGGTTTAGATCATCCAGAGAGGCTAGAGTCGGGTGCTCATAGCAATGGCAGTGATGTCATCCAACAAATGTCAAAACGATCAAGCATGCACTTATAACACAAAAGATAACCAGAAAGAGACACACATCCCATTCCCCCATTCTACACTCATCACTCCGAACGTAGCATCCTAAGCTCTAACTAAAACCTAATAGACCTTAGAGCTACTGTGTCAGAACCCAAAGCTCTGATACCATTCTGTAACGCCCCGAAATTTCAGATCTAAACTTAACGGTCAAACCCAAACGTTGACTTACATTAACAGCGGAAGACTCATTTTTTTTTTCTTTTTATTAACTTTATTTACAAGGCATCGCCAGATTCTCAAGAGATACAAGGCAAGAAAGGAAATCTAACCACAAACGATAACTCTTTACTCCAAATTAACAACGAAAAGAACTTCGAATTCTAGAACAACATAAACTCAACATTAACCAAACTTCAAGTCTAAACATAAACTAAACTTTATTCTCAAACGGCTAACTCCAACATCCTCACTTCTATTGCCCGTCCCCATCACATAACTGATCTTCACCTGAAAACAAAACATTCACAACATGAGGGGGAAACCTCAATAATGTCTACCCCTAACTGTCAAAATAGTTCAAAGATCATTTCAAACCATTTAGGGGAGGGGAACAAGTCAAACCTTTTCGCAACTCATTTGAAACCCAACCCAGAAATATCCAGAGATCAGAAATAACTAGAGTTTCAGAAATAACAAAACTTATAAACCAACAAAGACTAACTTCCAACTTAGAAAACACAATGTTCCAAAACCACAATTACCCTTTTAAACTCGTAATCAAATCGAAACCGAAATCGTAAACGAGTAATCATTTCCTCAGAAAAACAATCATAATTTTATTATGCGGGCGGGATTTGCCTATCCCTGCAATATCGTAATCGAATCGTAACAGATCTCGGATCTTCGAATCCGAATGGATGGCGGTCCAAATGTAATCGATGTGTGCACAATCTCGTAAATAATATCAGACTCCCGATCTCTTGATAACTCCCCGCAGAACAGATCTCGGTCTAAGGGCGTTACCCGAACCCGCTTATGGTTTCACTTTGATTATTAGTATCTTATGAATTATCGACGCCGACTTCAAATAAAACCCAACCCGGTTTCCAAAATCCGATGTAATAAATCTCGAGTTTAAAAGATCGCCACGCTTTACTCAACTCAAAAACAACTCACGGACATCCAAATCGCATACCTAACTTTACAGAAAGTCCCCGTGCGGGATGCAAGCTTCATAAAACAGATTAAAATCACTAAACAGATAAAAGAGCATCCCAAAGGGGATTAGGACATAGACATTACCTGAACAACTTCTCTTTACTGCAATGACTTACACACGGGAGCTAACTATCGTGTCGTCTCGCTCGGACCTAGAATTCGAATATGAACTCTAAAATTAAAACTCGACATGTACGAAAGTTAGTTACGCACGAATCCTACCATACCCCAACCTTAACCTTTTCTTATAGGGTAGCTAACCATGTATTGAGCATAACTATTATGAAACACTAACATCACAACACACATTTTCTAAAGGTAATATAATAAATTCGACACGACATATTTAAAACTATAACTCGATATAAAAGTTTTAACAATACTATTAACGTAGGGTTTTTGAACATAATATTCATATTACAACATAACAACATGAAAACTTTATGAAAACTTTAATACCAAAATATATGAAACTTTAATACTAAGGCATATAAAACTTTGCTACTAATAATGTGAAACTTTTAATACTAATCATGAACTTTAAAACAATTACATGAAACTCTATAATAATAATAATAATAATAATAATAATAATAATAATACGAAACTTTATAATAATGATAGTAATAACACGAAACCTTATAATAATCATAATAACATGAAACTCTAAATAATAACATGAAATCAATAACATGAACTTTATAATAATAACATGAAACTTATTATTATTAATAGGTACATAAAATAATAGTACAAACTTAATATTAGCAATATTATGAAAATAGCCATATGAAACTTACTAGCATCATCAACTTAATACCATAATACGAAACTAGATTCTAATAATAATAATATACATAATAATGATAAAATGGAAACTTATCAATAGTATGACCTTAAAAATATAATTAATAAGTAACTTAGTAACTTCTTGGAACATAATAGAAATTTCAAAACTTATTAATTAGTACTAGTAATAATAGCACACTTGTAATCATTTACGCGTCGTCTCGCGCGGACCTAGAATTCGAATATGAACTCTAAAATTTAAACTCGACATGTACGAAAGTTAGTTACGCACGAATCCTACCATACCCCAACCTTAACCTTTTCTTATAGGGTAGCTAACCATGTATTTAGCATAACTATTATGAAACACTAACATCACAACACACATTTTCTAAAGGTAATATAATAAAATCGACACGACATATTTAAAACTATAACTCGATATAAAAGTTTTAACAATACTATTAACGTAGGGTTTTTGAACATAATATTCATATTACCACATAACAACATGAAAACTTTATGAAAACTTTAATACCAAAATATATGAAACTTTAATACTAAGGCATATAAAACTTTGCTACTAATAATGTGAAACTTTTAATACTAATCATGAACTTTAAAACAATTACATGAAACTCTATAATAATAATAATAATAATAATAATAATAATAATAATAATACGAAACTTTATAATAATGATAGTAATAACACGAAACCTTATAATAATCGTAATAACATGAAACTCTAAAATAATAACATGAAATCAATAACATGAACTTTATAATAATAACATGAAACTTATTATTATTAATAGGTACATAAAATAATAGTACAAACTTAATATTAGCAATATTATGAAAATAGCCATATGAAACTTACTAGCATCATCAATTTAATACCATAATACGAAACTAGATACTAATAATAATAATATACATAATAATGATAAAATGGAAACTTATCAATAATATGACCTTAAAAATATAATTAATAAGTAACTTAGTAACCTCTTGGAACATAATAGAAATTTCAAAACTTATTAATTAGTACTAGTAATAATAGCACACTTGTAATCATTTAAAAAACTTAGTATTCATAATAATAATATGAAAACTACTAATATCACAAACTTATATTATTACGAAAAACTTGATAATAATCAAATGACTAACTTAGTAATCTTAGTAATAGAAACTTAATACTAATAATAATAATACGAAACATAATAAAATCATAAACTTAATGATAACTTATGAAACTTTAATAATAATGAACTTAATAATAATAATACGAAAATAATATGAACACTTAATAATAACTTGAAAACTTGATAATAATGATAATAATACGAAAAGCTACTAGTAATACCAAACTTAATAATATTAATAATAATATGAAATTTAATAACTTATAAAAACTTAATAATAACCTAATAACTTATGAAAACTTGATAATAATTATATGAAAACTTAGTATATAAACATACAAACTTAGAAACTATCATGCATGATCTAGCATCCACACTAAAAATATTCTAACACTATATTCATCACTTATATGAGGAATAGCTCTAGCCCTACTCATATAATAACAGAACCATCATACACATCATACTTGCAACAATTAAACTACAAACAATAACAAGAATAAAACCCTACAAAAAGAATAGAGAGAGAGAGTAAGGAGGTTATACTAGCAAGGGTCACAACCAGAGGGGGTGGCGCTGGGTGGTGGCGACGGCAGCAGGGCGGTCGCCCAGACGGGTCTCCGGCGTCGGTCATTGGCGATGGCGGCGGCAAAGAATGACAATATATAGCAACAACAGCCCTCGAAAGCAACACCGAGGTTGGGCTTCGTCCTCACAGGAGCTGAGTGTCGATGGTCGTCTAGCCGGAGAGATGAGGGGCGTCGGGGTCGATGGAAGGACGTCGGTGTAGTGGTGGGGGTTCACGGTGACGTCGGTTGGGGTGTCTAGGCAAACCGAACAGAGCAGAACCGGGGGCTTGCGGGCGGTTTCTGCGGCGGCGAAAAAGGTCGGTGGTCGGCGCTGTGGTGGTCGGAGCTTGGTGGTGTGGTGGCCGATGTCGAAATGAAGGTGGAAGGAGGGAGGTTGAAGGTGGTGGCGTGGGTGGTGAATGGTGGTTGCGTGGTGTCGGGCAAGAGCAACAACAGCATATTAGTAATGTATTAATGAAAGAAGAAATAGGAGAGAGAGAAAGATAAAGAAAGAAAGAGAAGGGGGGCACGTGTCACACTAGGATTGGGGTAAGAGAAAGTTTGCATTGGTAGTGGGAGGCTCCAATTGCAGCAGAAACGGTTGCAACAACTTAGGGAAGTTTTTGGATAAATCAGGAGAAAATAGGAAGAAAAAGGATAAGGGGGTGAGGTCATCAAGATGATATCATCACAAAATTACTACCAAAAATACCCCTAATGTTAATACTATATTCCCCAACATTTTTGCCCGAAAACATAACCAAAACCAGATAAAATTTCCATAACTGATCCAAATAAAATTCTACCCAAAACCCGAAAATTCCTAACTGATATTTTTAGGACACTAAAAATTCCAACGAACTCACTCGCGGTCCTAAAAGCTCCGTGTGATAACAACTCATATAAACAAACGGAAAGTAACGCACGTCAGAAATTTTAACGGTGACACAATAGCATTTTTCGGGGTTTTACATTATTATCCCCTTAAAAGAAGTTTCGTCCTCGAAACTTAAACTCTTACTTAGCGATTCTTCTGACGGAACTAACGGTTATCTTAACCAAAACTCGGGGTTTTACAACAACGTAGAAAATTATATATATATATATATATTTTTCTATTTTCAAGTTTTTTTAATTTGGAATTCGGATTTTATTTTAAAATTAAAATTAAAACCAGAAAGTATCACAATGTAGGAAATTATTTTGGTGCAACTATCAGTAATTATGATTATTTTGGAATGATCTTTCTAAATTATAATTATAATTTTTAATAAATTTTTTATTTTTTAAAATAACTATTTTAATATACTTCATGCATCGCACGGGTTGAGGCCTACTATTAAGTAATAGTATAGATATTTTATGTGAATCTTTTAAACATAATTGTCGTTTATAAAGATAGAACTTTACGATATGGTAAAGGTAAATTGAATATCAGTGTGATTTAAACCTTATTCAATTTATTAAACCTTATTCAATTTAATAATAATAATAATAACTAATAATAATAATTATAATAACTACTAATAATAATAATAATTTCAAAAGTAACTAATTTAGTTCACTCTATGCAACGCACGGGTTGAGGCCTAGTAATAATAATAATAATAACAATAATAATTATAATAATAATAATAATAATAATAATAATAATAATTTCAAAAGTAACTAATTTAGTTCACTCCGTGCATCGCACGGGTTGAGGCCTTGTTAGAACTAAAAGAAAAGTAGCATGATCAATCAGAACTTGCATATTATATTTGAACAGGTTCATCAAAGTATTCTTTATTTTTCATCCAATTAATAACATTAAGATAAGGGTTTGGAATTTGTAGACACCGGATTTTGTACCGGGACAAGTGTACAAATCAAGCATAATAAGAAAAGAGGCTAGCATGAAAGAAAATCAAAAGGGTCTTCCTTAATCAAAAGCTACCGGGCCAACCCACCACGAAAAGCCTTCATTTTCCACCCTTTCCACATGCATATTCCCACCATTTTGAATATCATTTTTTCCACAAGTCTCATTAGCCCCATTTCTTTTGATGAGAGTAAAGTACACATCATAAGCTTTCCAACGCCTTTTGAATTGCCTCAATCGGAGTCCGGATGAAAGAATTATGGTCGTTCGAAGTTGCACTTAGTCAGTTTTAAAATCCAGGCGGGTTTTAACATTTTCCAGCCAAATCGCCTGAAGCGCCCGCTCAGAGTCTCAAAACCCGCCTAGGTTTTGAGCGAAATAGCGGACGTCGTCGTTTTGCTCCGCGTCACCAATCCGTGTGCTGATAATATCAAAACCCGCCTGGGTTTTAAGCATTTTAGCGCCAAAATCTGCATGCATGCGTGATCCCTTGATATTTGTCCTACATGGTTGACTTTTGCCCTTGACCGCCCAAAACCCGCCTAGGTTTTGGTCTCTGATGACATGATTTGTGGGGTATGTCCCCACCATTTCGCTCCAAAACTCACACCCCTTCACCTATAAATAACTCCTCCATTTCACCCTCACCTCATCAACAACTACCATCTAATACACTTACTCTCCTCCCATTTCATCAACTTTCATCATCAACAACTATCACAAAAATCACAATCATTATACTCACATTCTATCACTCTTATTTCCGTCACATTATACCTTCATTCTCTCAAAATCTTACCATCCACATCCACATCCACCTCTAATCCTCTCATAATCACATTCATCACCTCCATACAACCATCCATATACTACTCTTTTCTACATCACCCACATCATCTCATCTGGGCTTCAAGTCAAGGGGCAACTCAAGGGATCAAAGTCATCATCGCTACATCTTAGGCAATGTTCGATTTCTTTATTTACATTATTGTATTTAATCATGTAATCCTTTATTTTATTCCGTGCTTGCACATTTTGTAAAATAAAAACCGCATTATTTTTATATTGCATGATTCGAATAATAATTCCGCGAAATTAATCAAACTTCTCCCCGCTCTCTTTCTTTTCAATGTTGATTTTAGTAGAGTCTGTTTTATAACAAACGGATTCGAGAGTTCTTATAACTCTCGAATTCGTAACCTTACCCCTGAATCTAGAAATCGGGTTCGTAGACCGGAGTCTTTCTTTTCTTATTTTATGATTTGTCGATTTTCCTTAAATCGGCTGGCGACACTTTTTACATTTTATAAATTCGTTTTACTATTTAAAATATTCGATTTCTTATACAAAATTAATTTAAGAAAATAATTTAATTCATGTCCAATATTTATCCAAGGAGGGTCCCGAGAGAAATGGGCCAGAAAATGATAAAACCTAGGCGGGTTTTATCATTTTCAACCCAGTTTCTCTTTGGGCCGAGGAGATCAGTGGCCCAACCTGGAATCTGCTAAAACCTAGGCGGGTTTTAGCTAATTTCAGTGGCCCACTGGTTCTCTCTTGGGCATGGATTTATTAATTGGGCCGGGATTAAATTATTATTAAATTAATTTGTGTAATTACGGATAATTTAAATAATAAAAAACGGGTTTGTAAATAAATAAAGTTTCATCACCCCGAAAATGAATTTCGAAAAATAAAATATCCTTATCTAAGGATTAAGAAACCTTAGTCGGCTCCCGATCGTTTAAGTAGCGCATCGCGGAAAAGGGTCACCTTTTTCCAGGTCCTACAGATTGGCGACTCCACTGGGGACTTAAACTTTAAAAAGATGGTAAAACTTGAAAAATTCAAATTGATTTGAAAAGTGTAAAAGGGGGAAGTTAATTTATTTCGCGACTTTATTATTCTTTTAGGCATCCTTTGCATACCGGGCCACTAATCGGGTCTTTTGACACGTTAGCACAAAGGCGACGGTTTAAGTTACCTAGGATTTCCTTTGAGAGCGGGAGGCCACTACTAAGGGGATGAACTCTACATCTCTAAGCATTTGGTCGCTCCTCTCCCGGTTTCACACTCCGAGAGCTTCCTTGAAGTTCTTTGAGAAATACCCTAACTGCTTACCTTATGGTATCAAGAACCAGGGCGAAGGCATGCGGTAGGCTATATACCAAACCATAAAAGTCCATGAATTTAGAGCCTTGGTTTAGGATACCCTTTCATGTGTATGCTATGTGCTATGTGTATCCCTCCCCTTTTCTTTTCTTTTTGTAAAGAGTCGACCCTAGTTTTGAGGTTTTGTTCTAGTCCATATAAAATTCATTGGGTTGAGGAAATGATTATTTATTAATTAATGTAATTAACTTAAAAGCATTATGGTTAGCCCAAGTGGAATGGCCCATTTATGTTTGAAAGTTGATCATCTTAATCAATAAATAAAAATTGACTCACCTTTGATGATATTATGTGGCCCTTTACGAAATTCTCTTAACAAAGGTCCAAAAAAATTAATTAAAAAGTCCAACAAAGTTAATGGATAACGTTTTAGACTGCATAATAGTCACTAAGCACGAGTAAATTAATTTATCGATTTAATTAATAAATCCATCATATTTATGGTCGGCCCGTTCTTAGGCCCAACCATATTCGATTTGTCAATTAAACCCATAAATTAACAAAAAATTACTTAGAGGTACCCTAACTTTTGAAGAAACAATTTTTTGGTACCCTAACTTTTCAAAACTAATTTTGGGGTACCCTTACTTTTAGGATTAGAAATTACTAGATGAATTTCTGGTGAAACTCCGATTGATTCAAATCATTTTTGTCCACAAAAACAAACGGCATTTTTGTCCACAAATATACTTAATCAATTTCCCGCCTAAAATTCACCGGTGAATTCAAATTATCGGCCGGAAATTCACCTAATTATTTCTAATTATAAAAGTTAGGGTACCCCAAAATTAGTTTTTAAAAGTTGGGGTACCGGAAAAACATTTCACCAAAAGTTAGGGTACCCCTAAGTAATTAATTTATCGATTTAATTAATAAATCCATCATATTTATGGCCGGCCCGTTGTTAGGCCAAACCATATTCGATTTGTCAATTAAACCCATAAATTAATTATAACTTGCTTATTGTTGGCTTTATCCAGTCCTTTACAATGTCTGTTTCCCTGAGTAAATAAATAAAGTTTGTTGTATTCTATGTGTAAATTCGTGTCTGTATGTTGGGTCTTCATTAGAGTCGGACCTAATTTTGAGATATTGTTTTAGTCCGCGTAATAATCGTTGGGTTGAGAAGAAATAAATTTATAAACTCGATTGATTAACCTTAAATTTTACGGTCGGCCCGGTGGTGGGGCCCATCCATTTTAAAGGTTAATTATCCTTGTTTATCGATTTATTTTAACTCACATTTGATGATTTTATTCGGCCCTTCTCAATATTCTCTTACTCATGGTCCAAAAAAAATTGATTAATAATCAAACAAAGTCAGTGTGTGTTGTCCTAGCCCGCATAATAGTCTCAAGGTTAGAGAAAATAAATTTATAAATTTGATTATTAAGTCTAACAAATCCATGGTCGGCCCGTCGTTAATCCCATCCATGGTAGAATTAATAATTGAGTTCATAAGTCTGTTCTAACTCACCTTTTGATGGCTTTATTCGGTCCTTTACAACATCCACTCTCCTTGAGTTAAATAAAAAAATGTTTTGGGTCGCAACAAAAAAAAAGTGTGTAAATAGAAGTGAAGTTGTCAGTGTGTTTAGCATTCTTCTAGTCCGTATAATAGCCAACATAGCTTGAGCTGTCTGAGTTGTTGGGCCAAGTTACGGATTCTCCTTAAAACGGTCGGCCTGTGAATTAGGCCCATCCGAATTGAGAAACACTTACTTGTATCTTTCCAACTTATGTCGACTCTCTATATTTGACTTTATCCGGCCCTTTATAATGTTCTTGTTGTAAAAAGTGTTGTTGTTATGCAAACCTGTTGTTTCCTGAGTCAGTATATAGGTGTCTTACAATAGCCCTCGATGAGTCTTTGTTTTAGAGTCTACATGTGAATGTCTTTCAGCCTTTAGAAAGTCTCATACAAAGGTCTTGTCATATGTGACTCTTTTCTTAAGTCAATATGTGTGTTTTATTTTTGAAAGTCTAAACCCAGGTCATGGGTGAGTCTTTGGGTTAGGTCATAAGTGAGTCTTTTCCTTGGTTAATGTGTTTTTGTCTTAGAAAGTCCAGTATAAACCCGGGTCATGGGTGAGTCTTTGAGTTGGGTCATAAGTCAGTCTTTTCCTGTGTTAATGTGTGTTTATCCCTTTTAGAAAGTCCCGTGTAAACCCAGGTCATGGGTGAGTCTTTGTGTTAGTGTTTGCATGTAAGTGTCTTGCATTCATTAGAAAGCATCATATAAGGTCAAGATGAGTCTTTGTTTTAGAGTCAGGATATGAGTGTCTTCTTCTTTAGAAAAGTGTCATATAAGGTCTAGGATGAATCTTTGTGTTAGTGTCTACATGTAAGTGTCATGCATTCTTTAAGAGGTCTCATATGGAATTTAGGACATGTAGACCCATCACGTGGATAAGTCTCTTCCTTGAGTCGGCATATAGAGGTCTTGCATCTTAGGAAGTTCCATATAGATCAGTTAGCTCTTTTAAACCCATGTCCTGGGTGAGTCTCTCCTAAGTCAGCATGTAGGCGTTTTTCTTAGGAAGTCCATATAGGTCCTTTAGGTCATGCATGCATTGGGATGAGTTTTTTCTTCATTTGTCAAGTGTCAGGGTCAAGGCCTGAGTTAACCATAAAGGGAATGTTTGGATGACGAGAATTTCTGCAACTACCATAGATCTCGAGGGAACAACATGGAGAATTGTTAGACTTTCAGCACATGATCCATTCAGGGAAACTGCCCCACTGAAAGCAGCACCGAGGACCAGACATAACATGGATTCCCCATACGAGGACAAAGAGGGCACATCATCAAAGGAGCTTTAGAAGTAGCTATAGTCTTGGTTGTCAAGCATTTCATGCTCAAAGTCTGTTATAGTCAGTTCTTCATTCATTTCTTTGCTCTTGTTGTTATGTGATCAAACAGAATTTCGTGCTTGTGTTTTTTACTTGAGTTGAGAAGTTCTCTCATCTATCCATCATCCGTACAAACCAAGTCTGACAAATTTCATCTTCTCTTATCCCTCCATCTTTGTCATATACCTCGTTTTCATCCTTCAGTTTTCTTGAATCTAGGGTTAGAGAGACGAAGAGAGAAATTCGAAAAAAAGAGAAGTTAAAAAAAAGAGTGAAAAACTATAGAGTGGCCGGTTTGAAAACCTCATTGAGGCAAACCGAGCAAAAGGAGAGAATGCCATCAGGAAAGACAAAGTCCAATAGTCTCTCGAAAAGTGAACGCTCATCATTGGAAATGTCGCAGCTTAACCAAATGTGCCGAGGACAGGGAACTTGAACCCTAACTTCATTTCACAACCCATATTACCCTCATCTTTTCATCCAATCCCGACTTACCACCTACCACTCACATCTTTGACCTCTCCATCAAACCTCAACCCTTTTCAAACCCTTAACCAAATCCAAAAGGTGTGCAATGACCAAAGGAGAATAGGAGTCAACCCATGAAGAAGGAGTTTGAAGGGGAAAAAAAAAAACTTAGCCTTGACAAACCTGGTCATTCTCCTCATGACCAATCCATATCTACCCTAAAGTCAAAAGGTGTGTTGTAACTAATGTCATCAGAAAGGCAAACAGGAGTCAATCCCATGGAGCAGAAGCAAAAAAAAAAAAAAAAAAAAAAAAAAGAACCAAAAAAAGAAAAAAAAGTGAAAGCAAAAAAAAAAACCAAAAAAAGAGTGAAAAGTGAAAGTAGAAAAAAAAGAGCCAGAAAAATTGAGTTCAAAAAAAAATAAAGAAGTTGAGAGGGAAATGAAACAAGAAAAAGGAAGAAAAAAAGGGGGTTAGAGCAGAATAAGAAGTGAGAACGCGAAAGCAAGAGTCATGCACACCTCAGAAAATCTCGTCTCAAGCCTTCACCTGCATCATCCATACACCTCAGCCTTCTATAACCTTCACAAACCTTTCATCCATCCATAACCTGCATATGAACCCTCAAGCCTTCATAACCATCTTTTTGAACCACTAAGCCTTCCTCGAGGCACTATCCATCAAAGTCGCGCTTAAAGAACTACGACTGGCCTGATTCCACCTTGGATACGTAGGAAAACCTCTTTGATGCCCGGCCGCTACAAGGAGCATCTTTTGTCCTCAAAATGTTGGTCATTGAGAGAAGAAAAAAAACAAGAGAGGCTAGCTTGGAATCCCAGGCTAGGCAAAAGGAGAGTGAGAGAATAAGAGAGGCTAGCCTGAAAACCCGTGAGGGCAGGTTAGGCAAAAGGAGAGTGAAAGAATAAGAGAGGCTAGCCTGAAAACCCGTCAGGGCAGGTTAGGCAAAAGGAGAGTGAGAGAATAAGAGAGGCTAGCTTGAAAACCCGTCAGGGCAGGTTAGGCAAAAGGAGAGTAAACCCTGGATTTCATCATCATCAACCCTCCATCTTCCTTCTGTCAGACTTGGACATCATTCCATAACCCTGTTCCAACCTCATCCCAAGAGATGATGTCTATCCCATTTGACCATCTCTTTATGACACGATCATTCTTGAGTGTCTCCCTATCTCGTTCATCAATAAAGTCTCATCTACCATCCCTTTCAACCCTTTCTCAAGAGATGATGTCTATCCCATTTGACCATCTCTTCTCCCTTTCAAGACAAGATCATTCTTAAGTGTCTCCACATCCCCTTCATTAATAAACCTTTGTCAACCTTCTCTTTCACCAAGCATCTTCCAACCCCCCCTTTTTAGCCTTTTCATCCCATCTCACCCTTTGAGGACTTTTTTAGCTCAACCATTAATGTAAGTATGAGGCTCTGTGTGGTTTACTTCTTAGCAAGAGCAAAAGTCGTTCACATCAGATCAGCGGCTAACTGGCAACCACATGATCATGTACAGACTCAGAAACAAGCTGGGAAGCTCGCGCTACCTTTGTGACATCAGTCAAGACATTTATCAGAGAAAGCTTCTAAGAGGACACCTACTCCCTATCCTACAAGGTCATGCATCTTCATTCTCATAAACGTCCTAATAGTGGTCTCATAAAAAATAAAATTAAAAAAAAGAAAAAAAGAGAAGGAAAAAAAAAAGAAAAAAAAAAGAAAAGAAAAGAGAGGCTAACTTGAAAACCCGTCAGGGCAGGTTAGGAAAAAGGAGAGTTTGAGACTCATGACTAAGGACTATGCCTTCCCCTATTCCATGGTCCTCATGCCTCATCACGTCTATCCACATCGAAACTGGGGGCTTGTAAATCTTCGAGGTGCTCTCCAAAGCAGGACAGTGTCATCAAGAGATTACGCCAAACCGGGGGCTTGTCATACATCAACATACAAGCAATCAAGGTCATCTACATGATCATTCAAGAAGCACATTCTTCAGGCCTGTTGCCTCCATCATTGTTCCCTAGATCGAAACATTACTCATCTTGAATTTTCCTGAAATTCCTCACAGGTGGCCTTAACCCTTAGGAAGTCTTAGTCTTAGGAAAGCCTTGTCTTAGAAAATCATTGTCGGAGAAAATCTTTGTCTAAAAATAATCGGGGGATTGTCTGCATGTAGAATTGCATGTTTAGAATAGCATAAAGCATCATACCTGTGTCTTGTCTAAGCATAATAGGTTCGCATTGCATCTCAGAGTCACATTGAGTCAATCTGTCATGTATCGAGTCAGTCTGTCATGCATCAAGTTAGTTTGTTGTGCATTGAGTCAGTTGCATCAAGTTAGTCTGTTGTGCATTGAGTCGATTTGTCATGCATCAAGTCAATTTTTCGTGCATCAAGTCAGTTTGTCGTGCATCAAGCCAGTTTGTCATGCATCAAGTCAGTCTATCATGCGTTGAGTCAGTCTGTTGTGCATTGAGTCAGTCTGTCATGCATTGAGTTAGTCTGTTGAGCATTGAGTCGTGTTGTCATGCATCAAGTCAATTTGTCATGCATCAAGTCAATTTGTCATGCCTCAAGTTGGTTTGTCATGCGTTGAGTTAGTCAGTCTGTCATATGAGTCAGTTTGTCGGTCATGCATCAAGTCAGTTTGTTGTGTATCGAGTCAGTTTGTCATGTATCGAGTCAGTTTATCGTACATAAAGTCGATAGTCGTGCATAAATGCATGAGTACATGCTTGTGTCAAAAACAAAACAAAATTTTCATTGTTTGTGCAAGAGTTTAGCAGGCTAGTTGCATGCATACCCGCATATCTGAAAATGAAAAAGAAAAAAAAGAAGAAAGAAGAAGAAGCAAAGAAGTGTCACATTGTTGCTCCAAGAATGCAACACTAGGGGCTGTTCAAGCCCAATCAGACCGGTCGACATGGTTTCCAATCACTGAGAGCAAGATTAGAGTAAATCTCTAATCTAACTCTTGTTGGATAGATTAGTATTCGGTCAAGTCATGCGTCATCAGCCAGACACGAACGACGCATGTCCAACACGATGGACATACTTGACTAATATGGATCAACGACCGGGCGAATTCAAGAATCCATTCCCCACAGTGAAATTTTGGCACCTATGCGCCTGAAGCAAAATTTAAGGGGTCATCGACAGAGTTTCGGTGAAGTTCCTCAGCATCAAGTGTCCATTATTCAGAGCCGCCGGCAGAGCTCGTTGCAATCGCAACAATAAGAGCCATCAACATCGAGAAAATCCATTGGGCACCATCATCTGCCTCGGGAAAAGCCGTTGGGCATCTTCATCAATCTGCCAGACAGGTGATTCTCTGTATCTCCAACCATTGTTCAAAATAATCTGACATTCTGCTTTGGTTTCTGTGCAGGGAGTCATCACAGACACCAGGTCGCCGCTAAAAGGGACCACCACCATCAAGCTGCCGCATAAAAAGTCGCCAGCTCACAGGTCGCCGACAAAGGGACCGCCACTATCCAGCTACCGCACAAAAGGTCGCTGTCATCATCATCAGCATTCAGGGCCATCGGTAGAGTTTCACGCGCCCCAATCCGAGCCATCGAGATCGCGTGCGTGAAGTCTCAATCCGAGCCATCGCAGATCGCGCCGATGAAGTCTCGACCCCCAAGGCCATCAGCAACGCGCCTGATGAAGTCCTTCGGCATCAAAAATGCCCACCATCATCAACATCGACACCGGGAAAGACTGGAATCGACACCGGGAAAGATTGGAACCAACACCGGGAAAGACTGGAATCGACACCGGGAAAGACTGGAATCGACACCGGGAAAGACTGGAAAGACTAGAATCGACACCGGGAAAGACTGGAATCGACACCGGGAAAGACTGGAATCGACACTGGGAAATACTAGAACCGACACCGGGAAAGACTGGAATCGACACCGGGAAAGACTGGAACCGACACCGGGAAAGACTGGAATCAACATCGGGAAAGAGTGGAAAGACTAGAATCGATACCGGGAAAGACTGGAATCGACACCGGGAAAGACTGGAATCGACACCGGGAAAGACTGGAATCGACACCGGGAAAGACTAGAAAGACTAGAATCGACACCGGAAAAGACTGGAATCGACACCGGGAAAGACTGGAATCGACAGCGGGAAAGACTGGAATCGACAGTGGGAAAGACTGGAATCGACACTGGGAAAGACTAGAACCGACACCGGGAAAGACTGGAATCGACACCGGGAAAGACTGGAACCGACACCGGGAAAGACTGGAATCGACACCTGGAAAGACTAGAATCGACACCGGGAAAGACGACTGGAACCGACACCGGGAAAGACTGGAATTGACACCTGGAAAGACTAGAATCGACACCGGGAAAGACTAGAATTGACACCGGGAAAGACTGGAATCGACACCGGGAAAGACTGGAACCGACATCGGGAAAGACTGGAAAGACTAAAATCGACACCAGGAAAGACTGGAATCGACACTGGGAAAGACTGGAATCGACACCGGGAAAGACTGGAACCGACATCGGGAAAGACTGGAAAGACTAAAATCGACACCAGGAAAGACTGGAATCGACACCGGGAAAGACTGGAACCGACACCGGGAAAGACTGGAATCGACACTGGGAAAGACTAGAAAATTCGATCAACCATCGGCATCGTGTCCGATAACAAGTAAGGCGTCATTCTCGCCCGAGATCAACATCGACTCATCAACAGCTAAGTAGAGCATCATCATCTCCAAAGAGACGCATGCCGCCCGCAACTGCGATGCAGGACTCAGCTTCCAAGCATCATTCCAGGCTTTGCAATCCAAAGTCATATCCTCAAACTACTTTGACCTTCGTCCTATTCGGACTCGATCAAAGTGGGGGCTCTCTGTAGACACCGGATTTTGTACCAGGACAAGTCTACAAATCAAGCATAACAAGAAAAGAGGTTAGCATGAAAGAAAATCAAAAGGGCCTTCCTCAATCAAAAGCTACCGGGCCAACCCACCACGAAGAGCCTTCATTTTTCACCCTTTCCACATGCATATGCCCACCATTTTGAATATAATTTTTTCCACAAGTCTCTTGGCCCCATTTCTTTTGATGCGAGTAAAGTACACATCATAAGCTTTCCAACGCCTTTTGAATTGCCTCAATCGGAGTCCGGATGAAAGAGTTATGGTCGTTCGAAGTTGCACTTAGCCAGTTTTAAAACCCAGGCGGGTTTTAACATTTTCCAGCGTAATCGCCTAAGCACGCCGGCCAGAGTCTCAAAACCCGCCTAGGTTTTGAGCGAAATAGCGGACGTCGTCGTTTTGCTCCGCGTCACCAATCCGTGTGCTGATAATATCAAAACCCGCCTGGGTTTTAAGCATTTTAGCGCCAAAATCTGCATGCATGTGTGATCCCTTGATATTTGCCCCACGTGGTTGACTTTTGCCCTTGACCACCCAAAACCCGCCTAGGTTTTGATCTTTGATGACATGATTTGTGGGGTATGTCCCCACCATTTCCCTCCAAAACTCACACCCCTTCACCTATAAATAACCCCTCCATTTCACCCTCACCTCATCAACAACTACCATCTAATGCACTTACTCTCCTCCCATTTCATCAACTTTCATCATCAACAACTCTCACAAAAATCACCATCATTATACTCACATTCTATCACTCTTATTTCCATCACATTATACCTTCATTCTCTCAAAATCTTACCATCCACATCCACCTCTAATCCTCTCATTATCACATTCATCACCTCCATACAACCATCCATATACTACTCTTTTCTACATCACCCACATAATCTCATCCGGGCTTCAAGTCAAGGGGCAACTCAAGGGATCAAAGTCATCATCGCGACATCTTAGGCAATGTTCGATTTCTTTATTTACATTATTGTATTTAATCATGTAATCCTTTATTTAATTCCGTGCTTGCACATTTTGTAAAATAAAAACCGCATTATTTTTATATTGCATGATTCGAATAATAATTCCGCGAAATTAATCAAACTTCTCCCCGCTCTCTTTCTTTTCAATGTTGATTTTAGTAGAGTCTGTTTTATAACAGGCGGATTCGAGAGTTCTTATAACTCTCGAATTCGTAACCTTACCCCCGAATCTAGAAATTGGGTTCGTAGACCGGAGTCTTTCTTTTCTTATTTTATGGTTTGTCGATTTTCCTTAAATCGGCTGGCGACTCTTTTTACATTTTATAAATTCGTTTTACTATTTAAAATATTCGATTTCTTATACAAAATTAATCTAAGAAAATAATTTAATTCATGTCCAATATTTATCCAAGGAGGGTCCCGAGAGAAATGGGCCAGAAAATGATAAAACCTAGGCGGGTTTTATCATTTTCAACCCAGTTTCTCTTTGGGCCGAGGAGATCAGTGGCCCAACCTGGAATCTGCTAAAACCTAGGCGGGTTTTAGCTAATTCCAGTGGCCCACTGGTTCTCTCTTGGGCCTGGATTTATAAATTGGGCCGAGATTAAATTTTTATTAAATTAATTTGTGTAATTACGGATAATTTAAATAATAAAAAATGGGTTTGTACATAAATAAAGTTTCAACACCCCGAAAATGAATTTCGAAAAATAAAATATCCTTATCTAAGGATTAAGAAACCTTAGTCGGCTCCCGATCGTTTAAGTAGCGCATCGCAGAAAAGGGTCACCTTTTTCCAGGTCCTACAAAATTATATTTGACATATTGCAACTAAGTTTCTTTCAAATAGTAATGAAATTAGTAGTTTTAATAACAAATTTACAAATTAAAATTAAAAATAATAAAGTAAAAAAACTTATAATAATAAATTAATTAACTTCGAGTACCTGAAACTTTCGAGTATGGTCGACCCACAATTTCGAGTACCCGAAAAAATTGTACCTGAAAAAATTAGGAAAATTGGAACCTAATAAACCAAACTTTATGTCTATTTTGATCTAACAAACCAAACTTAACTTTTTGTTAATGGCAAACTGTACTTAACAGAATATTTTTCTCAGTGAACCTCCACCAATTTCCGGTTACCGGAAAAATGACATGGAGGTTTTTTTTGTGGTGGATTGTTTTCTAGGAAAAAAATAAAAGGAAAATGAAGATGACTTCCTCTTTCTTTTCTCCTTGTCAATCTTGGTTCTGAGCCTCACATTTTCTTCATCCAGATGCTCAAAATTCTGACTCCCATCCCTCATTCTATGTAATTCATTTCCCATTCTTGTCACTTCAGACAACAGCTGCTCGAGCCTTTCTTCCAACACATTGTTCATTTCAATTTGGTTCATTTCAATCAGCAAAAAACCTCCATGTCATTTTTCTGGTAACCGGAAATTGGTGGAGGTTTACTAAGAAAAATATTATGTTAAATACAGTTTGTCATTAACTAAAAGTTAAGTTTGGTTTGTTAGATCAAAATGGACATAAAGTTTGGTTTATTAGATTCCAATTTTCCAAAAAATTATTCAATTAATTCAGGTAGTACTCGATCCGTGAATACCCTTACGTTTTAGTAGGTGCAACTCTAATTAATAATTTTCTATATATTATTTAATCTGGGTCGCGTTTTAGGTTTAATCTGGAGGATTTTCTTTTAGACATTCCATTCTCATTTACATTAGAACCTATATAATTTGAAGATGTGATATTGCTTTTAGGTTTTATTTTCTGGTTAATTACAATCGAAATTGGACGCAGAGTGGCAACTATTACATAATAACAAAAGTAAAAAAACAATGTATCATTGTAGACACCGAATTTTGTACCGATATATTTTACTCGGGAAAATCGGGACAAAAATAAGTGGGCTTAAATAAGAAGGCCAATGGGCTTTGCCCGTTTTCAGAACAAGCCCTGCAGCAAAATAGGCCCATAGGAAAAAAGGAAGGCTCGATGGTCTTCCCCTTCTCCACAGGCCTCCAGCAGCCCAGAAACGCGCGCCCCAGCCCATGAAAAAAAGAAGTCCCGGCGGCCTTCCTCAATACCACGGACCAGGGATTGACCGCCAGCGTGGCAATCCGTGTGAGAGAAAATCGAAGGTTCAGCGGCCTTCTTATTTAATTAACATTTGCCGCCAATTTTTCCCTCTCTTTTAATATAATCTCATGATCATTGCCTTGGGATTATTAAGTTTGACCTTGAGCAAGGCCGAAGGGTCTTCCCATTTGGTTAGAGGGAATGATCCATGGGATCATGTTCCTCTCCTTCCATCTTCACCACCTCACCTTTCACCTATAAATAATACTCTTTCTTCCACTCATTCCATCAACAAATACCATCAATAATCCTCATCATATCACCTTCTACTCTCTCCATCATCATCATATTCTTCTTCTCGATTCTCTACTATCATCCGTTCTTTTCCATTATCTCCATCATCACTATCATAGTCCTCTCTCAAGCTTCATCCATCTCCAATATTATCATCCATATTACTACCAAAAAGATTTAATTCATTAAGTCACGATCAAGGATCCATCATAAGGAGTTCGATCTTCCGTCCATCCTATTGAAGTTTCAAGTGAGGTTCGTTCATCCTTTAAGTTGCAATAACATAGTTTATTTTTTGTAAATATGATGTTTGAACATTTTGTAAAATTATCATTCTTTTATTTCATTTGCATGTTCAGAATATTAATTTCGTGAAATTCATTAAAAGTTCTCCCTGTTCCATTTCATTTTAAGTTTGATTTTGGTAGAGTTTGTTTGCTAACAGGCAGATTCGAGAATTATTTTAATTCTCGAATTCGTAACCTTGCCCCCCGAACGTAGAATTCGGGTTTGTAGATCGGAGTTATTTTTATTTATTTATGGTTTGTCGGTTTCCATAAATTGGCTGGCGACTCTTTCTTCTTTATATAATCTCTTTTTATTATTTAACATGAATGATTATTACGTCGAAAAAATTTATAAAATAATTTACATATGTCCATATTCCGATCCGGGGTCCACTCAAGAGAAAATGTCATAGAAATTATCAAAGGTCACATGGCCTTTGAATTTTCTAAGTATTCTCTGTTGGGCCTTGGCCCGGGTTCGAATCAAATTTTATGTAAAATTATTTGTAAATTAATTTGATGTAATTTCAAACATGTGAATGATAAAAATTGATTATTGAATAAATAAAAGTCACCCCTCGAAAATGAATTTCATAAAATAAAATTATCCTTATTTAAGGATTAAGCAACGTTAGTCGGCTCTTAATCATTAAAGTAGCACATCCGAGATAATTTCCTAAACTGGGATTTTTTCCGGGTCCTACATATTGGCGACTCCACTAGGGACTTAAACTTAAAAAGAGGGTAAAACTTGAAAAAATCAAAGTGATTTGAAATTGTAAAAGGGAGAAAGTTTGTTTATTTCACGATTTTATTATTCTTTTAGGCATTTTGCATACCGGGCTACTCCACAGGTCTTTTGACAAATGAGCACAAAGGCGACGATTTAGGATTAACCTAGGATCTTTACCCGAGAGCGGGCAACCACTACTTGTGTAATGCACTCTACATCGCCAAGCATTTGGTCTCTCCTCTCACCCATGTTATACTCCGAGGCTTCCTTGAAGTCCGACGAGCAACACCTCACACACTTTATCCATAAACTTTATATGGGTCAAGTGCACAGAGGGGAGAAGATGTAGTATCTCATCCAATCCAAACCATAGTAATCCATGAATGTAAAGCCTTGGTTTTAGGGTACCCCATGTTAGAAGATCTACTCGTGTGAAGAGAGTTCCTAACTGGCTTCAGGATTATGCCTAACCTAAGAAAAGGAGGTTTTCATCCCAGTCTCAAAGCTTTAATGCCAATGTAAAGTATCCTTTGCTTAAACAAGATGATTTCTCCCATCTTTCTGAAGATTATGTCACATCTTTAGTAGCAACCTTGCATGTTTCTGAGCCAAAGTCTTTTGGTGAAGCTCAGAAGCATCCTGAATGGGTTGAGGCCATGAAGAAGGAACTTATAACATTAGAGACCAATTGAACATGGGAGCTTACTAACCTGCCCCCTGGGAAAAAGACCTTAACATCAAAATGGGTCTATAAAGTCAAATTTAAACCTAATGGGGAAATAAAAAGATATAAAGCTAGGTTAGTAATCAGGGGTTTTTTTATAAGAAAAAAATATAGACTATAAGCATACTTTAAGGCTGGTGTGGTCAATACAACCAATACCTCAAGAATGTATGGCCACACCTCGTGACATATGTGGTCCAGCATACGCTTGTATATTGTATGGCCACACTTAGTGACAATTGTTGTCACTTTTGACACCAATTAGTGTACTATATGATCACATAATGCAACTATTGTGACACTACATTATGAGTACACACATCAATTCCAAGATGAGCACATCGACATCACATCTAGGTAATACATGATGATGTGGTCAATGTGACAACAAACATGACTATTCCTTCCTACATATATGCATGTAGAGCGGTTTCTGTAGGACCTCGGTATTGTCGTTCTCTCTTAGGGAGCTAGGGGCCTTGGCTAAAACTAATCGACTCTAGGTAAGGCTTAAGATCATGGGATGACAAGCAGATTGTGAAGACGAACAGAACAAAAACAAGTATAGTTCAGCCATGGGAACTATGGGCGTTGGGAGATTTCGGGACGCAAACGGTGATTAGGAAGAGGGTTTCGCAACTAGAAATCAACAGAATAGTGGAATAAAATGACAATCCCGTTAAAATAAACCCACCAGATTTCCTTTTCCAAGGATAATCCGGATTAACTTCCTACAAGCCCACCACGGACCCGGAGGGTTAAAAGAACGGGACTCTCTAGTTAGCTCCTATTCACTTTCGTGAATAGAATACTAACTATCCCAATTCCTACCTTCCAACCCAAGTGTTGGATGTATTTGGGACCTTTCGTACCCCAAATACATCCCACTTGAGGGAAGAATAAGAGTGGGAAGTTGATTCCACTACGAATTACCTCCTAAGTTGCTAACCCAATCTTAATACACCATTCACATCCTTAGTTTCTCCCTAACCCATAAGGGTTCTAGCCTCTAATCATCTTATCTAGCATGCTAAACATAATAATAACTTCATTCATGCTTCAAATAGAAAGTATCTAGAAATTCCAAGCAACAATAGCAACAATCAACAAACACCAATTAATCTAATAACAAAAACAGAGATTAAAGAGCAATTAGATGAACTAAAAAGAGTGAGGGTTAAGAAATGCTCATTAATTTGATGCCGAAAGAAGATACTCCAGAATAATAAGAATCCAATGCTCCAAGATAATATAATCTTCAAATCTTCAATAGAAATCCAGTAAAATCCAGTACAAGAACAATAATCCAAGTATGAATTCTCACTAATCACTAAGAAATCACTCTAATTGTCAGCTAAAAATGTGATAAAATTTCTCTCTAAAAACTCTCCTAAAACCCCTAGATTAATCTCATGCTCCAAGATCCTCCCCCCAGGGCTAAAAGACCTAAAAACAATATATACAAGCTAAGTTAGTTACTTAAAACTCGTCACTTCATTAAGCAACAAAATGAGAATCTGCAGGGAACCGTAGGTACGGTCTATGAGACCGTGGCTACGGTCCTGCGTAACTCCTGCAGATTTATCTCTTCTTCGCAGCACCATAGGCGCGGTGTGACATGACTGTGGGTGCGGTCTGGCGATTTAGGTCAGGTGAGATTTCTCTCCTTCGCACCGTCGCGGGTGCGGTCCCCTGAGACCGTGGGTACGGTCTCACTCGGGCACTTCACCTACTGCTCATGTCTTGCACCCACCGTAGCTGCGGTATCCTGAGACCGCAGGTACGGTCAAGCTCGGTCACTTCACCTTGTCATGCCTTACACCCACCGTGGGTGCGGTCATCAGGACCGTAGGTACGGTCAGGCTCGGCCAGCTTGGTTCAGCAAAGTCTAGCTTTTTATCCTCTCGACGTGTCCGACCTTCCCGCGTCCTTTGCCTTGCCTTGACCATGACCCGGGAAATCTCGGGATTCCCAAAGTAGCTACAGAATGGCCCTTTTTACCATGTTTTGAGTAAAAACTCTGGAATCTACAAAATAACCAAAAACGTATTAAAAGTTATTAAATTAAACCACGAAACGAGTCAAAAGCCTAAGGATTTAGGCGGTATTTAGACACAAAATTGGGTCTAAACACCTCCCCACACTTAAACTTTTGCTCGTCCCGAGCAAAACGAGACAAAATAAAACTACCTAAACTAACATAAACTCCTCTGTCGTGGGAGAGAAACAAGTGCATGTAGCGTATGCACCAAGTCCTTTGAACCCCCCGGCAGCCCGGGTGGACGAGATGGACTCGTGAGGGTTTGTAGCGGCTATACCCACAAAAGCCAAAGAAAAAGGAGAGAGGGAAAGTGAAAACAAAACTGAAGAAAACAAAAGGAAAGAGAACCAAAAACTTCGATTCAAAGGATCTTGCAACCTTAACTAAGAAAACGTTATTAAGCCTCCAAAAGGAACCGTTATGAGCATCTCACAATCCCATATCCCGAGCAAAAGTCAGTCTTTGAGATTTTCGATTTCCTACACCTAATGCCAAGCAAAACCCCATGTGCGTTAGTGCTGGTGGGTTCTAACCGAATCCAAAAGACTCCAAGGACTCATGTCCGAACTAAAAACGACGAACAAACAAGGCATGAGTTGCCCTTCCCCACATTTGGTCGCCCTTGGCTTGGTGAGGGCCATAGGTGATGCAAGGATAGGCCCCACACTTTAAGAAGCACAAACTTTCTTTTTCTTTTTTTTTTTGGTTGGTTTTACCAACGAAATGCTTTTTCTTTCGTTTTTTTTTCTTTTTTTTTTCTTTTTAAAAATCGATATTAGCCTTACTTTCGGGAATTGGACGACCCAATATGGGGTTTACCCTCCCAACACAGTCTTTTCCATACATACCTCCGCCGAGAATTCGATATGGGAGGAGCTTAAGGGGTAATAGCGCCGTACCGCTAATACCGGGCCCGTGTAGGTTGGCTAAGTGTATGGTGCTTAATGTCATTTAGCGACACGCCCCACTTAATCCAGTTATTGTAGTTTTTGCTTTCTTTTTCTTTTTGTTTTTAACTTTGCTTTTGCTAAACGGAAAAAAAAAAAGAAACAAGCTCGGACACGAACCCCTAGAATCTCTCGACTTCAACTAGAACGTGAAAGGAATCGGGGGTTTCACTAGGCACTTGATGAAGGACACCTAAAGAGATAAGTCATGACTCATACCCAAGACAAGGTTGAAAACGATCAGACCGGTTTCTTTTAAAGAAGATTAAGAACGGCTTCTCAATTTTGATAACAAGATCCAAGAAACAAAGCAAAAACAAAAACGAAAGAAAACTTTTAAGGTTTTCACTTCCTTTTTCTCCTTTTTCACGTAAAAAATTTTCAAATTTTAGGCAAAAACTAGGAAAACAAAAACTAAAAATCTAGGTGATCTACCCTTTAAAACAATTATCTCCCCCCCCCCCCCACACTTAAAACGCCACAATGTCCTCATTGTGGGAAGGTGTCACAAGAAAGGGGTAGAGAACCTACAAAAACAAACAAACAAGAACAACTAGCAAATAAAGCGGTGGCGACCCGAGCCCACACGGCTCCAACAGCAAGAAAATCCCAACACAAACACTCAAGGGGGTTCGCCACCCAAAAGAAAAACACGCATGCGACAGATCACGAAGATAATTCACATAGAAAGCGTAAGGCGGAAGGATGTTACCTTGAGCTCTTCAAAACTGTTCAAGCGATGATCCGAAGTCGTTGTTCCAGTGAATCACAACGATATTAGAGCAAAAGACGACTTTACATATGACAAAATCCACATGCGAGATCGAAAACAAAATCAAGGAAAACTAACTAACTAAACTCCTAACAAAAAGGAACTAAAAAGAAGGAAAGGAAAACTATAAACAAAATATACATTGCTAATGACATACCTTATCCCCGAATCTCACTTATTGAGGCGGGAAATAAGGGTGAAACTCAACTCAAACTAACCAGACAAACTTGATTCATTTCATTTCATTAAAAACAACCATTCGTTACATTGCCAGAAGCGATCATTCACAACCAAAATACAACCAAATACCATGCAAAATAAGCCATCACCGGCCAAAAGAACAACCAACAACCGACCAAGACATCCCAACTACAACCAAAAAAAACAACCTAAAATACCATCAAAAGGTAATCAAAAGACCACCACAAGCCAAATCCAACCGACTTTGAGAGCAACACCAAAACAAGCCAAAAGAACCCGAGACACCACCTGCCAAAACCACAAAGCCATTGCATCCAAACCCCGATGAAGCATCCCCCCACACTTGTATTTCACACAATAAAGTATGTAAAAACTAATGACAAAGATCGGGTGGGGGCGGGAATGCTTACAAACAGTCCTCAAGCGGATCCTCCCGGAGGAGGATGGGGTTGGAGTTGCGATTGGATGCCAACAAGAATCTCTTGTTGGGCCTCGATCATACCTTGCAAATCCTCGATAAGGCTTTGTTGGTTTTGGATGAGTTCTCGCTGCACTTGAAATTCTTCGTGAAGCTCTTGGAGTTGATCACTAATGCGCTCTAAGGTGTCATCATTTGCTTTGCTAGGCCCTGCCTCTTCTCCTTGCTCTCTTTCATCGTCCCCTTCCTCATCTTCTTCTGCTTCCTCGTCACCTTCCTCTTCGGGCTCCCAAGGACCACCCACCACATAGCGCCCCCGAACTCTTGGCCACAAGACCAATTTCGTCGATCGGAGACATCTAAGCGCTTTTTGGCATACTCGTCAGCCAAATGAACCACGACGCTATGGGAATCGTACCCGTGGTGGTAAAGTGTTCGTGTTTTATTTTTATCCAAGAATTCCAACTTCCGCAAACGAACACCATCGATGGGATCGGGAAAATACCGCGGAGTTCACTTGGCAAGATAGGACTCGAAGCCTTGCTTCTTGAGGAAATGGCAAATAATGTGTCCCATGCCAAGGGTCATGTTTCGGGTTTCAAGGCTTATCTCCCGAAGGTAATGAAGAATACAAGAGCCGGTGTTTACACGGCGACCATGGATTGCGTTGAAAAGAATGAAAAGATCGTCCTTGCGAATGTTTGACCGTCCCGTGTCGCGACCAAAGACGGAGCTTGAAATGATGCGGTGAAAAAGGCGAACACTCAAGTTGCAAAAGTCTCGGGCTTTTGAATTGCTTGGACAATGGACTTGTAGTTTACGAGTCCGAAGCTTGGGATATCGTCTCCTCCAACAGGTGATAGCTCTCAGAGCTTCTTGCTCGTCGAATTTGACACATTCACCATAGAAGATACCATCCAAAGGAAGACCAAAAGCGTTGCAAAGGTCCTGTACCGTAAATTCCACCTCCTTCTTGGCAACTATGTAAGAGAAGGTGGCCGTAGAAGTACCATCCTCCCGAACCACTAGGGAGCTGAAGAATTGGAGCACCGGTTGGTCGACAATAGGCTCGTTGATGGTAGCGAAGATTTCCCAACCCATGACTTTTATGAAATAGTCCATGCTTGGTTTGCAATACACATCCTTCGCTGTTTCCTCATGATACAAATTCGGAGCACATATTTTCGGTTGCTTCAACCTTGCGTACCTCTCCTTGTGCATTTCATCCCTAAAGGTGACCTTCACCTTCGGGTCACACTGAATCAGGGAGGCTGGTTGACCTTTGGAACGAGTCTTATCAGGTTCTTCTGAAGTGGAAGGAGGAGGGGTCGGTTCTGGCTCGATTCGGGAACGCTTGGCTCGACCCATTGGAACAAACAAAGGGCAATAACAACAACAGTAGAATTGCAAATAGCAACCACAATGCCCAAAATCACCAAACAACAACAACCAAAAACTTCACTAACCACACTCCAATCATAATTTCACTACCAATCTTCAACCAATTAACACACCCAAGCCTCAAACTCAGAACATTCAACAAAATCCCAAATAGTTGTGCACAAAAAAACCCAAAATCAGCAAGAAAATTAAACTTTGATGCACCAAAATACAAGAGATACCTGAGTGGAGAACTTAGAGATTACAAATTTTGAAATCCACACAACGAACCAAACCCAGAAACGCCGCTTGAAGAGCTCGAAAATGGCGAGTGAAGCAGATGTAGCGCGATTAGGGCTCAAACTCGCAGGGGTTAGTGAGGGAAGAGGATGAAATTGTGAGGGAATTGAAGGATTAAGGCAAGGGAATGAGGGTTTAGTGTGAGAGGAGGGTTTTTTTGAGTGAGGGAGAAGGAAAAGAAATGAGTGAACATGAGGGAGAGAAACGTTTAAACCCCCGACAATTCACTGCAGTTCGAGAGACCGTAGGTACGGTCCCTTGGACCGTAGGTGCGGTCTCACTCGGCCAAAATTTTAGGGCAAAGTTGTTGTTCTGTGACCGTGGCCACGGTAAAATGAACCGTAGGTACGGTGTAGCTGCTGGGCCAAGAATCAGGAAAATCTTGCCATAACTTGACCGTGGCTACGGTGAACCCACCGTAGGTACGGTCTCTGTCGGTCATAAATCTGGGCAAAAGTGCTGTTTTGGGACCGTGGCTGCGATGAATCCTACCGTGGGTACGGTCCCCTTCGGCCTCTCCCCAGCACCTACAAGACTCAAAAACTTGGAAAAAAAATGTTAAGTCCTAAAATTCTACTCTCTCATTATCAACCCTCTTTTCTTGTTCACTCAACAACTTCCAAGGATACCTTTCAACACTCAAAACTAACATGAATCATCTCCTTCACTAATCTTCTCTTCACCCACAATTTTTTTCAACTTTTTCCAGTTTTTTTTTCTTTTTCTCAACCTTAACAAAACAAAAATTAAAGCCAAAAGAAATAAAAATGCAGAAAATAAAAGGAAAACACTAAAGGTAGGAGAAGTAACTTGTACCTCTCCCGGGTGCTTGTTTTAGGTCCTAGCTTGACCTAATCCACTCTTTCACCTTTCAAAGTCGGCGAGAAACACCACAACCGTCCCCGCATATTCCTCTCCCATGGCGTATGGCTTGATCTTTGATGAGTTGACCTTGAAACATTTACCCTTTTCATTCTTAAGTTCGATAACACCGGCGGAGAGGATCCTTACTATTTCAAAGGGTCTGAACCACCTTGATCTCAACTTCCCGGAAAATAGCTTGAGTCTCGAATTGAAGATAAGGACTCTATCACCCACTTTGAACTCGCGACAGTTCAATCTCTTATCGTGCCATGCTTTCGTTCGCTCTTTGTAGATCCTATTATTTTCAAAAGCATGACGTCGCAGCTCCTCAAGCTCCTCCAATTGAAATAGATGACTCGCCCCGGCCACTTGAGATCGTAATTCAGTTTCTTGATCGCCCACATCGTCTTATGCTCGAGTTCTACGAGAAAGTGGCATGCTTTCCCGTAAACTAAACGGTACGGGGTAGTCCTAATCGGCGTTTTGAAGGCGGTGCGGTATGCCCACAAAACATCATCTAATTTCTCTGCCCAATCTTTTCGTGAAGAGCTAACCATTTTCTCTAAATTCTCCTTAATGGCATGGTTTGAAATCTCTACTTGCCCTTGCGTTTGGGGGTGATAGGCTAGTCCCCGCTTATGATTGATATCATACTTCGCTAGGAGAGACTCAAAATTTTTCTCGATAAAATGGGATCCGTTGTCGCTTATAATAACCCTTGGGATGCCAAATCTTGGGAATATGATCTTCTTCAAAAATCTTGATACAGATTTGCCATCGCATTTTGCACAAGGAATGGCCTCAACCCATTTCGAAACATAGTCCACCGCCACTAAGATGTATTGGAAACCTCTTGATGATGGAAAAGGACCCATGAAGTCCAACCCCCACACATCGAAAACCTCTACCTCTAGGATGAAATTCAACGGTGCTTCATTCTTCCGGGAGATATTTCTAGACCTTTAGCATTTATCGCATTGCTTGACGTGAAGATAGGCATCACGAAAGAGTGTCGGCCACCAATAGCCGGCTTGTAAGACCCTCGCTGCCGTCTTTTGCGACCCACCATGACCTCCAACCGGGAACTCATGGCAATGTGTCAAAACGGATTTCACCTCGGTCTCGGGTAGACATCTTCTGTACATCCCGTTGTTGCACAACCGGAATAGGAATGGATCGTCCCAAAAGAAATGTTTTACATCGTGAAAGAACTTCTTTTTTTTATGAAGGTTCAGATTTAAAGGAATCACCTCGCTGGACAAGTAGTTTATGATGTCGGCTTACCACGGGCTAGAATGCTTGATGGCCATGAGTCGCTCATCCGGGAAAGAATCCACGATCGGTTGGGTATCCTCCAAGTCAACAAGGATTCTCGATAGGTGATCGGCTACTACATTCTTCGTGTCGGCCTTGTCGCGAATTTCCAAATCGAACTCTTGCATAAGCAAAACCCACCGGATAAGCCTCGGCTTCGTTTCTTTCTTCCCCATAAAATATTTAATCGCAGCATGGTCCGTGTACACCACCACCTTGGAGAACATAAGGTATTGCCGAAATTTGTTGAGAGCAAAGATGATTGCCAAAAGCTCCTTCTCCGTGGTCGTGTAATTTCTCTGTGCGCTATCGAGCGTATGGCTTGCATATTAAATTACTCTTGGCTTCTTCTCTATGGTTTGAGCTAAACATGCTCCCACGGCAAAATCGCTCGCATCCGCCATGATTTCGAAGGGTAATGTCCAATCCGGGGGTTGAACCACCGGAGCGGAAATCAGGGCTTGCTTTAACCTATAATATGACTCAAGGCATTCATCAGTAAAAAGGAATGGGGCATCCTTACATGAGAGCTCAGTTAGAGGTCGAGCGATTTTGGAAAAATCCTTGATGAACCGGCGATAAAAGCCGGCATGGCCAAGGAAGCTACGCACCCCTTTAACGGAAACCGGGAGTGGTAGACGCTCTATAACCTCAACTTTAGGCTTGTCTACTTCGATGCCCCTTAGAGAAATCAAATGACCTAACACAATACCTTCTTCCACCATGAAGTGACATTTCTCCCAATTCAACACTAAGTCAACTTCTTCACAACGGATTAAAACTTTCTCCAAATTCAGCAAACAATCATCAAAGGTATTACCATAAACAGAAAAATCATCCATAAAGACTTCCATGCATTGTTCAATGAATTCACTAAAAATAGCTATCATGCAACGTTGAAATGTTCTCAGTGTATTACACAACCCAAAAGGCATATGTCGATAAGCAAATGTACCATATGGGCAAGTGAAAGTAGTCTTCTCTTGATGTGCGGGGTGAATTGGAATTTGGAAAAAACCCGAGTACCCATCTAGAAAACAGAAGTACGAGTGACCCGCGAGCCTCTCCAACATCTGATCAATAAAGGGGAGAGGGAAATGGTATTTCTTTGTTACTTTATTTAATTGGCGGTAGTCAATGCACATCCTCCAACCGGTGACGCTTCGGGTACTAACTAGTTCATTCTTTTCATTCTCAATCACAGTCAAACCACCCTTCTTAGGTATACACTGAACCGGGCTTACCCATTCGCTATTTGCGATGGGGAAGATGATCCCAGCAACTAACAACTTTACTACTTCCTTTTTGACCACCTCTTGCATATTAGGGTTTAATCGACGCTGGGGTTGCCTAGTTGGTTTTGCATTCTCTAACAAATCAATTGAATGCATGCATATAGAAGGGGATAAACCTTTCAAATCCTCTATTTTATAACCTAATGCACCCCTATGCTTTCTAAGCAAATCGAGCAACTTGGACATATCAGAATCATGCAGTTTAGCATTTACAATAACAGGACAAGACTTCTCATCATCCAAAACAACATATTGTAGGGAAGGGGGTAAATGTTTAAGCTCTGAAGGAGTAGAGGATTTAGTTAAAGAAGAAGACATACCCTTGTAGATCGCATCTTGAATCTCATGCACTCAATATGAGGCTCGTCAATAATAATCTTCTCATGCATGGGTGATGAATCAAGAAGGTTGGTGAAGAAGGTAATATCGGTGTTGTCGGTCTCAAATTGGAAAGATTCCAATAGACAAGCTTCCAAAGGATCGTCGCAAGTAGACTCAAGTAGATGAGAGTCCTCAATATATTCATCAACAAGGACCTCCATCATATCGATAGCATAACACGAGTCCCCATACGATGGACCTTTCAATGACCCCTTGAGGTTAAAAATGATGCTTTCATCTCCGACATTTAACGACATACTACCATGCTTCACATCGATTATTGCTCCTGCCGTAACAAGAAACGGCCTTCCCAAAATGATGGGAATGTTATTGTCTTTCTCTATCTCCAAAATCACAAAATCACATGGAATCAAGAATCGGCCCACTTGGACTGGAATGTCCTCCAATATTCCCAAAGGTCTTCGCACGGAACGGTCGGCCAATTGGAGATTAATTGTCGTAGGAGTTAGATCGTCGAGATTCAACTTTTTGCATATAGAATGAGGCATGACGCTGACACTAGCTCCTAAATCACAAAGAGGACGACCAATCCGCATGTCACCAATGGTACAAGGAATAGAAAAACTTCCGGGGTCGGCTAACTTCTCCGGTGATTTGTTGTCAATAATAGCACTACAATCCGCCGTCAAGTGGATAGTAGATTTCTCTTGAATTCTCCTTTTACAATGAGAAGCTCCTTCAAATGCTTCTTGAAAGATGGGACTTCGGAAATAGCATCAAGAAATGGAATGTTTACTTAAAGCTTTTTGAGCATCCCGATGAAATTTGAAAACTTCGCATCGGATTTGGGCTTTGCTAACCGCTCATGAAAAGGAACCAGCGGTAGCTTCGGCTTCTCAATGATTTGGATTGGCTCTTCTTCTATCATTCTTCCTTTCCCTTTTCTTACTTTCTCTATCTCCTCTCTTTCTTTACTAGCTTCTCCCAACTCCTCCACATGAACTTCCTCATCTCCCTCTCCCAAAACAAACTTACTCTCCCGTTCCTCTATCAACTCCTCTTCTTCCGTGATATCTACCACATCACCCTCTTTATCACCCAAAACATCCTCTACCACCATCCTAGGCCCCTCAATCTCCTTACCACTCCTCAATGAAATAGCATTAAGTTGCCCCTTGGGGTTCGGTTGAGGTTGGCTAGGGAGGGATTGAGTAGGTTTTGATTGTTGTGCTATTTGAGCCATTTGTAACTCAAGATTCTTTATGCGTGCTTGGTCCCTATCTTGAGCTAAGGACATCTTATCTTGAGTTAAGGAAATCTTTTGTAGGATTTGCTCAAAAGAAAGTTCTTGTTGTGATGGTTTGGATACTTGGGAGGTTTTGACCATGGATTATGGTTTTGTGGAGCTTGTTGGTTGTAGGCATAATTCCCACGAGGACGAATATGATTTGAGTTGGGATAGGAAAGGTTATTGTTAGGATAGATAGCTTGGACTTGCTCGGCTTGATATTCCTCACACCTTTGAAAAGAATGTGGCCCTCCACAAAAATCACACACAAGAGCTCGGGAATCCGGAATAATCATAGGTACCTCTTGAGCTGCCTTTACTTGCCTCGTAGTCTCTTCCAAGGCCTTCTTCTGCTGCATCTCTAGAACGACGTTCATGAGAAATTTGATAGTAGGATTGCTCTCTAAAGAAGGACCTCCATCTCTAGGACTACTGCCGCCTCCCCAATGTGGAGAGTTTTGAGATAACTCATGGAGGAACACATTTGCTTCTTCCGCCGTCTTCTTGATGAACATGCCTCCCGAGGCATGATCAATGGATTCGCGCAAAGAGCTACTCAGTCCGGAGTAAAAGTGATGCAATAATAGCCAATCCTCAAGATTGTGGTGTGGACACCTCCGTTGGAGACTCTTGAATCTCCCTCACGCTTCAAATAACGACTCATCGGATTCTTGTTTGAAGCTCATGATGGCTTGCCTCAACCTACACGTCTCATCATTAGGGAAAAACCTTTGAAGGAAGTCGCGGCTAAGGGCATCCCATGTAGAATAGGTTCCCGACGGACACGTGTTAAGCCACAATAATGCTTTTCCCTTCAAAGTGAGAGGGAAAAACTTCAGCTTCATGTATTCGGTGGTGACTCCATTCATTTGTACGAAACCAGTGCGTTGCTCAAACTTGTTGATGTGGTCGATGGGATTTTCATGCTCTCCTCCATGATACGGAGTGTTCTCAAATATCTCCAACAAATATGGTTTGAACTCGAATGATGCGTTTGGTGGTAATGCAGGTAATATGATGGGATCGCCTCCCGTACCCGACGATGGTAAGGAATATGATGCTAAGGTACGGGGTGGATCTTGCTCCCCGTCAGCCATTGGAATTTCGATCGTCTCTCGCTCCCTTTGTTGTCTTCTTCGTCTCGAGCCGGCGTTAGCTTGGCAAATAATACTCTCCGGATTTGAATTCGGTGGAGTTATAGGAGTTTGGCCTCGTCGAGATGGAGTCCGCATGCACAAAACGAACAAACAGAAGAGTCAAATTCCCAATAACCAAGAATAACAAAATCTCTAGCCAATGAAATGATCTTAAACAACCTAAAGACAAAAAGCTAAGCTAGGTGCGCTTGCTCCCCGGCAATGGCGCCATTTTGTGTAGAGCGGTTTCTGTAGGACCTCGGTATTGCCGTTCTCTCTCAGGGAGCTAGGGGCCTTGGCTAAAACTAATCGACTCTAGGTAAGGCTTAAGATCATGGGATAACAAGCAGATTGTGAAGACGAACAGAACAAAAACAAGTATAGTTCAGCCATGGGAACTATGGGCGTCGGGAGATTTCGGGACGCAAACGGTGATTAGGAAGAGGGTTTCGCAACTAGAAATCAACATAATAGTGGAATAAAATGACAATCCCGTTAAAATAAACCCACCAGATTTCCTTTTCCAAGGATAATCCGGATTAACTTCCTACAAGCCCACCACGGACCCGGAGGGTTAAAAGAACGGGACTCTCTAGTTAACTCCTACTCACTTTCGTGAATAGAATACTAACTAACCCAATTCCTACCTTCCTAACAAAGTGTTGGATGTATTTGGGACCTTTCGTTCCCCAAATACACACTTGAGGGAAGAATAAGAGTGGGAAGTTGATTCCACTACGAATTACCTCCTAAGTTGCTAACCCAATCTAAATACACCATTCACATCCTTAGTTTCTCCCTAACCCATAAGGGTTCTAGCCTCTAATCATCTTATCTAGCATGCTAAACATAATAATAACTTCATCCATGCTTCAAATAGAAAGTATCTAGAAATTCCAAGCAATAATAGCAACAATCAACAAACACCAAGTAATCTAATAACAAAAACAGAGATTAAAGAGTAATTAGATGAACTAAAAAGAGTGAGAGTTAAGAAATGCTCATTAATTTGATGCCGAAAGAAGATACTCCAGAATAATAAGAATCCAATACTCCAAAGATAATATAAGTCTTCAAATCTTCAATAAAAATCCAGTAAAATCCAGTACAAGAACAATAATCCAAGTATAAATTCTCACTAATCACTAAGAAATCACTCTAATTGCCAGCTAAAAACATGATAAAAGTTCTCTCTAAAAGCTCTCCTAAATCCCCTAGATTAATCTCCTGCTCCAAGATCCTCCCCCCTGGGGCTTAAAGACCTAAAAACAATATATACAAGCTAAGTTAGTTACTAAAAACTCGTCACTTCATTAAGCAGCAAAATGAGAATCTGCAGGGGACCGTAGGTACGGTCTATGAGACCGTGGCTACGGTCCTGCGTAACTCCTGCAGATTTCTCTCTTCTTCGCAGCACCGTAGGCGCGGTGTGACATGACTGTGGGTGCGGTCTGGCGATTTAGGTCAGGTGAGATTTCTCTCCTTCGCACCGTCGTGGGTACGGTCCCCTACGGTCTCACTCGGGCACTTCACCTGCTGCTCATGTCTTGCACCCACCGTAGTTGCGGTATCCTGAGACCGCGGGTACGGTCAAGCTCGATCACTTCACCTTGTCATGCCTTACACCCACCGTGGGTGTGGTCATCAGAACCGTGGGTACGGTCAGGCTCGTCCAGCTTGATTCAGCAAAGTCTTGCTTTTTATCCTCTCGACGTGTCCGACCTTCCCGCGTCCTTTGCCTTGCCTTGTCCATGACCCGGGAAATCTCGAGATTCCCAAAGTAGCTATAAAATGGCTTTTTTACCATGTTTTGAGTAAAAACTCTGGAATCTACAAAATAACCAAAAACGTATTAAAAGTTATTAAATTAAACCACGAAACGAGTCAAAAGCCTAAGGATTTAGGCGGTATTTAGACCCAAAATTGGGTCTAAACAATGCACATTGTGGTCAACATTATATTTGGATCAGAACAACATGACCATACTGATTGCACAATTGCGCCACCCCTCCCCCTCGAATGAGATTAGTTGACCACACTATACTCACATTGTGGTCAACGTTCTCAACATTGCAGGACATTACACTGATTCTATCACTACTCTGCTACACTAATCAAAACTGTTACACCAATCAAATTCCTGAAAAAGGGGACCCCAATGTGTGTATAATGTTGCCAACACCAACACATATGGACTCACTAGTCTTTTTCACTGATTGAATTGCGTGGACATTTGAATCAACAATTACCATACGAATCTGGGGCATCAAATCAGAAAAAACTAACATCGCATTTAACATATTAATTGGCCGCAGACGAACTGATCCCACAATTGGGGTTCTTCGCGCAACAGGACGGGGTAGGGTGTGGGATTAACTTACACGTTGGATCCTATACGGCCATCGCCAGCGCCGACATCTGGTTGCGAGCCCTCATCTCCTATAATCTCTTCTTATCATGTCATGTAACCATTGACACTCATAAATTACACAATGACAGTATCACATGTGTGTGTTAATCTATAAAAAAAAAATTTCCTAGTACCCAAACACTTCAGCAATGACACAAACCTTTCCAAATTCAAGCCCTAACTACGAGGTTGATTTCATTTTACCAGAAACAAAGGGTCGTGCTTGTTAATCCTCAGTGCTCGCCCCTTCGAATTGGTGCAAAAACGCCTTTCTTCACGAACTTAACCTCGTTCTCGTTTCGGATCATTTGCAGTGAAGTTTGTTGTTGGAATTCGACCTACGAGCCTCCAAAAAAGTCACCGAAATTCATCGTCGAAACTCTCGTAGACGGTTACTATTCACTTTCTCACCTACGAGCAGTAAAACACCCAACTCTATTAGGAAATTAATGAAAATAAAACAAAATCAGAATAATCCCCCAAATCACGACGGAGGATCAAAATCTTTCAATTTCTCTCTCATCTGATTTTCACACGTCGGTGCTTTTGAGGGTTGATTGGTGGTTTTAATATCATCTGTCAGATCAAGATCCAACGCGTGAGATTAGTGCTTCCTACCTTCCTACCTAAATCTTTGTCCTACTGAATCTGTTCCCTATATATATATATATATATATATATATATATATATATATATATATATATATATATATATATATATATATATATATATATATAACATATCCATTGAGAACTAAGAGTTACAATGAGAACTAAAGAACTTGGAATTTTAGCCCTTGAATATTAAGGGAAGGGCCAAGATTAATCTCTAATTATTAAATTAATTTATTTCCTAATCCTAACCCTAATTAATTAACTCTATTTCCACGTCCTTTGCCCTCTTTGCCGTGGAATTCTTCACACTATTTGTTTTCCATAATTAATAACCAAGTTATTTATTTTCTATAATTTATGATATTTGAGTGGATGTTCTCTCAGTAGTCATTAATTGTTTGTTTAGTTGAATATATCCCTCTTGCAAATGGTTGTCATGATATGGAATATTTTTTGTTAATGAATTACGAGTGCCTTTGTTAATAAATCTCGTAAATAAAATCACTATGACATGCGACTCGCATATAGTATCCCATGGCTATGTATCAAAGCTTCAATTTTTATTAATAAATCTCGTAAGGAGACCTGTAAATTTGGGCTGGCGAGCGGGTTACGGATCGGTTAAATATTAGGTTCAGGTAAATACGGGTCGGGTGTATTTCAGATTCGGGTAAATATGGGTGCTGTATTTCGGTTTTAGGTCAACTCAACGGGTTATAATTGCGACCATTTTCCGCTTTTTCTTTTAAAAAAAATTGTTTCGAAATATTATTTTTGGTATGATATACATAATAAAATACGATTATCTTCTAGTATCCATAGATTATTATAAATGTTGCAACTTAAATTAGAGAAATAACATATGAATGAGTTACGGTTATCGTTTAATAGTCATGAATTCCAACGAACAGTCCATAATTCTAATAGATTTGAATGTAAATAATAAAGTTTTAATTTTAGAGTCAAATGGGAGGGCCGGGTTTGACCCGCTAATTTACGAGTTTTCCGGATTTGATATATTTCGGGTTTGGGTCAAGAAAATCATGCTCAAAACCCAGAATTTCCGGGCGGATTTGATTCAGGTCTTCGAGTCGGGAAGTTTGACAGGTCTACTAGTAAGCCATGGTATACTATCTGCTAGAAAATTTTTACCAATCAATTTGTTAATGAATTACCAGTGTCTTTATTCAAAGTAGGGAGTCAGGACAAGTAGTGTATCATTAATTATAGAAAATGAATAACTTGGTTATCTATTACATATATTAAAACAAAACCTTCTAATGGGAGCTTTTGTCATGTGTCATCATCAATAGTTTTCAAATAAAAGAAAAAATAAAAATCATAATTAATAACCTTATTTCTTTTAGAATCAATTAAAAACCTTATTAGTTATTACACATATGAACACAAATACTTATTACATAATTAAAACAATATTCATTAGCTTTTACACATATTAATTTTACAAAGAAACCAGTACGTAAAAGTGTTTTTTTCAAAATTATTTAATCGAGATTTTAGATTATTCAATTTTAAAAAAATTTAACATTTATAATTTTCAATAGTTTAATAACTAACATTCCCGTGCATCCGCACCGGATATATAACGCTAGTTATTTTATTTTATTTTATTTTTTTTGAAACAAGCCCCAACGGCCAAAATCACTGCATTTCTCCATTAGAACAGTACAAATCTTTTTGGGCTAAGGCAAGAATGACCTCAGGCCCGTCCTCCAACCAAATTCTTTCACAAGAATCATACGGCTGTAGGTGTGCTAACGAGTGAGCAACTTGGTTCCCCTCTCTACACACATGATTCCAAGTAATGACAATAAACTTACAAGCTATCTCGTTTATTTCACTAATGAGCATAGCTAAACTACTTCTACCTACAAAATTCTTCTTAATCTTTTGAATTATGTTGAAATTTGTCACCTTGACTTCGGCTCCGAACCACATTTCCTAGGCTTTCTTCAACCCGAAAAGGCATGCTTCTGCTTCTGTCTCTTTTGCGGATGCGAAGCCCGACTGTTGTTGGACTCCAGTTGCTGAAATCTTTCCATCTTTATCTCTGATGACGAACCCCCACCCCTACCCCAATCTCTAATCTTTGCTCCGTCAAAATTCAGCTTCCAATGGGCTTGTGTAGGTGGCTTCCAATTTCTGTTTTTTCCAGTTACTTCCGACGGTTTTTGAATAGGTAGATTTTGGTAATCTTGAACGATTTGCTTGACAACAATTTGGGCTCTTGAAACATCACAGTTCTTGTTATTGTGAAGCATGTTATTCCGGTTGTTCCAAATTTGCCAGGCCATTGTAAAAATAGCTCCAGCTCCTCCTTTGTCAATTCCATGGTCGCCTTGAACATGAACTCTACAAGATATGTGTAGCAGTTGTCCCAAATTACTCGGTCGAAATCGCTTGTTGAAAACAAACAGTGTGAAGAACTCCACGGCAAAGAGGCAAAAGGACGTGAAAAGAGAGTTTAATTAGGGTTAGAATTAGGAAATAAATTAAATTAATAATTAGATATTAATCATGGCCCTTCCCTTAATATTCAAGGGCTAAGATTCCAAGTTCTTTAGTTCTCATTGTAACCCTTAGTTCTCAATGGATGCGTTCTAAATATATATATATATATATATATATATATATATGCGCATATATATATATATATATATATATATACACACACACACACATATATATATATATATATATATATAAGAAAATTGGATTCTAATAATCCCTACTTTCACCAATTGGACAACGGTGGACCGTACTTTCACTTTGTATTCTGGTGGTCCAAAAAAAATAAAATTGGATTGTAGTGGGATATTTTCCAGAGAATCATAGATTTTGTTTTGCATTTGATTCAAAACTTAGTATAACACTTTACAATAATTTTTAATGAATTTACAGCGTTTCTCCCAATTTTGTTTTCATTTTTTTACTATTTTTTACGATTTTTTCACTTTTATTATTTTTAAAAAATCATAATAATTATTCGGAGTCTCAAAAAAATAATTTAAAAAATGTTTTAGAAACTACAATTCATTAACTTTTTAGGGGCAAGAACGAAAAAAAACAAAAACAATATAGTGTAGGAATGAAAAAAATAAGAAGAATGTGGAGGTGAATTTGGTACCACTACAATCCAATTTTATTTTTTTTTTGGACCATCAGAATACAAAGTGAAAGTACGGTCCACCATTGTCCAATTGGTGAAAGTAGGGATTATTAGAATCTAATTATCCTATATATATATATATATATATATATATATATATATATATATATATATATATATATGGGAATTGATATAATGAGAAGAAAAATTTTGTGAGAAGAGAAGCATAGCAAATTATAACCATTGGTTCCAAGATCAAGGGTGGGTATTAATCTTGCATTTTTCTTTTTTTTTTTTAGTTGGGAAATGTGAATAATAAATGTTACAACCTTTTTTTTTTTGTTGGCTATGAAAAAAAAGGGCAATTAAAACAGTGTGTTTTTCAATGACATACTAATTAATTCGCAGCTCTAGAGAAAACCATCTATACCCAGAATGAACATCAACTATACCATAAACGAACGTTAACTATATCATAAATGAACATCACATATACCCCGAATGAACATCAACTATACCCTAAACGAACATCAACTATACCATAAATGGGTTTCGTAAAGGTGAGGACATAGTTGATGTTCGTTTATGTTATAGTTGATGTTCCTTTAGGGTATAGTTGAAGTTCATTCTGGATATAGGTGGTGTTCATTTATGGTATAGTTGATGTTCATTTAAAGTATAGTTGATGTTCATTCTGGGTACATGTGGTGTTCTCTAGAGCTACGAATTAATTAGTATGTCATTGGAAATTACACTGTATTAATTGCCCTCTTTTTCCAAGCCAACAAAAAAAAAGAAAAATGTTGTAACATTTATTATACACATTTTCCCAACTAAAAAAAAAAAAGAAAAAAGCAAGATTAATACCCGCCCTTGATCTTGGAACCAATGGTTATGATTTGCTATGCTTTTCTTCTCACAAAATCACTCTTCTCATTATATCAATTCCCTATATATATATATATATATATATATATATATATATATATAAGGAAATTGGATTCTAGTAATCCCTACTTTTGCAAATTGGATGGCAATAATCTCTACTTTAAATTTGTATTCTGGTGGTCCAAAAAAATATAAAATTGTATTATAGTTGGACATAATCGAGAGTATACCCTAAATATCATCGATTTTGTGTTTCATTTGATTCAAAACTTTATATAACACTTTACAACAATTTTTAATGAATTTACAGCACTTCTCCCATTTTTTTTCAATTTTTTTTTCTATTTTTATGATTTTTTCAATTTTATTATTTTTAAAAAATCATAATAATTACTCGGAATCTCAAAAACATAATTGAAAAAATGTTTTAGCAACTACACTTCATTACCTATCTGGGGGAAAGAACGAAAAAAAACAAAAACAATATGGGGTAAGCATGAGAAAAATAAAAAGAATGTGGTGATGGATTTGGTACCACTACAATACAATTTTATTTTTTTTTTTGGACCACCAGAATACAAATTGAAAGTAGAAATTATTTTCATCCAATTTGCAAAAGTAGGGATTATTAGAATCCAATTTCCTTATATATATATATATATATATATATATATATATATATATATATATATATATATATATATATATGTATATATATATAGGAAAATTGGATTCTAATAATTAAAACTTTTACAAGCAATAATCCCTACTATCGATTTGTATTCTGACGGTAAAAAAAATGGATTGTAGTGGTACCAAATTCACCTCCACATTCTTTAATTTTTTTCCATTCCTTACACATATTGTTTTTATTTTTTTTCATTTCTGCCCCCAGAAAGGTAATGAAGTGCAGTTACTAAAACAATTAAATTATTTTTTTGAGGCTCCGAGCAATTATTATGATTTTTTTAAAAGAAATAAAGTGAGAAAATCTAAAAGATATAAATAAATTTTAGATAAGCGTAATTTATAACGCTGTAAACACAAATTTCAAGCCTGAAATAAATAAAGACAAGAAATAAGAGAAACAAATTAATTTTTATTGATATTTGAATTTATGTAGGTACAATCTCTGTAAATACAATAATGATGATCCTCTTATTCGATCTCCTGAAATTCGGGTGAGCCGAGGGCGCGGACGCTTAATCTCGATCTCGAATGCAAGTCTAGCCGAAGAACTCTTGTAGTAGTTCTTGAGCTGAAGGTCTTAAGTGTTGATCTCCTTGATCCTTGGTAGCTGGAGGTTGCTCGAAGTCTAACCGTGTGCAGGTTTACTTTCGGTTGCAGTTCTTCAAGTTCTTGGATGCGAGGGCTTGAGTGCTTGATTTCGATCGATGAACTAGACGAGGAAGACGACTGCAGTCTTTGATGTGAAGAACAGAAGTTGTTGAACTAGCCGGCGTTAGTCCTTGTCGCTTGTAGCTAGAGAGCGTCTATAGTTCGATCTTCTAAAAGCTTTGCAGGTCTTGCTGAAGAACTTTGAAGCAGTTCTTGATCTTGACACGGTAGATGCTTGAAGACTCGATCTTGAGCTTTTGCAGACTTCGATTCTTGGCGCTTAGTAGCTGGAGACTGCTGGCAGTTTGATCTTCTGAAGCCTCTGGAGTGGAGAATGCCGAATGCCGCCGGGGAGACTGCAGAGTGTTGAAAATAAGGGAGATGACCTCTATTTATAAGCTTTGGAGGCCTAGAGTTGCCTAGGATTTGAGTCGTATTGGGCTTGGGCCCAACCTAATTAATTATCCCTTTATTTAAAATAAAGAAATAATTAATATTTTTTGCATCATAATTGACACGTGTCACGACGCCATTGGTCATGATACATTTCCATTTAAAATTTATTTAAATGGACCATCGTAATTAATTTAACACGTGGCGGATAAACAAATTTAATTTATTTCTACGTGTCATTTACTGATTTATCGACAAATTTTTGCTTCCTACAGATGCCCCCTTCGAGAGTTAGCCGCGAACACGAATTTTGGGTGTTTTAAGCGGTTGAGTCTCGAATATTTAAGGACAATAATTTTTTTTATCACAATTTTTCAGTTTGGATAAAATTTCATCAGAAATTTAATCGGATAAAATTTTTGACAGTTGAAGTTGGAGATGGAGATGGAGATGGAGATGGAGATGGAGAAAGAGATGGAGATGGAGTTGGAGTTGGAGTTTGAGTTTGAGTTGGAGATGGTGATGGTGTTGGAGTTGGAGTTGGAGTTGGAGTTAGAGTTGAAGATGGAGTTGGAGACTTGACTGAGAATTCTAGTAGTATCCTGAAACTTGGCCAATCAGATACTATATAAACGCACCATCCTCGCCTCTTCCATTCATTTGTTATTCCTCGTCTTCTCCTTGAATCTGTAAACTCACAGGTTTTACATTATCTTCTTTTCCTTTCTTTCTTTCTCCTTTTTTTTATTTTTTTATATAATTTGACCTTTTCTTTTTCTTGTTCAATTTTTTTTGCCATCTTTTCGATACAGGGAGCTGAGATTAATTGTCATCGTGTGCTTGAAGTTGTCTTTCGTCATCGTCAGAGTCTTACTTACTCCTCAGCGTGCTGACATAGAATAGTCCTAGACTATTCTCTTCAGGACTGTCTCGGTCGACAGTGTCACCATCTCACTTCCGTGGGCTACTCCTCAGCGTATTGACGTAGAGTAGTCCTAAACTACTCTCTTCAGGACTGTCTGGGTTAACAGTGTCGCCATCTCTGCTTTCGTGGACTATTCCTCAGCGTACTGACGTAGAGTAGTCATAGACTACTCTCTTCAGGACAGTCTGCATCGACAGTGTTATCGACTTGGCTTCAAGTGGAATGCTCCCCAGCTTACTAGCGTAGAGTTGTCCTAGACAACTCTCTCAAAAACGACTGTACAGTCTGGGTCGACGGAGTCATGGCTTCATCGCAAGTGGACTACTCCTCAGTGACGTTCTGATGTATTAGACATCTTGAAGTGTCTTTTTTCAGAACTGACCTGGGTCGACAGAGTCAATGCCTCGCCGCAAGTGGAATATTCCTCAGTTTATTGACATAGAATTGTCATAGATAACTCTTTCAAAATGTCGATGCGATAGGTCGACGAGTCAACGCCGCCGTAAGTTTAAAACTCTTCGCCATCGGCGTGGAGTTGTCATAGACAATTCTCTCAAAAACGTCAGTACAGTCTGGGTCGACAGAGTCGGTACCTTGTCGCAAGTGGAACACTCCTCAGTGTACTGACGTAGAGTGGTCACAGACTCACTCTCTTCAGGACTGTCTGGGTCGACTGAGTCATCGCCTCAGCTACCATGTACTACTCCTCAACTTACTGACGTAGAGTAGTCCTAGACTACCCTCTCAGAAATGTCAGTACAATCTGGGTCGACAGAGTCATCGCTCTGCTTCAGCTTCCGCGGATTACTCCTCAGTGACGTTCTGATGTATTAGACATCTTGAGGTGTCTCTTTTTCAGAATCAACTGGGTCGACAGCATCGTCTCCTAGCTTACTACTCCTAGACTTTTCGCTGTCAACGGGCTATGGAGAGCGGACTTGAATTCTCTGTCGAACCATGATGAGCCACTAGACTTTCTTCTGAAGATCCACGATAAGCCACTTGATATGTCCTCGGCTACAAACACCGTCGATTGGTAGAAAGGACACTGCCATTTGGCATGCCCCCAATGTTGATCTAAATGAGACGTCGATGTCGCCAGCTTGAAAGAGTCTACCACTTAGCCAAAGGAGTGCGCCGTTGATTTGAAGGACGATGACATCGTCTTGGAGCGGAAGTCGGCCGACACGATTACGATGCCCCCACGATGCATGCTTGAGAGAAGTTGTCAACCAACATGAGAACTACATCATTGATGACGCCGACATGAAGCGAACCACCGACATGATGATCTTAGCATGCCAGAGCATGACTTGAAAGCCCACAATTTTGATGACTTAGAAGTCGGTCCATTTCTTGTAGTTTTAACTTGAGAGTCTTCATTATAATGGCGTAGAAGTCTATAAATTTGATTTTGATGACTTGGTAGTCTTGATTTTGGCTGACTTGGAAGTTTTCAATTTTTGATGACTTGGAAGTCGGTGGGTTTGATGACTTAAGAGTCTTGAAGTTTGTTGATTTTGCTGACTTGGGAGTCATATGCATTGTTGACATGAAAATCTCGAACTTTATTGACTTGGGAGTCGTGATCTTTTTCTTGACTTGTGAGTCCTTGTGTTTTGTTGATTTGATTTGGTTGACTTGCAAGTCTTTCATTTTATCGACTTGGGAGACAGAAGACTTGTTGATGCGAGATTTGACTGACTTGGAAGTCTTTGGCTTGTTGTTGACTTAGGAGTCAAAGAACTAGGTGACTTAAGAGTCTTGAAGTTTATTGATTTGAAAGTCTTGAATTTTTGCTGACTTGGAAGTCTTTAAGTTTTTGTTGACTTGGAATTTGATGAATCTGGTGACTTGAAAGTCCTTGACTTGAAAGTCTTCAATTTCGATTTGGGAGTCTTTAACTTTGGTGACTTGAGAGTCCGACTTGAAAGCTTTGAGTTTGGACTTGTGGGCTCTACTTGTACAACTTGAGAGTCTTTGACTTGAACTTTGACTTATGAGTCTTGAATTTGCTAACTTGTAAGTCCTTAAAGTTTGTTGACTTGAAAGTCTTGGAGTTTGTTGACTAGGAAAGTCTTCTAAATTTGGTGGCATGTGATTGATTTTTTTTTTCTTGGGTGTGACTATATTTGGGTCTAGACCCAAATTGCCTACGTACCTTAAGGGATAGGATACCCATAAGGATCAAGCCAAACGTAGTTCAAATTTAAAGATGGAGAAATGAAAATTTTATTTATTGATTTATCCGTACACAGTTTATGCTCTTGCGGGCCAGGAGTATTACAATGATAAAAATGACAGGAACTAAAATGGAAATGAACTTTTTTTTTTTGGTGAACAGTTTAGGCTCTTGTTCGGGAGCTACATCTTCGCTTTCCTAGATTTTGACTTGAGAAGAAGAAAACGTCTCCTCTCGTTCAAGCTCTTCGTCGACGTTGTTTTTTCTTTGACGACCGGTGAAGATAATAGTGCGTTGCTTCACTCTGAGGGATCCTTCAGTCTTTATATCCAACGTTGAACACCGCTTCATGCGAGATGGAATGGTTCTTTGAACTTCGTTGATGACTCCAAGGCGGCTGAATGCAGAGCTCTTTTCCTTGTGGGGTTGTGAGTTTGACACCTCTTCAGTCTATTTGATCCTTAACAATACAGCTGACTTTGATCTTGAACCATCCTTGATCCTGCTAAAAACCGAGGCTTTACCCTCTCCTTGACACCCTACCCGCTCAAAGACAGATGCTTGTTTGTGGGAAGATGACTGACCCAACCTATGGAACACGGAGAGCTTTGACTTGGGCTGATACTTCATTCCTTCGATATTGTCTTCTTCGATCTCGAAGCAGGAGACGATGTTCACAGCTGCAACATTGTTAACTTCTGCAAAGAAGTACTTCGAAAAGTATTCCTCCAGCATGACAGGAACACGAGGGCCTCGCTCAAGCAAGTCAGCTGAACTAGCTTCTTGTTTCTCGATGACTACAAGTTTCTTCCTCTCCGTTGAAGGTTGCAGGTTGTTTCTTCTCCTTTGTTGCTTTCTTCGACGGGGAGGTGGTTTACGGACTTCACTTTGCCCCCTAGTCTTCCTTCGAGTTTCCAAGTTCCTTCCTCCATCTTCACTGGAAGCTTTTGATACTTGCTCAAGCTGAGACTCATCTCGAGAGGCATGGACTAGCATTGGAAGGGGAATTGGTTTTTGACGTCCAAACTGAATCATCAAGAGTTCCTTCCTTTCGGCCGGAATCGGTTGTGCTGAAACATAATTAGCCTCGACGTTGTCATCCAAGTCCAGTATTATCTGTCCTTCCTCAGCTAGCTTCATGATCCGCTCCTTAAGTGTGACACACATCGCAAGAGGGTGACTGACTACCTTATGATAGCGACGATATCTTGGGTCTGTGGTTCTTCCTGCTTCTTCCGCCCTCTTTGGTTGTGGAAGTTCGATAATTCCCGTCTCTAACAGACTGTCGAGCATTCCTGACAAATCGGAGTCTGGAAATGGATACTTCTTTTCTTGAAGCTCCTTCAGTGTAGTGCGTTTCCTTTCAGCATAAGTGACTTTCTCCCTTTTGGGTTTAGGTTTAGCAGAGATTCTCACTGGTTCACACATTGAAATAGCCATGGACTCCTCTGTCCAAGTCTTCATCGACTTGCCATTCTTCTTATACCCACTGGCACCGTTCCTTGATTCGGATGAAGATGAATTCCTTCCCCGTCGACTTGCTATGGTGATCTCCATATCATGTGCCTTGGTTGCCAACTCCTGAAAGGTTATAGGCTTGACTATCTTGAGGACATAGAGTAAATCCCAGTGTATACCTTGAGTGTACATATCAACAGCTGAAGCTTCGGTAAGGCGATCCTTGCATTCAAGACTAAGGGCCCTCCAACGGTGGATATAGTCAAGTACTGGCCCACCCTCCTACTGTTTGGTGTTTGTCAACTCTGTCATGCTGACGACCCGTTGAGCGCATTAGAACCTGTTGAGAAACTCTTGCTCCATTTGTTCCCAATTGTTGATAGATTTCAGGTTCAAAATCCGTATACCAGTCAAACGCGATTCCTCTCAAAGCGCGAACGAACTACTTGACTAGTCGATCTCCTTCTATGCCGGCATTGCTACAGGTTTCGATGAAGTGAGCGATGTGCTGCTTAGGATTACCTTTCCCATCAAATTGATTGAACTTTGGGGGTTGATATCCTTGCGACACTCGAAGGGCGTTGATCCTATTCGTGTATGGCTTTGTGTAAAAGTGAGTCTTGTTTGATCCCTCTCCGAGTTGAGCTCGCACTGCATTTGCCACCAAGTTTTGAATATACTCCACGGTAAGTGATTCTGCATATGATTACTCTTCTTGTCTCCCCCGTCGCCATCACCCTTGGAAGACTCTTTGTCAGATTCCTCTTTGTGAGAATCTTCATCGGAGTCTTGATACAGGCGCTTCTCTATCTTCTTCATCAGTTTTGTGATATTCTCACTTTGTTCGCTGATCTTCTTGTCTTTCTCTTCTCTTTCCATGGTGAGCCTGTTTAACATAGCCTCAAGTTCAGCTATCTTTGCTTCCATGTTAACAGCCATCACATCGCTTGGATCGAAGGTCGAATTTGACTTCTTGGAGAAAGAGATGAGAGGCAGAGATGTCCCACCGAGCGTGCCAAATTTGTAAACACAAATTTCGAGCCTAAAATAAATAAAGACAAGAAATATGAGAAACAAATTAATTTTTATTGATGTTTGAATTTATGCAGGTACAATCTCTTTAAATACAATAATGATGATCCTCTGATTCGATCTCCTGAAATTCGAGTGAGCCGAGGGCGCGGACGCTTAATCTCGATCTCGAATGCAAGTCTAGCTGAAGGACTCTTGTAGTAGTTCTTGAGCTGAAGGTCTTAAGTGTTGATCTCCTTGATGCTTGGTAGCTGAAGGTTGCTCGAAGTCTAACCGTCTACAGGTTGACTGCCGGTTGCAGTTCTTCAAGTTCTTGGATGCTAGGGCTTGAGTGATTGATCTCGATCGATGAACTAGAAGAGGAAGACGACTGCAGTCTTTGATGTGAAGAACAAAAGTTGTTGAACTCGCCGACGTTAGTCCTTGTCGCTTGTAGCTGGAGAGCGTCTGTAGTTCGATCTTCTGAAGGCTTTGCAGGTCTTGCTGAAGAACTCTGAAGCAGTTCTTGATCTTGACGCGGTAGAGGCTTGAAGAGTCGATCTTGAGCTTTTGTAGACTTCGATCCTTGGCGCTTGGTAGCTGGAGACTGCTGTCAGTTTGATCTTCTGAAGTCTCTGGAGTGGAGAATGTCGAATGCCGCCGAAGAGACTGCAGAGTGTTGAAAATGAGGGACATGACCTCTATTTATAAGCTCTGGAGGCCTAGGGTTGCCTAGGGTTTGAGTCGTATTGGGCTTGAGCCCAATCTAATTAATTATCCCTTTATTTAAAATAAAAAATAATTAATATTTTCTGCATCATAATTGACACGTGTCACGATGCTATTGGTCATGATACATTTCCATTTAAAATTTATTTAAATCGACCGCCGTAATTAATTTAACACATGGCGGATAAATAAATTTAATTTATTTCCACGTGTCATTTACTAATTTATCGAAAAATTTTTGCTTCCTACAAACGCTATGAATTTTTATGAGATATTGATACATTTATACATATATTGATGAATTTTACAACAATATTAATAATTTATAATGATTTTTTGTAGAAAACTTTACTCCTTAGAAAACCTAGATTGTTACTCCAAGGAGTACCATATAAGAATTGGCCAAACAAGATACTAGAAGAGACTCTTAATCAATAGATTTTCTAATCTTCTTAAGATTGGGTGAGTAAAATCTTCTAAAAAATTGTTGGGACGTGATATGGATTTTGATTTACTAAACATTTGGCCCTAAATTTTCAACATTATACTCAAACATCATATATATATATATATATATATATATATATATATATATATATATATATATATATATATATATATATATATATATATATATATATATATATATATAGGGAACGGATCCAGTAGGAAGAAACTTCAGGTAGGAAGGTAGGAAGAGAAGATCTCAGCCATACAAATCATATCTGATGGACCACATTAAAACCAGTAATATCTAATGAAAACCACCCACATATGTGACAAATGAAAAAAAAATAAAAATTAAGAATTGCATGCGGGTTTTGCGGGATTTGAAGCGTCAATTTTCATTGCCTTTCCAAAACACACTTGAGTGTATGCGGAACATTAACATCTTTGATTTGGAGAGAGAAAGCAAAAGATAACGAAGGCTTTAAAGATTTATAGGGGTTTTTCCGCCATTTTCAAACTCTTGCTCAAGGTCACCTGAAAATTTATAGTGAGAATTGTCATCGTTTCTCGACGAAACAGCCGCAGCAATGTCGACGACAAGGGATTTCGAGGTGAGAGATGGTGTTTCTGTGCTCGTTGTTTGTACATGTAATTGTCACTCGCCTGAGCTTGTACAGTAAACAACGGTCTCATGCTCATGTTTTGTTGTTAATTCGTTACTGAGAAGAAGCACAGGGGAAGAGGCATGTGGCAATGTCGTCGATGAGGGGTTACATACCAAGTAAGTACGATGACCACTATACTATTCAATGTGATTTGTGTGGGGGGAGGGGGGCGCGTCAGTGATGGTGGAACGGGGGATTGTTGATGGGGGGTAGGTGTAGGACCTAGCGAACAAGGCATTGGGGCTGACAAGGTTCTGTGATAGTGGGTTGGATCCGCATATGTGGCCACTGATGTTGGTACCGTGGTGGTGACTGCGAGGGTGGGGGAGGGATACGAGTATGTATGATCATGTGTTTGTTTGACGCATGACCGATTTTGTGGATGTATTACGAGTATGTGTGGTCATATGATTATGTGACCACATAGATCCAATTGTGGTCGTTGTGATAGCCTGACCTCAAATCTCATTAATATGATGCATCTAGTATGAGATATGGTACAAAAGCACATATGATCTTGACCAAAATATGTCCAGATGCGGTCCGCTTGCTTTACGCTCTTGTTAGCGTGCACACTACCTGACATGGGCCATGAACAATGACTACAGATAGTATACTGTGGTTAGTAGTGTATACTGTTCATATTGATCATCTTTGGCACATTGTCCACATAGACCATAATGTGGTCAACAATGTGGCCATATAGGTCATCCACCTGGTACACAAAGTATATAGTGCATTTAGTATGTAATATGGTGCAAAAGGACGTATGATCTTCACCAAATAGGTCCAAATGCGGTCCGCTTACTCTATTTTCATGTTGGTGTGCACAATGACCACATAGCATACTGTGGTCAGTAGTGTATATTGTTCATATTGATCAACTTTTGCACATTGCCCATATATAACATAATGTGTTCATTAATATGGTGCATCTACTATGGGATATTGTACGAAAACACCTATGATCTTGACCAAATATGTCCATATACGGTCCGCTTGCTTTATGCTCCTGTTGCTGTTCACACTGTCTGAAATGGGCCCTGCATAATGACCATAGATAACATACTGTACATGTGGTCAGTAACGTAAACTGTTCATATTGATCATCTTTGGCATATTGTCCACATAGACCATAATATTGTCATCATCGTGGCCATATAGGTCGCCTATCTGGTACACAAAGTGTATAGTGCATTTACTATGTGATATGGTACAAAAGCACGTATGATCTTGATCACATATGTCCAAAATGCGGTTCGCTTGCTTTATTGTCATGTTGTTGTGCACACTACGTGACACGGGCCACGTTTTGTGTTAGAACTGACCGTAATGAACTATATTTCACCTTAACTTTGATCATGATTGTCGACATTGATGTATATGTTGAGTCTTTTGAACTCAGTTTGACACCCATAGTCTTGTTGGTTCATGGTACAGGTCAAAATTGCTGACGACCCCGATGAGCAAGTAGAGCAGTGTACGGACCGCACGGTCCCCACAAGGATGTCACAAAGACCGCTGATCTACATTCTCGACAACATCGGGCCTGAGCATGTGGCCATCATCAAGGATTTGGATTTTGGTGGTTTCCTAAACCTAAGGATAAAGTTGCTCCCAGGTAACTTGTGCAAATGGCTAGTGGATCGGCTTGACCTCGAAACTATGGCACTTGATCGGTGGAGGACGTCTCGAACCATCAATCCAAACGCGGACATCTTATGATGCATCAAGATCGTCATCTATGGGGTTTGGTCATCCTGTATATCGTTGGACGGGACGCTGGTCATGATTATTAAGATTTTGTTGTTAACAATGTGTTTCAAAAACTATCAATTGGAAGAACTTTGTTTTGATGTGAACTCCATGTAACGGCCGAGGTTTTTGCGACATGGCACCCTTTGATTGGCCGAATTAATCGCATTGTGAGTTGAAATGTGTGTATGATCACAATTTAGTATACTGTGAGAAGACAATGTTATTGTAGTAGTATACTATGATCAGACAAGAAATACTGTTGTATTTTAATGCTTAGGTATCTTGCACTGGTACGCATATCTTATAATGTCTCTATGTTTCCATTGTGGCCGACTGATACACCCGCGTGATGTACGAATGTTCGGTATCCGTGTTTCCTTTACTTTTTTTTTTGGTTCAATTCATCATGATCCATGGTACGTGCTCCTGGATCGATCTCTGTTATGGGCGTGTCCCCAATATATTGCTTTGTGATCAATCAATGAATATTGTGTTATTTTAACACTAATATATTTTGAACACACATAGTCATGTCTTATACGTTCGTTACGTTCCATAATGACTGACTGATGTTCATTCTTCCAATGAATAATGGGGATAAACACGTGGAATTTCACTGCGTGTGTGATCACACTTCATTGGATTTGTTCCAAATGGCCGACTGATGTTCATTCTTCCAATGAATGATCGGGATAAACATGTGGAATTTCACTATGTGTGTAACTACACTTCATTAGATTGTGATCAACTATGTCTTATACAAGGTCACTCATCAAAATAAACACCCCAACACTGCAATAGACAATGTTGGGTGTGGTCAGACTATCAACATACCACGTTGCGCCCGTTAATGTGCAAATGTACCCCTTACGTTGAATATATGTAATCAATCATCAAATCAATCATCACAGAAAAATTGCAAAATATAAACAGTGGCTATAGACAATGTTGGGTGCGGTCAGATTAAAAATATACCACATTGCGACCGTGATTATGGAAATGTACCCCCTACATTGAATATTCGTAATCAATCGTCAAACACACAACATCGTGATATGGAAATCATACGCTATGTGGTTAGACAACCATCCGCAATGGACTTTGCAACAATACTATAGTGTAGCTGTCATTTTTTTCACTATTACATGCATACAAAGTTTAGCGCACACACTGACCTAAACACATCGCCCCCCAGTCAACGAATGCGAATAACAATCACACCCCATCATGATGTGAACGATTAACATAAAGTGCCTCAAATGACCCTCGTCGAGATCGAGATTATGCAAATATACTACTTGCGCTGAATATACATCATCAAACACAAAAAAAAAAACCTATAAGTTTAGTTCATGAGCAGCCTCGTGCTACTCCAAATAAATTTCCCAAATGTCCACAGCGGCCATAAGCTATGTTGAGTGTTGCCAGTTTAACAATACACCACAAGAATATAGTGGATCGGTCATTTGTTCATATATTATTATGTGCCTACGAAATTCAGTACACAAACTGGTCTAACCCCATCACCCACCACTTGTGGATGCGCACAATCTATCAACTGTGGTTGTGTTCAAACTCCCTACCCCTTTCAGTCCTCTCGACTATGTGCGTACCACTACGCACACTAAACCCAACCGCTATTGCATACTTCTCGTAGAACAACTTGGCATCACCCAACGTGTTGAACCACTTCCCATACTCGGTACAATTGTTTCGTCGTCTCACTAGGCCAGTAGATCGTCACGCTAGACTCGTCGCTGTCTGGTATAGGTGGTGGCGCTACGTAGCTATGTTGGCTACCCCCCGCGACACTGTAGTGAACAAACAAAAAGGATTGTCACATTATACCATATCACATCGAATGCCTTACAATAATTAGGATACAAAATCAACTACGGGGATTGAGACGAATGTGGGTGATCCATTGGATCTATATTGGATGGCCCTAGTCATATTGTGGACATTGGAATGTCAGTTTGGCTCGTCCATAAATTTTTCAGTGTGGACAGTCGGTGTGGCTAGCTTCCAACATAGTTATTTTGAATGCGATCACATCCATCACATGTGCATGCACCCAAACCTGTCCACACTTACAATGTATGTGGTCAAGGTGGACATTACATAATGTTTGTCGAGACATATTCTATACAATGTGGCTATACATACTGGCTGTGGCCCTACTATTACAACCCAGCTCATAAATTTGTCAATGTGGACAGTCAGTGTGTCTAATCCATCATTAACGTCGTCAGTTCCATATCAGCGTGTGGACACTGTAATAAAAAAATGAAATGGTATGGTTTACCTTAAACATAGTTATTTTGAACGCGATCACATCCATCACATGTGCATGCATATATCCAGTGTCGACACTTATAATGTACGTGGTCAGGGTATACAATTTATACACAATGTGGACAGATACATACTGATTGTGGCCATATACAAATTGGTTGTGGCCTTAATATTACAACATACGTACTATAGCCCTAATGCAAACTACATCCAACTTTGATTTGTGTAAGTGTCGATGGGGTACATGGCCACTACAAACTACATCCAAAAGTCGGATTCTCCACTTTGCACGGTATGCATCTCGTGAAGTGCAACACTGAGAAAATATTAAACACGATTACCACTCCCCCACCCCTACCTTCTCGCCGTCAATGCAACAAATTATATTAATGTAGACGCAACAGACGTCATACCTGTTTGATGCTAAATGTGCACAGAACAATAAAAACCCTAGATGATCAGATGCAACAGACATTGTCCGCCATTGATGAGATAAGAACTGGGATGTATGCTGTGGACATCCACCGATCAACCGCTGTTTATGATTCCGAACACTAATCGTCGTTGACCTCTTTGTGTTTTCCCAAGTTGGAAGTCAATAGTCCCCAACGTGATCTTCTAATTTTGGCAAAATATTCTTCTTAATTTGCAGCATTAAACTACTGCTATTTTCATGGGACCACAACAAATTCTCAGCGTTTTCTTTTTTTTTTGGACAAAACCACTAGTTGTTTTGACTATGGGTAGGTGGTTTTTGGTTTTAAGTGGCACATGTGTGAGATTTTAATCCCAGCCATTAAATCTGAATTGGATGGCCATGATTCTCTCTTCCTACCTTCTTACCTAAGTTCCTTCCTACTGGATCCGTTCCTATCTATATATATATAGGATAATTGGATTCTAATAATCCCTACTTTCACCAATTGGATAATGGTGGACCGTACTTTCACTTTGTATTCTGGTGGTAAAAAAAAATGGATTGTAGTGGGATATTTTCGAGAGAATCATAGATTTTGTGTTGCATTTGATTCAAAACTTAGTATAACACTTTACAATAATTTTTAATGAATTTAAGCGTTTCTCCCAAATTTTTTTTCATTTTTTTTTATTATTTTTTACGATTTTTTCACTTTTATTATTTTTAAAAAATCATAATAGTTATTCGTAGTCTCAAAAAAATAATTTAAATATATATATATATATAGGATAATTGGATTCTAATAATCCCTACTTTCACCAATTGGACAATGGTGGACCGTACTTTCACTTTGTATTCTGGTGGTCCAAAAAAAAAATAAAATTGGATTGTAGTGGTACCAAATCCACCTCCACATTCTTCTTATTTTTTTCATTTCTACACTATATTGTTTTTGTTTTTTTCATTCCTGCCCCCTAGAAAGTTAATGAATTGTAGTTTCTAAAACATTTTTTAAATTATTTTTTTGAGACTCCGAATAACTATTATGGTTTTTTAAAAACAATAAAAGTGAAAAAATCGTAAAAAATAGTAAAAAAATGAAAACAATTTTGGAGAAATGCTGTAAATTCATTAAAAATCATTGTAAAGTGTTATACTAAGTTTTGAATCAAATGCAACACAAAGTCTATGATTCTCTCGAAAATGTCCCACTACAATCCAATTTTATTTTTTTTTTTGGACCACCAGAATACAAAGTGAAAGTACGGTCCACCATTGTCCAATTGGTGAAAGTAGGGATTATTAGAATCAAATTTTCATATATATATATATATATGTGTGTGTGTGTGTGTGTATTAGATTCCGACAAGCACACATATACCATAAACAAGATCTCCTGGATATTAGTCAAATACAACTCATATCATATATAGTTAGTACAATTTTCCAAAAACAAATCACTTTAAATATTCCGAAAATCAAGTATATACCTAATACAAATCCTAACTATCCATCTATATGCAAATCATATCATAACCATCCTATATTTTCGAAGATAATCATTCCGAAGAGGTTAAACGTAATTATTTCGAAATAATAAATAATCTGAATTTGACACACATATTTTTTCCAAAAAATTTCCTTGGTCTCAAAGATAATCATTTTCAAACTTCTGAAACTTACAAATACACCTTTAAACATTCCTAAAATCACGTACATACGTCATACAAGTCCCAAGTATCATAACCTTGCTATTATCACATAAATATTTTGAAAAGGTTAAACTTTCCGATTTTTACAAATAAATTTTTCTGAAAAATTCACATATTTTCGAATATCATAACCTTCCTATTATCACACAAAACGTGTATGAATAATTTAATTTTTCAAAAATAAATTATTCACCTTTTTCGACAATAACGAATAAAAAATATTGTACAAGATCTCATATATGGATAATTTAATAAGATCTCGTATATGGGTCTTTCAATGTACAAAGTTGTACAAATAATAATTAGTAATGTAGGTACTTAAAAGTAGCCATATAAGAAATTAAGAATACATAATTAGTCATATTTGGCATCGTATATACAAATACATAATAATTAATAATAAAGGTATATAAAAGTAGTCATATAAGAATACATAATTAATTAGTCATGTCTGGCATCATTTGTATTTATTAGTCATATATATATTTATTAGATTCCGGCAAGCACACATATATATTTATGATCTCCTAGATATTAGTCAAATACAACTCATATCATTTATAATTAGTATAATTTTTCAAAAACAAACCGCTTCAAATATTCCGAAAATCACGTATATACCTAATATAAATCCTAACTATCGATCTCTATACAAATCATATCATAATTGTCCTCTATTTTCGGAGATAATTATTCCTAAATAATCCGAATTTGGCACATATATTTTTTCCGAAAAATTTACATACTTTCCGAGATAATCATTTTCAAACTTCCTAGAATAACATTATGAACATACCTACAAGGCTACAACTACAATTTGTTAAAAAAATATCTTATGGTTTTTTAATGATCTCCGACTTTTTAAAATATTTATGCATGATTAATTTTCTATCATGCGATTATTAATTGTGTCCTTGGTGTGTCGAGATATCTCCACCAATATACTAATAGAGTCATACACACTATTGTCAATAGTTACACGTAAACCATCAAGAACGACATTCCCACAAATATTGTATAATATCAACAAAAACAGTCATTAGAAATACGTTAAAACATGATAGTTAACTAAAAGTTTCATTCAAACTAATTGTCCAAAACAACACATTGTCATACGTAGATCACGAAAAATAATAACATTGTTGTATAAAAATGCAAAAGTCATTATCTAATAAACCTACATATTAAAACCACCAAACTTAAATAGTCATATAAAAATATCTTAGAGGCAGGATTGCAACTCCACTATCCCTCACATTGATCCTCCCTATGATTCTCCTTCTCTCTCTAAAGATCTACCCTCGGCCTTCCGAATGAACCCTCAAACCCTAACTCTTTCTCTCCTCCCTGCCGCTTCATCTCCCCCTCCCTCTGCAAATCAGGTCTGCTTCTATGAGTCGATTATCCGATTTTCGAGTCTTCTATGTGTTATGTTCTACAGATGGCTCTTCCTTTTGCTTCTCTCTATCCTAATGATTTCTCCGAGGAAAAATCACATGCGGTGTTTGTCTTCGTTGCTCGATCTGGCTGTCTTAGACTCGTTATACCAAATTTGGCGTGCTGGGATATATCTCTTGACCCCTTTGAAGGATCAAGCGCGTCAATTTGGTTCATCTCCCTCCCATATCCTGCTCCGACTCGTGACGAACCGAGGTTACTGTTCCGAGGAGGTGTTAGAGTGGCGTCCAAGGTTCCTCGTCCCTGCATATCCCCCTATGCTACCTTCGATTAAGTCCTTAGGTGTGCTCATTCCTTGGCCCTCAAGGCCTATTTTTTTTCATAACTTGGTTACTTCTGAAACTTTCTATATGTTTGATTCTTGGTTCTTCTATGATCCTTTCACCTGGTTCAATAAGTATTTGATTGATCTTTGCCTGTAAACTCTGATTTGCCACCTTTATAGTGTTCATGCTTTCAGAGTTTACCCTTGATGAGAAGGGATGTTGCTGCCGCTATCTCCTTAGCTTAGCAGCCATCCATTACTTCAAGACCCTATTCCCTAAAGGATGTTTCTTCCATTGCTCTTGCAATCAGGAAGCCATCCTATATAGCTGTTACCTGCCCTGTCCTTGTGGTCTATGATGAGTTCCTCCTAGAGCATGACCATCTTACTCTCTTTACTCTGAGACCAAATTTCCTCTCCGCCCCTCCCCCGCTTATTTGTCTATCTGCCAGGTTGTCTCCCTCTTTTTCACAGGTCTGTTTTTCAAACAAGGCAAGGCGGCCTGCTAAGAAGCTGCACTGCCATGGTTGTCTCCCAGGCTAAAGGTTGCAATATTAATATGAATTTTTTTCTTTTGCTGAAGAGCTGTATTTTCCTACTGCTAAAGTTGCTTGGCAATGATCCTGTAAACCTTTTTTCCCCAAGAACCAAACTTTGTTGTTGTAAATTCAGGAGAAATTTGTTATATGTTTGCGCCAGTGGAGCTGCTGTAATTAACAACTAGAGCGTTACTGTACGCGTGGAGGGATGAAGATTAGCTTGAGTTGATGAATGGATTCAACAATCGACAAGAAGCTTGAACACCCAAAGGAAGGATAGGACCTTGTGGCAAGGTATTCCACAACCCAAAGCCTAACACCCCATCAAGATTATCATAAAGGATAAACGACCAAATAATCTATAAAGGAATGACTTGAAACACCACCAAATCACTTTGATAAAGTAATCAAGATATTGAGGAAAACATAGGGAAACCTTAATACATGCATAAGCATTACATTCAAAGTCAGAAAAACTGTCCAAAACATTGCTAGGGAGGGGGTATATATAGTAATAGGGGAAAAATAACAAAACTCAGTGTTTTGACACCAAGGACACACGCCAGATCGGAGGCAACATGGGCGCACGAGATCGCGGTCGCCGGGCGCACGACGATGTCGCCGGGCGACAATATCTGGCGTTGTCATTTTCCTCGGCGTGGAAAATCGCCTCCTGGATTGACGGCGGCATTTGTCAAAGCGCGGCGTCTCCGATTGATATCCAGCCAAGATCGAATGACTTTCCCACAAATCGTCGCGGGTGCCATCGTATCGTAGCGGGCATTACACCTCCTTGCACAGAGGGTTTCTGTGCAACGGGCGCGACATCCATGTTAGCGGACGCTACCATGCTTGCCCAGGTTGCCTTGCTTCGCTTCTTCCCACCTTGAGTTTCCTTGACTCGGGACCACACCCGGACCCATATGCCATGCAGCTCCTCATCTCGAGACGGCCCGGTTCTTCCCCGAGGGTCGGGATCCCATTTATAATGGATGCCACACACAAGGATGGTTCGAATACACGTCCAAGGTCCCCGGTCCACCACGAAATGGACTCCACACCCAATCCTAACGTCTTTTTCCTTGTTTTTCATGGAAAGGGTGCGGTAAGACATGGTGCCCATGAAAAGTGAGACTCGGGCCTCACCCCAATACGTTCCAACAACCCTTTCAATCCCAATTGTTTTTATGTTTATCAGCTTAAAAAGCCTTTGTTACTTTTAGAATTCTTATATGATTATTCATTTTCTATACTATATTGGATTTTGGGGTGCGGAACCAACTCTTCACCTGCTGCGAAAGCCTCTATGATACCTAAATTCTAAATGAAGATCTTATGCTGGAATGTTCAAGGGGCTAAAAAAGCCTAGTTAAAGTAAGAAATTGGTATATTAATGCTACTGCTAAACCTGACTTGGGTTTCCTTCTTGAAACTATGGTCAATCAAAATATCACGAATCGCGTTTTGCCTACCTTTGGTTTTACCAATTTTTTTTCTCTATACCACCCACTAATCATTCATGTGGTATATGGGGTTTATGGAACGCAACCTTCCTTGACTTAACAATAATTAAAGCAAACCCAAGATTTATCCATTGTGAGATTATTGATAAAGTCAAAAATTGCAGATTTCTTATCACGGCCTGCTATGGCCCTGCTCAATTAAGCGACAAGGAAGCCTTTTGGGATCATAGCAGGCCGTGATAAGAAATCTGCAATTGAGCAAACCCATATACAAGGGAAGTTGCGTTCATGCTAGAGGAATATTGACAAGTGGCTGCCAATTTCACCCTTCCTTGGTGCCTTATTGGTGACTTCAATGAACTACTCGTTCCGGCTGATAAAGTTGGCGGTCCTAGCCCTCGTCTAGATAGATTCCTTCGATTGAATAATTTTTTACTCAACTCTCACTGTATTGATGCCAATGTTTCGGGGAGGAAATATACTTGGAAGAAACTCTGCAAAGGCCACCGTATTTATGAAAAACTAGATAGGGTGCTAATTACCCCTGCTTGGGAAGCCCTTTTCCAAAATTACCGAGTCTCTAATGGTTCGTTTACAATATCTGACCACTCCTATATTCTCTTGGAAACGGAGTTTTTGAACCCTGTAATAAAGGATTCAATTTTAGATACCAACCCCATTGGAGCTCGTATAGAGATGCTCTAGTTATTATCAAAAAGGGCTGGCATACTAGCCACTCAGGAACCCCTATGTTCCGCCTTACAAAAAAACTCCAATTTATCAAATGCAATCTCAAATCTTGGGCTAAATCCGCTTTCAGCAACTACAAATCCAAATTGCAAAAAAATACAGACCTCCTACACTCTGTTGAAGAGAAGCTTATTAATAACCCCAATAATGAAAGACTTAATGACTGGTTTTCCTGCCTCATAAAACAGAGAGAGCGTTTACACTTGTTTAATAAAAAACTCCGGGGACCTTTCCATCGTAAAAATTGGCTCCTGAACGGGGACCGGAACTCAAGACTATTCCATATGATATAAGAAGTAGGAAAAACAAAATTAAAATCACTCATATCAAGAATGAACTGGGTCTTTGGACCTCCGACGCAAATGGCATCAAAATATTTTCATTAATGACTTCACCAAGCGATTCAAGTCTGAGGCCGATTCTTCTAGAAACCTTGGTCTGGATATCTCCCCTCGATTGTCCGCTTATGATAATGACATGTTAACCAAATATGTGATTGAAGCATAAATTGAGGCGGCAGTCTTCCAATAAGATAAATATAAAGCCCCGAGACCGGATGGTTTTGGTATAGCCTTTTATCAATCTTATTGGCGCATTATCAAACATGATGTATGCGATGCTGTCAAATCCTTTTTTTAGAGATGGAAAGATGCTCAAACAAATCAATCACGCCCTCATTACTCTCATTCCTAAGGTCGAGGAGCCTTCCTCCCCTTCCCAATTCCGTATCAATCGACCTTCATCCCAAGTAGATCCATTCATGACAATATTTTTAGTTGCTTATGAATTCATGCAAAAATTTAATAACATGAAAGGAAAGAAAGGATGGGTGGCCCTCAAACTTGAGTTAGAGAAAGCCTTTGACCGGATGGAGTTGGACTTCTTTTTTCAAGCCCTTAAAGAGTTGGGCTTTGCTGAAAAGTGGATTGATTAGATCCGGGAATGCGTCACGACGGTCTCGTACTCCCTAATAATAAATAATGAAACTTGTGGCTTCTTCAAACCTTCAGAGGCATTAGACAAGGCGACCCTCTCTCCCCTTATCTTTTCATTATCGGTATGAAAATCCTAGCTTCTTATCTCAGAACTCTAACCTCCCTCCCTAATTCAGGGATTGGGCTTAAGCTCACACCTCAATCTCATCCTATTCCCTGCCTCCTTTTTGCAGATGATAGCCTCCTATTTTGCAGAGCCTCTACTTGCGCAACTGCTCTTTTAAAGCACTTTATCACCAGATTTAGCTGGCTCTCTTGACAGTTTATCAACTTTAATAAGTTCTCTCTTATCTTTTCAAAGAACATAAGCTCCCATGACAAACACCAGATCTCTAGTATTCTCAATATTCTCAGAAGGGATGCCCTTGGAAAATACTTAGGTTGTCCTTTATTCAATGGTCGCCCTTCTCACAACACCTTTGCCAATCTCATTACTAAATCTTGTCAGAAGCTCCAAGGCTGGAAATCTAAATTTATTTCAAAAGCCGGTTGAATCGCCCTTTATCCAATCTAACTTGGAATCCCTCCTGGCTCATACTATGCAGTGTTTCAAATTGCCTTCTTCCATAGCAAATAAGATTGATTCTATCAATCATAACTTCCTTTGGAAGGAACTAAAATCACAAAAGGGGCTCGCTCTAGTCTCTTGGGATAAATTCTGCATGCCAAAAAAATATGGAGGCCTTCGATTTCATAAAACAAGTGTAGTTGTCGGACCCGGGAAAATTCCTGAAGGAAACTTTCCAAGTGTCCCACGGTGTGACGAGTCGAAAGAGGTTGCTTATTCTTTAAGGGGTTTAATGAAATTCTTTTATTGTGTATTTTTTAATTTTGTTAACTGTTTGGATATTCACGATTGAAATTTCAACCCGAGACCAAAAGAAATGAGGAAAATCGAGGAGAAGAGTTGAAGCAAACAAGAGTAGTCTCGGAACTGACCCGAGCCATCGGGCCGGCAAGCGTGGTGCATTGCTGTCATCCCGAACCTCTGTCGGTCCAGAGTATCTGGCAGCTCCCATGACATAGGCAGGCCGCGTGGCATGCCAGTGCAGAATGCGTTTTTTTGTCATCCGCTTCTTCACGAGTTTCACTCTAAATTTGGATTTCAAAGCCGAAACAAGACATACAAATCAAATTAACAAAAAGGAGTCGCCAATTAATTTTTAAGAGAAAATTAATAAACTCTGAAAAAAGTAACTCCAAAACCGCGAACCATGAGATTCAGATTCGGGGGGTAAGGCTACGAATCCGAGAATAAAAATTCTCGAACCACCTGTTAACCAGCGGACTCTACTAGATCGGTTTTCAAATTAAAAGAAGGAAAAGAAGAGAGAATTATTATTATTTCATTTCAAATTTTATCATTTAAGCCATACAAAATGAGATGAAATATGAGCGTAAGAAGAATGAAGAGAAATGAAATATGAACACAATGACATTCATATACACATAAATCATTTACAAATCATGCATGAATTAAATAAAATGAAAGAATAAAATTTACATTCTACCCTTAATAAACAAGCACTTCAAAAGGTTGTGGATGCAAGGGTAGAGAGTGTGGGGGAAGAAAAGAAATGAGTTGACGTAGTGTCAATACTCCTAGGTCAACTCGGGGTGAAGAAAATGAGTTGAGATGGGTGTGTATTTATAGTGAATTGAGGGTGAAAAGGCTAGGTTAAAATAAGGGAATGGGCCTTTGTGCATGCCGCATGGCTTAGTAGCACCAAACTTCTCATTTTAGGCCAAATTTAACCCAGATAGAGAAATCCAGGTTTGCATCCAACGCGGGCAGGCCACGTGGCATGCCCTCGGATCCATCCGAACTTTTATGGATTTCAAGCCCGTTTTGTGGGTTTTTATTGTGCGGGGTAAACACGTGGCTTGTTTGCGGCCCCGATTATTTATTTTTTTTGGTTTTGGGTTTGTTTTTTGAGGGAAGGTGGATATGGGTATAGGTCCCGACTAGGCATGCCGCGTGGCATGCTAGTGGATTTGAACCAGTTTTATTATATTTGAACTGGATTTGTGGATTTTTGGACTGGGCTTTTTGGCTAGACTTTTTGCATCCATGTTCCTTTAGGTGCATAAAATTACAATATTTCTAGAAATAAAATGACGAATAATTACAATAAATTTACATATTCTGACGCTAAATCAGTGACAAAATTTAGCGTCTACAGTAGTTAACAGTGCGTTCTTGAGCAAACTTTCCTGGAAATATCTTTTTGGATTGGGCATTTGGGCGGAATTAATTCGTTCCAAATACCCTCTAGATACGAACTTTTTTTATCGCAAAATCAAGAATAATGACTCCTAGGCCTCGAAGGCCATTTTGCGTAATAGGGAAACCTTTAAAAAAGGGTTGAGATGGACAGGGGGAGATGGTAAGGACATCAATTTCTGGAGCGACAATTGGTGCCATTTCACCGATCTCCTTTCTCTTAATACCAATGTGGATCCCAATAGTATAGACTCGAACCTTAAAGTATCAAAATTTATCACCAATGATAAGCAATGGGACCTCAACCACCTTCGAACGTTGGTGGATGACATGTCTGTTAGGCTAATTATGGACATTCCTATCCCTTCTAACGAGATGAAGGATCTCTGTTGTTGGGGTTTCTCTAGTAGTGGTTCGTTTACCACTAAGTTTGCAACTTGGCTAGCGCATGGTCTCTCCCTCGATTCCCCCCGTTGGGATTCCAGATGGATTTGGAATTTAGACATTCAACCTAAATTGAAGGTTTTCTTATGGCTTTCGTGCAGACATTCCCTGCCTAGTAACAAATCCTTCTTCCAGCGTGGCCTTAATATCAATCCATCCTGCCCCATTTGTAACGAAGATCAGGAGGACCAAGATCATATCTTTTTACATTGCTACAAGGCTAAAGAGGCTTGGGCTAGCGCTGTCTCGCATCACTGGCTCCCTAGCCTTCCCTCCTCACATGCAGATATTCTTAGTCTTCTCTTCCATTACAAGTAGGGCTCGGAGCGTACTCAACTCGATCGTTCAGTCGCTCTCCTCTGGAGTCTAGGGAAAGCCAGAAATGAGCTCACATTCAGGGGTTTCAAGATAAGCGCTAATGGTATCCTCATCAGGGCAAAAAGAGTTGATGGGGAATGGCATTGGAACATTCTTGAGACCCTCCACTCCGAGATTGCCATTCGCAACAATGGACTCAACAACCGACCCTCTTCATCTTGGGTTTCCTGGTTCCCCCCGCCTATTGGAACAGTCAAGCTCAATTTCAATGGTGCCAAGTCCCCGCTTGGTGCCGCTGGTGGGTTTATAATTCGTGATTAGCCAGGCAATTTTATCTCAGGTTGCTCTTTTAATTTAGGGCAAGCCTCCATCCTTGTGGCAGAATCTACAGCCTTATGCAATGGGCTAAGGGAAGCGATTAGACTTGGGTTTACCAACCTCGTCATAGAAGAAGACAACAAAATCATTATTGACGTGATCAATGGAAACTGTGAAACTCGATGGACCATCCTCCAACTGATCAAAGACATCAAATCCTATCTTTCTCTTTGTTCTTTCAGTTCTATAAAACATGTTTTTAGGGAGTCAAATAGAGCGGTTGATTGGTTGGCCAAAGCTGGTCTGAGCATTGTAAATAGCTGCTTCTGGAACCTAGAGGATGCCAAGGATCTTAGATGTATCTTGCATGAGGATAGACTTGGTAGAACTCTATCTTGAGAAAAGTGCTACCTAAGTTTTGTCACTTACCTTGGAAAAAAGTATAGAAATATCGTAGATTTAACACGTACATTAATATATTAAATCAATTTCTTTTTCAGTTTTTTGGTTCCAACTTCCTCAACAGCTATGGAGCCATTCATATCACCATTAGCTTGTGTCGCATTGGGTTTTTCCCTCCTATTAGGCCCTGTCAAATTCATGGGTAAATATAATTTACCCAAATTTACCAATTTTTACCTAATTTTACAAAAATTTACCAAAAATTACCAAACCTAAAAAAATAAAAAAAAATTAATTTTGACATATTGGCATCAATTTGCCAAAAGTTACCAGAATTTACCAAAAGTTACCAAAAATTACCAAAAGTTACCAAAATTTAACTTTTACCCAACTATTTTTTACCCATGAATTTGACAGGGCCTTAATGTGACTTTTGATTCTTTGTGATCTTCCCTTTGTTGTAGCTTGCACGGGATCCAAATAACCCTAGCCAAACCTGTATAAGCGTGATCCATATCATTGTTGACACTAGAACCCATAACCTCACTAGTACTCCTTGATAAATTTTTTAGTCCTTCCTCAACGATAGCACGAGTTGCTGGAGAATGTTGGCATCGTAGCACTAGCTCATGAAAGCCATAATATAACGTTATGGGTCATACTTACTTCTCTCTCCCAAATTAGTCACCATTAATTTCATTCTTCCTCGTACCTCAGCCTTAGCATTTTTCATCCACCTTGATGGGAGGTAAGTGTAAGGTATACGAAAAATCGAATGCATGTGAAGCACCCTAATACAGTGGAAGCACAACCAACCCGTTTCTTCAAAATTATTGCATGTACATGCAACCTTACCCTCGCCTGGAGCGAAGGACACAACCTGAGATTGAGAAAATTTTTCATTCATAGAAACTTTATAGAAATTAAGCCAAAAAAAATCATAGTAGTCGCTTTCATACAACATCATATTCACACATTCAAATGACATATAAAATACCGAAATAGTCACTCATTAAATATTACTATCATTTTATTAAAAGTTAATGGTCGTAACTTGTATGACAACTTTCATAAAACCATAATCTTAATAGACACATTAAAAACTCCGCATAGTCATGCATCTCATATCGACATTTAAGAAAACTAAAATAATCATCTGAAGGACCAATCACAACAAAAGATAAAATTCTAAAGTCACCAAGAAACAGTATAGTCGCCAAGAACGAAAAGACACAACAAAAGATGGCTTCGAAGAACCCTAGCAAAAGTGCGACTCTACACTTAACATCGACGTATCAATCACAACCATAGCTTCACAATATCGCAAAAGAGGACTCTTAGACACCCATTTAACTTGAGACAAAGGAGATGGTTGTAACTTCTGAAGGACTATGACTTAACCATCTAATACCATCCTGGTAAAGCTAATTCGGTGGCTGATGCACTGAGTAGGAAGAGTCAGCATAGTGCTAACGCACTCCAGGGGGTTCAAACCCAGCTAGCCCGCGAGATTCAGACCGCGGGCATAGAATTAGTGAGACATGGGGAGAGAGACACCTTACTAGCAGCATTGCAGTTGAGACCACCTATTTTAGAGGAGATCAAGGCTGGCCAAGTGAATGATGAGGAGTTAAATAGAATTCGTCGAAACATGAAGGAAGGGAGAATGTCAGGTTTCGTGATACATGATGAAGAGATTTTGAGGTTCCAAAATCGTTTGTGTGTCCCCAAGTGTGGGGACTTGTGAAAAAGGATCCTAGAAGAGAGTCACAACACCCCATACTCTATACAAATGTGCCGGGACTTAAGAGAAAATTTTTGGTGGCCTGGAATTAAGAGGGATGTGGCTGAGTTCGTGAATAAGTGCCTCACCTGCCAAAAAGTGAAAATTGAACATCAGCGCCCCGTAGGTGAGTTACTACCCCTAGAAATACCCGAGTCGAAATGAGAATCAATATCAATGGATTTTGTGATGGGCTTACCCATGATAGTGACCAAAAAGAACACAATTTGGGTAATAGTAGACCGCCTTATCAAATCGGCGCATTTTATTCTCATCCATGAAAGTTGGAGTGTTGATAGGTTAGCAAATATCTATCTTAAGGAAGTGATATGACTACATGGAATTCCTAAGGACATAGTCTCCAATCTGGACACCAAGTTCCAGTCTTGGTTTTGGTCAGCCTTACAGAAGGCTTTTAGTACCAAATTGAATTTCAATAGCTCCTACCACCCTGAAACCGATGGGCAAATAGAAAGGGTAAACCAAATCATAAAGGACATGCTAAGAGCTTGTATATTGGATTTCCAAGGTAGTTGGGAGGAGTTCCTACCACTAGTGGAATTTTCATACAATAACAGCTACCAAACTACGATCAAGATGGCGCCTTTTGAGGCACTTTACGGGAGGAAGTGCAGAACACCGTTGTGTTGGGGGGATTTGGATGAAGTCGTGATCATAGGTCCCAAACTCATTCAGGACACAGTAGATAAAATAAGAGTCATACAACGACATATCCAAACGGCCAAAGTAGACAAAAGCACTATGCTGATAAGAGGAGGAAGCCTCTAGAATTCCAAGTGGGTGATAAGGTATTCCTCAAGGTGTCGCCGACAAATGGTGTAAGGAGATTCAATGTTAGAGGGAAACTAAGTCCCAGATACAATGGGCCCTACGAAATCCTCGAAAGGATAAACCCAGTAGCATATAAACTAGCACTACCCATCGATCTAGAACATATGCATGATGTCTTCTATATATCTCAACTCCGGAAGTACATTCCAGATACTAGGCACATAATAGAGCCCGACCCACCAATGTTATCAGAAAACCTGACCTATGAGGAGAAACCTATGCAAATCTTAGATCGCAGAATCAAACGCCTGCGCACCAAAAACATTCCTCTGGTGAAGGTTTTATGGGCAAACCATGCATCCTTTGAGGCTACTTGGGAAATTGAAGAGGAAATGAGGAACAAGTACCCACACTTGTTCTAAGGTACACCACACAAAACACCTTACAAATTCAAAGTTTTGAGACGAAACTTCCTTAAGGGGGGGGGGTGGGATGTATAACCTCGCTTATTTCAATAGTAATCTTGGGTTGTAATCCAAATTAAATGCTAAAACGCGTTTTTTTTATTTTATTTAAGTTCGTTATGTAAAACTTTGTCATTCAAGTGTGTTTTGCAGGACCCGAGCAGCGCGACGACCCCAACGTACCAGTCATACTAATTATTCTAATAATCGAGCAGTTGATGGTCCTTAGTATCCATGTTGTTGTTGTTGTTGTTGTTGTTGTTATTATTATTATTATTATTATTATTGTTATTATTATTATTATTATTATTATTATTTTAGTATTAATAACATTGTTGTTTTCATTAAAATTTTAGTGAAGAACCGGATTTTGCATTAGTGCAATCTCGAATTTCCTACCCTGTAACACTACCTTTGTTTTTTTTTCTGATAACTGTTATTTTAACCTGAGACTCTGAAATTAGTATTTTACTATTTTAGCCTAGATGAGGGAAGTTTTAAAAAGAAAATATAATAAAAAAAATAGAAAGGTAAAAAGAGAGAGACAGAGAGAGATTAGATAACAAATAACAATAAGGAAAAGAAAAAAAGGAGTTAAAGAGAAGCAGTATTACATTGTTTTCTTCCCTGCTTCAAGAAACTCAATTGCTCCTCTCTCTCTCTCTCTCCCTCCACACTCCCTCCTTCCACTGCCTGTCACCACTGCCGCCACCAGGGTCGCTGGACGGGCACCGTGCGCCACCCACATCATCGGCCACCACCACTCCATCTTCCCTTCTTCACTTTTTCTTCTTTCCCCAAGTTGAAGGTAAACCCTAACTTTTGTAAATTCTCCAAAATTTGAAATTTTTCTGTTTGATTGTGAAATTGTTGCTCTTAATCTCCAATTTAAGTTTTAAACATGATTTTAAGTATAGTTTGGCTTTGGTGTAATGATGGATGATGGTATTGATTTGGGGAAGTGTTGTATAATTGTGTGTTTTGTGCTTGGGAAGCCATGAATGATACATGCATGTTGGGATTCTTGTGTGAAATATAAAAATCTTGAAGTTCTTGCTGTGAGTAAATGTTAATGGTGGATGGATCATGGGTTGAATAGAGTAATTAAAGGTTTTTAGGAAAATTAATGGAGGAACAAGAGAAGAAGTTAGTAAGAAAGTGAGAACTTGTCATCTTGAGTCTTGCATGTATGCTTGAAGCATTTCAATGGCCTTGGATGAGGATCCATTGCTGTCTATTGGCCTCTTTTGCCACAAATATTTTTGGGTAATGACTTAGTATTAGAAAATTAGGGAGAAACGATATAAAACCACCAAAATTAAAGAATTTGGGGTCAAATATGGTTTTTGAGTTTTCGGGGGCCATTGAGACATCTCGTGATCAATTTTATAGTGTGAAACAGTAGCTTAGAGTAATGGCTACCCCTCGAGCTTGAATCGAAGCATTTCGTTGTGTATAACTCAAGTTATGACGTTTTTAATTTTGGCCTTCGCATGAATACGAATTTTGAGGATGACTTTTCGAGGTCATTTTAGAGCATCGAGATGACTTTCTTAGCAAATGAGCATAACAATGATGTTGTAGTATACAGTACGAGCTTTCCGAAATGGGGTTTTAGGTGTCATTTGGAGAACCGGTCGAGGGGATACGATATAAACAAAACAACCCACGAAAAGGGGTTAGGCAGAAACTTAAGGTTAGCAAGCATCATTCTAGAGATTTTTCGGATATATTCTAAGGATAATTTGGGATTATGCTCAACATAAGAGTTGTAGTAGGTGTTGCAAGCTTTCCAAAATGTCTTTCTTTGAACCATTTGGAGATGTGAGTGAGAAGTTATAGACTTGGAAATATAGCCCAGTGAGCACATATTTTCCGAAAAACGACAGAATTTTACAGTCATCGCAGGGAACCTTTTGGGGCCTTTCTTGTACTATTTTGGAGTAATGATCAATGAATAAATAAACCAAAAGGATGTAGAATGATGCTTGCTAACCTTAAGTTTCTGCCCAACCCCTTTTCGCGGGCTGTTTTGTTTAGATCGTATCCCCTCGACCGGTTCTCCAAATGACACCTAAGACCCCATTTCGGAAAGCTTGTACTGCATACTACAACTTCAATGTTAAGCTCATTCGCTAAAGAAGTCATCTCGGTGATCTAACATGATCTCGAAAAGTCATCCTAAAAAATCGTATTCATGCGAAGACCAAAATTAAAAACGTCATAACTTGAGTTATACACAACTAAATGCTTTGATTCAAAGCCCAAGGGGTAGCTATTACTCTAAGCTACTGTTTAACACTATAAAATTGATCACGAGATGTCTCAATGGTCCCCGAAAACTCAAAAACCATATTTGACTCCAAATTCTTTAATTTCGGTGGTTCTATATCGTTTCTCCCTAATTTTCTAATACTAAGTCATTACCCAACAATATTTTTGGTGACAAAAGGGGCCAATAGACTGCAATGGATCCTCATCCAAGGCCATTGAAATGCATCAAGCATACATGCAAGACTCAAGATTACAAGTTCTCACTTTCTTACTAACTTCTTCACATAATTTTCCTAAAAACCTTTAATTACTCTATTCAACCCATGATCCATCCACCATTAACATTTACTCACAGCAAGAACTTCAAGATTTTTACATTTCACACAAGAATCCCAACATGCATGTATCATGCATAACTTCCCAAGCACAAAACACACAATTATACAACACTTCCCCAAATCATACCCATCATCCATCATTACACCAAAGCCAAACTATGCTTAAAATCGTGTTTAAAACTCAAATTGGAGATTAAGAGCAAAAATTTCACAATCAAAACAGAAAAATTTCAGATTTGGGAGAATTTACAAAAGTTAGGGTTTACCTTCAACTTGGGGAAAGAAGAAAAAGTGAAGATGGGAAGATGGAGTGGTGGTGGCCGGTGACTTGGGCGGCGCACGGTGGCCGTCCGGCGACCCTGGTGGCGGCAGGCAGTGGAAGGAGGGAGTCTGGAGGGAGAGAGAGAAAGGAGCAATTGAGTTTCTTGAAGCAGGGAAGAAAACAACGTAATACTGCTTCTCTTTAACTCCTTTTTTTTTTCTTTTTCTTATTATTATTTGTTATCCAATCTCTCTTTCTTTTTACCTTTTTATTTTTTATTATATTTTTTTAAAAACTTCCCTCGTATAGGCTAAAATACTAATTTCAGAGTCTCAGGTTAAAATAGCAGTTATCGAAAAAAAATGAAGGTAGTGTTACAAGGTAGGAAATTCGAGATTGCACTAATGCGAAATTCGATTCTTCACTAAAATTTTAATGAAAACAACAATTTTATTAATACTAAAATAATAATAATAATAATAATAATAATAACAACAACAAGGATACTAATTGCTCGATTATTAAAATAATTAGTCTGACTGGTACGTTGGGGTCGTCGCGCTGCTCGGGTCCTGCAAAACATACTTGAATGACAGAGTTTTACATAACAAACTTAAATAAAATAAAAATCAAAACGCGTTTTAGCATTTAATTTGGATTACAACCCAAGATTACTGTTGAATTAAGCGAGGTTATTACAGTTGAATTGTAATATACCAACCTTTACTATTGGACAGCTATATCCCTAACCTTTATATCTGTGTGACATTATTATACCTATAGTAACTAAGGGGGTGGTGAATCAGTCTCCATGCGCGCTAACGTGACTAGTGAAGGGGGAAAAAAAATTGTCCCAAGCCAATAACCTCAGTAACCCCTTATTTTTCTCACTAACCCACATTACAAGACATTAATTGGTTGTGTTTCACGTCAGTACGAAGACTGGTTCGCCACCTCGTTAGTCACTGTGTTAGGGCGGATTGTTTTTTTAACGTGGGTTAGTGAGAAAAACGGAGGGGTTAACGGGATTACTGGGGAAGGACATGTTATTTTCCCTCTGTTTGTCACGTCATAATCGAGACCACTTAACCAGTCACTACCCTTTTAGTCGCTGTTGGTATAATAATCTCACCTCAGTATAAAGGTCATGGATATCGTTATCCAATAGTAAATATCGGTATATTACAGTCCAATACCCCAAAAGGTTAGTATATTGTCATCCAATATCCCTATATATTATTAGCCACTCATATATTGAAAAATAATCACATATATTATAATGTAAATTGAATTTTTGAACGCAAAACTTTTAAATTTATTTTGAAAAATAATAGTGTTTATAACGACACATTCATTAATACCTACTCAAACACTCAATTGGAATGACACATTCATTGACACATAAATACAGTTCTTCAACCATACAATCAAATATATCAATCTCAACAAAGATAACTTTCACCAAACCGAGTATTCAAAGATTGATTAAAAATGATTATCTCACGCTATATCAAACGATTACAAATCAAAAGCGAAAAATTTAAAAATTCGAAGAGTACGTAGTCAACCAAGTTCCCCCCTTATTCGAATATTTAACATCTCGCCCCTTCACCAAATCGGAATAGTCACTAATTCAAACATTCATACATTCAACACTGACATATAATCCCGACATCCATAATCGAATATACGTAACAAGACTTACTTACCCGAGATGAGACGTTATTCGAGGTCGGCTGACGATCTTCACGCGGAGGCGGTGCCTAATTTGCACATATTGTTATTTGTTAGGGTTTGACAATGGGAGGAGAGAAATCAAAGACTATATATATGGAGAGTGTAGCACAAATGCGACTCAAGAGAGTGTTCTCATTTTTTCCCTATCTGACGTGGTACCCTGTCTTATATTATTTTAATGTGAGACGGTCTTATATCAGATACATTGTTGTTCAACACAAATAGACAATAGCGTAAATTGTCTCACCCAAAAAAAAAATTGAGTTTAGTTCGAATTTAATTTTAACAATATCCAAATAAATTGAATATTCAGATAAAATATTTTTCGTATGGTTTGAATTTAATTTGACTCAAATTTGATTCCATCAGAATTTATGTAATCTGAAAAGCTAAATCTATGTATCTTCATTCAAATTTTGACATTGGTCAAATGTAGCCGACCTAAATTTAATTTGGACTCGAATTTTTGACATGCTAATGCACGACGTTGAAAGGACGGTGGAGCAGCAAGCCAGCAACTCTACAAGTCCCCAACATTTTTGGGTTTTCCCACCAAGTTTTGTTTTTGACAATTTTTTCCCCTTAACAATTTTTTGTTGTTGTTGCTGTGCATTTAGCCAATTAGGTCCAAAAAATGGTTGCATTTCTGGGCACAATTCGTCCAGTCCCCTATTCATTGACCCGTTTTTCTAATCAAAGACTCCAACTTTCTCTCTCGAGATTCCCAGTTTCCAGACATGGGTTTTCTTTATGTTTCCGCAAACAACCTATTCAGGCTTCTATTCATTCTGGTAAGCTTAATTCAATTACCCCATTTATTTTGAGGTTATGTTTGTTTGTCTTTAGTCTGTTGGATATGCATGGCTAAATGTAGTTTTTATGGTCCATATTTGTTGGCAATTGCTGTTTTAGTTACAATTTCAAGTGCTCATGTGTATATGGGGATTCTTTTTTGCGCATTTGTGTGATTATAGCTCAATCTCCTTCGTTCCTCGTATTTATGAATGGGGGAAAACGGGTTTAGAATTTGTTTTTGTGTGAGCCAGAGGCATCGATTTCATGGCAGCAATGTGGTGGAATTTGATGCTATTTAGTTTTGAGGGGTGAAGATGGAATGAATTTTATGTGAACAATTTGTGGTAGTTAAGTAATTGAAGGCATTGTTGTTGATTGAGCACAGCTGAGGTCCTTGATATGGCGAAATTTGACTAATGATTTAACAACAAGGGGTGGCTTCTGTTTTGTTTTGTTTTTTTTTTTTTGGGGAATAGTGTTAGATCATCAATGTTCTCAAGTTTGAATACCGACACCACACAAACAAGAAGGTTGAAGAAGTTAGATGTAATTGCCTGTTTTAGTTACAGACTTACATGGGTTGAAGAAAAATGGGAACACTTGAACAATAATAAAAGTTGCAAAGCTGGTTAGTTTTGTGATAGGTAACAAATCCCAGCCATCCATCCACACCTTTGGAGTTATGTCATACTTAGCAAATTCCAAGCATCCATCCATACCTTTGGATTCCTTCCCAGGCAAGGTATTTGAGCGGAGATTGGAGGGATGGAGGGTGTTCCATGTAGGAGCCTTCTTCTGAAGTTTTAGAAAGGTTGTTCTCATTGAACCTTCGATCATAAACTATTCCTTGATGTCTGATAATGCCTTACGTAAAAGAAGCATTGGACATATTAGAATGCCATTTTCTTTAGTCTTTCATGATCCGAACCGAAAAGCTTGGCAGAAGCAACATTTTCCATTATCCATAAAAGTGGATGTTCCAAAGTCTCAAACTAATCTGGCTGGTAGCGTTTAGGATTTGATTGTGTACAATGAGTTGTGACAGCTTTGTTAAACTATGCTTGAGATGTGAGAATCATCCATGGTGATGCCCTAGTTAAATGAATTGAGTATGATTATTTTGGATCCCGAACTTCAAACTTTAAAAAGTTAAATCATGAAGGGGGTCTTGGTTATAGACCTCTTTGCCAAATGAATAAATCTCTTAAAGCAAAGTGGTTTTTGAGATTTGCTAAGGGAAGGGAAGGCTACCTTAGCCCATGGGATGAGTTCTTGGAAATCCATTATGAGTGGTCTTGACAACTTTTCAGTCTTTGGTGAATTTTAAAGTAGAGGATGGGGCTAGGGTCTTGTTTTGGCACGATGTATGGTGTGGAGATCATCCATTCAAGTCTCAATTATCTAATCTATTTAGGATGGCTTTTTTAAAAGAGGCAACCATTGAAGATGTGGTCTCTTGGAATGGCTGTCAAAACTATTGGAACATAGCTTTCTTTAGAAGTTCAAATGATTGGGAGGAGGAAGGTGTGTTGAATCTTTTAGCAAAGCTAGCTAATTGTAAGGTTGCTTTTAAAGATTGTGATGACATTATTTGATCTGTTCATACTGACAGATGGGCAGTTTATTGTGAACAATTTTTGTGATTCGCCTCAAATTGAGTTCCCTTATCGAGCTATTTGGAAGTCTAAAGCTCCCGTCATTGTTTGCTTTCCATTTGGGCCGCCGTCAAAGGAAAGATTCCTACTAAAGACCTGCTTAGAATGGGAAACTCTAAGTCGGCTATGTGTTTTGAATAGGAAGAGACTATCAATCACCTTCTTATTTATTGTTGATGGGTATCTGGTTTATGGAATACGGTGTTTCCTTTGATGATGGTTTAGTTGGGTGCAACCTCAACAATTAATTGATGTTCTAGTGGCTTGGAAAAGAAGATGGAAGAAGAGTTGGATTTTTAGTTTGTGGGATTCAATACATTTAATAAGTTGGTGGTGCACTTGGAAGGAGAGAAATTCTTGGGTTTTGAGGGTAAGACTAGATCTTAAACAAGTTTAAGCTTTATTTTTTGAGAACTCTGTTTATTTGGTGTGAAGTCGTCTTTTTACAATTTTTTAAATGATGGTATGAAGGTCACCTTCGTGGATTTTTTGATAAAAGTTGACTATACAGAGCCTACAGGTTCGAGACTTTGTGAGTTTTTGGGTTTCTTTCTTTTGCAAATGCTGACATTCCTTTGGTGTCCATTAATATATCTTTTGATTACTTGTTAAAAAGATGGAGGCTTCTGGTTTTTAACCATTGCCAGCAGCAATGTCTAATAAAAATGTTGCTGGCTAAACACACCTTCATATGCATGTATATAAGACTTTTGTGAGTGCTAAATACTGAGACGATTAATCATTACAACCACTTGCAGAATCTGGTAGAGATAGTACTGTGGCTGCCTCTGGTAGAGAACAGTCTGAAATCATATTCATGGGAACAGGCACAAGTGAAGGCATACCACGGCTGAGCTGCCTTACTGATCCCGCTCAGAAATGCTTGGTATGAAGGGAATATGTTTCCTGCCATCATGCCATTTCGTCCATCTATTCATCATCCTTAGAAGAATGAGCAAATGTTCACTTTTCAGGTGTGCAGGAAGGCTACAGAGCCAGGAAACAAGAATAGAAGACTCAACACAGGCATCATCATTCGCTTTCCTGGATTGGCTGGGATGCGCCATGTTCTAATAGATGCCGGAAAGTAAGTTTGACATTGAACCATCATTGTATCTTGACCATTTGTGTTACGTCCCGTTCATTTAGAGACAATCAGAACACAACTTTAAAGGGTTCAGACATATGATGGGAAGTGTAGAAGTGCTCAATAATGTGAATAACAAAACATCGAGATAGAGGAGGTTATGAATTATGGTGTCAAGTTGACAGGCTATGACCTTGTGTAGATTTTAAATTGTCCAGATGTTAAGACTTCTATTTTATTCTAATTATCCAATTCTGATTTAATACATACTGGTTGGTAGCCACATCACAAGTGATAATATTCTCTACAATGATAACAAAACTTTGGTTATGTGTAGAAGCCTTGTGAAACGTAGAATGGAAATGCTAGTTTTGTGTTTCTATTTCTCTTACCTGCTGGTTGGACATGTATGCTAGCCAAAAATGTTGAAATTACAGTGAAGAATGACAATCATGGTAATGAGATTCAGACGCACTGTCTAATGTGTCTCTTTTGTTGTTCCAAGCAATACTTAGATCATATTCTATTGAATTGAAGTTCTATGGGATTCCATGTGTTACTTTTGTCACTTATTCGGAGAAACTATTTGATGCTAGACTAGACCTACATTAGTGTTTAGTACTGGTTTCGCATATTTTCTATCACATTGACCTAAGACCATCTCTAACTTATGCAGGTTTTTCTACCATAGTGCTCTTCGTTGGTTTCCTACATATGGGTAAGCAATAACTTCACTATATGTTAGGTTGGTTAACATTTTATGCAACCCAACCCCATGAGTATGCGTGTAGCCTGTATGCATGTAGATCATAGACTCCAATCATTTGAGGTAAGTGTAGGACGTATCATATTAATAAATCTAAAGTTGGTTATCTGCTGAAACAGGAGCCCTGAAAATCAATCACTTTGGTGAAAGAAACATTTATGGGTCTCTATGAATTAAAAATTCTTTACACTCTATACCTGATATGGTTGAATCAATCTATGGTTCAGTGTTGGGTGTGCATTACCTTGCAGTCGACAATCGTTTTAGCATCATGAAATCCCGTTTTGGTCTTCACTTGTCTACCACAGCTATATTTTTATCCCCTCCTCCCCCCAAATAAAAAGAACCTGGGCCCTTTTTCTTTTCTTTTGCCTTTTCTTTGGGGTGTGTGTGTGTGATGGGGGTTGGAGGGAGTAGGTATTGCTTATCCAAACTGCAAGCATTAGCTTCTATTTCTGAGATATGTGATACCTCCAAATTTATTTATTTATTTATTTTTTTTTAAAACTTCAATCGTCAAAATTCTGCTTCCTCTCTGAAAGGCTAGGTGATATATTGTACGTGCTTTCATCATTAGGGGTAGCATTCATCTTAAGTTAATTGCTTTTCTTAGGAATGACATTTATGAGAATTATGGGGCCGTAGCTTTAGGAAAGCTTTCTAAGTGACAATATTTCTTATGCACGAGTTTGAAATCTTTTTTGGGGGGGGGGGGTAGCTTGTCAATTAACTTTTCTTTCTATTTCTAATGTTATTCCTTATCCCCAGAGGAATGTTGTGCAGGGGTATGATATACTATTTATCAAAGCCTGGTGCTCTGTATACACCCTACATCCCATAGTATTCAACCTTTGTATTATATGATACTCAATTCATTTTAACGGACCCTAAGTGGACAAACAAAGTTATAGTCAAAAATCATCTGTCAGCATTTTTAATTTACTATGTTATTCAGGAAATGCCCTGTTTGTTTGTGATATGTGTGCGAAGTCAAGCTGTCACGGTCAGAGGAAGTATTTTCTTTTGCTTAGTACCTTGACCACCACAATGTGCACACATTGTCTGGCTTATTTGCTTGCTGGCAATACATCTGATTTGAACCAATGGAATGATAAGACACTTTTACTTGCATTGTAAATTCTAGTGATTATGGATAGATTGTGGTTGATTTCTGAGTCAGGTATCTGTCTATGCCCTTTTTGCCTTTTCATGACTAGTTGCGTTTCTGCCAGGCTAAGAACCATTGACGCGGTTATTATTACTCATTCTCATGCTGATGCTATTGGAGGTCTATAACGTGAAAACTCTATTTAACTTTTCACTTGACTCCGCAAGTAATTGTTACTCTTCTGATCTCCCACGTAATGTCTTTGTCCATTTAGGCCTGGATGATCTACGAGATTGGACGAACAATGTTCAGCCCTCTATTCCGATATATGTTGCAGAGCGTGATTTTGAGGTTAGCCCTAAATTCTCTTTTGATGTTCAAAGTTCTTTTGCTTTTTGATGAGTGCTTTTGCATGAAGGGTGGTGTTGGTGTTTGTTTCTGCTAATTTGCAAAGGTGGCACATGCTTAACATAATTAGGTTGTCATGAGCAATGTCTTGTTGTTTCTGATGTACAAGGGTATTGTTGCTTTTTGAGATTGTTCTACTCAACTGCTTGCTCATTGAGTCCTCCCCCCCTCCCCCCCCCCCTAAAAAAAAAAAAAAACCAAAAAAGATAGAGGGTAGAAAAATAACTTCATGAAAATTTGAAAATATTATGTGCTAATGTCTGTTAAAATAATATACAGCAGATACTCGTGAATCCAACTTGTTTGTATACTGGAAATGGGCTATGTTTCTTAGCTGGAAACATGACGATTTTTGAAAAACTAATCTAATGCATTTGCTCAAATCCTGGCGTATTAGTGGTGGTCTCTTTCCAATGATTATAACTAGAACTGGTTACATTACATGGAAGAAATGTCGATCCTGAGGTTTTTGTCATATCTCTTGATAATTATGTTTATACATTTGAAAATTTTGGCTGTATGTTCCCTCCACATGAAAGCCATTTTGTTGCGATTCTGTTTATTTGGAGGCTAGAAAGCAACATTGTCTATTGTGCTTAGAATATCCGTTAAACTTATCTCAGGTGATGAAGATGACCCACTACTACCTAGTTGATACTAGTGTGGTTCTGCCTGGTGCTGCCGTCTCCTCATTGCAATTCAATGTCATTAATGAAGAGCCCTTTGACGTGCACGGTTTAAAGGTTCGCATAGTTTCTCTACTTTGAGTCGTTCCTGCTGTCACTGTTACGGGTCTTATGCCATTGCAAGGTATGGGACTTGTCCCACATCGGTAGAATGGGATATCGGTGTGGGGTTTATAGATTAAATGGGCTCTCTCTCCTGTCAGACTAGTCTTTTGGGATGAACTCTCCTGTTTGATCTGTAACAGTGGTATCAGAGCCGACTCGGAGTGGTGGCCCACGGAGTGGGCCCAACCGTGACCCAACGTGGCCGTGACCAATGAGGACGTTGGCCCTTAAGGGAGGTCGATTGTTACGGGTCTTATGCCATTGCAAAGTATGAGACTTGTCCCACATCGGTAGAATGGGATATCAGTATGGGGTTTATAGATCAAATGGGCTCTCTCTCCTGTTCAGAATAGTCTTTTGGGATGAGCTCTCCTGTTTGATCTGTAACAATCATAGTAACAACAGTAACTAGTCTTAGTCATACCCAATGGGCTGAAATTAACTCGGCATTTAGTTCTTGGAATCAGTGTCTACATCTTAACTCCCTATGCCCCGTGTAAATGGGCAGGATCCACACTTGAAAAATTGCTAGGAGGTGACCAATGTTGTAAAAACTGAGAGGGACCCATATATTTTTCACACTATAAAGCTCCCTATATTATGTTTTACTGACTAGTGGGTGACTTTTCGTCTGTTTTGGCTAAAGTCCGACAAAACATGTGGGATTAGATGAAAATGCCCTTATTTTTCTGTTAAATATCTCTCTCTGTCTCTCTGTAGCCCTCAGCTGTCTCATGCATTCTTCCTCGTCCTTTTCCTCCCTCCCCCATTGCCCTCCAACCGAACAACCCCTTCTCTCTCTCTGTCTGTCTTCTCTCTGATCTATTCTTTCCTATTCTACTCTAATTAATCCCTTTCTCCAACCTAACATTACATCTTTTGAATTTTGCTCTTTCTACTTCAAAGTCATATATATAATTCTTTAACCCTTCACAGTCTCTTTTCCACCCATGCTTTTGGCAAGGTTTGCATTTTGTGGGTAAGTGGGTTAACTTTATTCTCCCACTATATGCATGCATGCTTCACATTTTCTCGGAAACCTTGAGGTCTTCGACCAAATATGATACCCAATAAGACAGAAAGTTCAATTTGGTGTTGTTTGATACTTTGATGCCCTTATTTGAGCCGAAAAGTGACATGAATCCCGTAAAGGTGGAATCTTTGGGCCTTGATTTCTGATTATGAGTTTACAAAGCTGGAGGGAAAGAAGGGTTGTGGCAGGGTTACTGAAGAAGATCATGCCATTGTGAAGTTCCATGTTTGGCAACAACTTTGATGATGCTTTTAATGGAAAGTTAGAGGATTTGGCCAGTTGCTTTAACGGAAATGAGAGTTCTCATACCCTTGGGTTTTTTGATGGTAGGGATTCACATGAGTTGTCTGAGAGTTAAGACATGGTTGAAACCCGAAGAGATTGCACAGGGATTAAGGGTTTTAGGGATGGTGCTAGGGGTTCAAATTGTTCCTAGCTCGATACCTCAAGCTTTTCCAATTGAGATTACTTGTGAGGAAGTAGAGGCGTCTGATGGTGAAAAGCTTCAGAGTAAGAGAAGAGGTCTGTTGTTACATTTTGTGATTTTGAGTCAGGTGGTGGAGTGTCCTAGCAATTTGATTTTGGAGCTTATGCATAGTGGGAATAGAAGAAATCCATGCTTGATGATAATAATATTAATGTTGTTCTTGAGGAATTGATAACCAAAAACTTGATTGAGGAAGAAGATAATAATAAGCGACCCAAGAAATGCACCAAATACTTGATCACCAATGGAACTTGATATGTTCTTGGATAAAGGATGATCGACCACCAAGAACTATCACCCCACCATGACTAGATAAAGGAGATTCTACCTCTAATCAATAAAGGAATGACTTGATTTCATCACCATCAACATTGCAATGGATAAAGAGCACAAGATTTTAGAGAGAGTTTTGAGTAGGTCTCAAAAATACTTTTTTTCATTCATCAAAAGCTAACTCTCTCTCTTTTCTAGTTACCCATATATAGGTAAGGATTGAGATAGAACCCCAAGAGAGATTAACACTAAAAGGGCCATTAATCCAAGAGTTAATTACATTCCTAAGCCTAATCTAACCCAACAATACATTGGGAAGGAAAAGGCTTAAAAATAATTACATTGATTAGAAAAGGAAAGACAAACTACCCTTAATGAAGAAAGGGAAAAATCCGGATCAGCAGGGCCGTCGCGGGCACAACATAAGTTGTCGCAGCCGCAACGGGTTGTCTTGCACAAGGGGGCAACTCTTGGGATCGGCTATCGCGGGCGTGACGACTGACGAGCGCCGTCACGGCCGTGGCGACGCGATGGGAGAAAACTCCCCAAAAATCGGCTCGTTAAGTCACGACCGCGACGTCATGATGATGGGTTGATGTCCCGGTTGTGACTCAGCTGTCGCGGTCGTGTTGGTCAAGTATGCCCCAAGGTGTCGCGTGCGCGACCCTTCTTTCACGGGCGTGACGACCCCGAGCCTCCAACTCCTTCAAAAGATAGGTCATGGTCGCGATGGTCGTCGCGGTCGCGATGGGTTTGTCGGAGGTCGCGGTTGCGACTAGACCGTCGCGAGCCTCACGACCTCTTATCCCACTGGCTAAAACTCCATGGAAAATTGAGGGGGTGGGGGAACAGTGGTTGCGATCGCAACCAGAGTAGTCGCGCTCGCGACATCCAGCTCCTCAGCCCTTGACGTCTCCAAAGTTCTGTCACGAGCGTGACAGGGCAAGTCATGGCCGCGACTGGCCTGATGCTCTCCTTTCCTCCTTTCTTCTTCACCTCCTCACCTCTTCTCCGGTTCCCTTCTCCTTATTCTTGCCGATACGAAAAGAAAGCCTCTTTTAGAGGCTATCATGCCCCATCCATTGGATGGCCGTGATCACTTGGCCCGACCCTTGGTTTATGTAGAATTGGAGCGATTTGGCAGGCCGAGAAGCAACCCGCTTGGCCCAAGTAACAAGAGCCGAGAAAGGAACCCGGGATGCTTCAAATTTTCCCGGACTTGATGAGATAGAGGGAGAAGGGGTTGTTTAGTTGAAGGGCAATGCGGGAAGCAAGAATAGGATGATGAAAGAGAATGAGAGACTTCTGGGGTCGAGAGAGATAAATTAAACAGGAAAATAAGGGGGTTTTCATATGATCACACATATCTCGCTGGACTTCAGCCAAAACAGTCGGAAAGTCACCTACTAGTCAGTAAGACACAGTATAGGGAGTTCTTCAATGTTCAAAAAAGATATAGTCCCTCTCTGCTAGTTTTTGAAAACATTGGTCATCTTCAAACAATTTTTTGGACCCACACTAGGAGTTATTGTTGTTATAGAACTTCAGTTGAAAGTTTCAATATTTATAGCTTATGTTGGGGAAGAACCAAGTTTCTACCTGTTTTGCTGGCTACTGTTTTGCTAAGAGATTTCTCTCTTCCCCCTGGACCTCTCCTCCGGGACAAAAAAAATTCCCAGATTACTCCATTACCTGTGTGGCATGGTAAAGGCTATCGGTCTCTTGGCTTCCGTTTTGGCAATGTTTGTTACATAAGGTATTCACAATTTCAAATAATGTTATTCTTGTGGATGCAATACTCGTAACCTTATAATGCATTGCTGTAATACCTGGAAAGGCTAGTTACTATTGTTTGCACTTGGCAGTGATGTCAGTGACATCCCAGATGAAACTTACCCTCTTTTAAAGGATTGTGAACTCCTGATTTTGGTACTCCTCTTTCTTCCTTGTCGCCTCCATTTTACTTACTATTTTACTATTATTGTCTTCGCTCATAATTTGCTTTGATTATTCCGTGTAGGATGCTTTGAGACCGGACCGATCTTCTACAACCCATTTTGGACTTCCAAGGGTAGGATCTACTTCCATTCCTTGTCCCATTATATTGTAACCCAAACAGTCCGAATTCAACCTTGGTTATTTCCGCTACAGGCACTGGATGAAGTACGAAAAATACAACCAAAGAGGACACTTTTCACCGGTGAGCTAAGCTAAGCTTGAAGCTTTCTATCTTCAAGTTGTACTGCATCATCATAATCCGTAAACATGTTTGGTTTTTGTGGGTCCTTTTTAGGTATGATGCACCTGATGGATCATGAACAAGTGAACGAATACTTGTCAAGATTAAAGGATACAGAAGGGCTTGACGCGGAATTGAGCTACGATGGACTACGTGTGCCTATAAATCTCTAGGCTGGCATTCCAAATCCGATGGCACCATCCCCTGGAATTTTGTACCAATACAGAAGAATAGTCTATTATTACTATTATTATACCCTTGCAACTAAAACATTCATTGTTCGTTGCCGATCACAATTTAGGCATTGTTAAGTTGATTACCTCATTGTATTTCATCGGTACATCACAATTTAGTCCAGTGGAAAAGAAGAAGCTTGTACGTCATGTTGCCTCAACAGATGGTGCATCGCCCAACATGTTGATCAGGGGTTTGAATCCCATATTCGAAATGTTTAATTTCTTCTTCTTCCTTTTAAATGTTTTGTTTTGTTTCTATTTCATTTTTTCCTCCCCTCTATTTTTTGCTTCTTTGTAATTATATAACAAAAACCCTTATTTCAAATTATGAACTTTAAGTTTCTTTGTAATATGTTTCACATTATTAGTGTAATGAAGAGATTATTAACTTAATTATATAATGAAAATGTACTGGTATGTTTACAATATTATTTTTATTGTGCAATAATTTAATTTTAGTTTGCTGATAATATAATGCTAGTGTGTTTATGTTTTCTATTTAGTTGTCTATTGTATTCTTTTTAGGGAAATTGGAATAAAATAAACTCGTCGGAAGTGTGACGTGGCAGTGATGGAAGTTTACATGGAGGATGTTTTAGCAAAAAAAAAAAGGAACATTAATATTAGTCACTATGAGAAGCTTCCACCAGTAAGCTTCTGCCACCGCCACGTCATACTTCCGATGAGTTTGACTCGGTGGCGGTTTGCTGGAAAAACAACCTATTAAGATCAGTTTGTCTAATATTAATGTTCAAGGTTGGTTCGTTATATCAAAGCACCCTAAAAGTTGGTTTATTTTATTCCAACTTTCCTCATTTTTATTGCGCTTATATTGTCTATTTAATATGCCTATTGTATTTTTTCAGTCTGCTTAGGTTGTCAATCTAGTGTGCCTATTGTATTATTTGATTGTACCTATAGTATTAGTTTAGTGTGTGTAATGTGCATTTTGTTCTCAATTCAATGTGCTTGTAATACTATTTTAGTGTGCTTATGGTATTAGTTTAATGTGTGTATGTTGTCAATTTAGTATGTCTATGGTATTATTTTGTGTGCTCGGAGTGCGTATATTGTCAAATTAGTGTGACCATAGTATTATTTTAGGGTGCCTATGATATTAGTTTAGTGTGTCTATGGTTTAGTGTGCTAAAGAGTAATGTTCTTATAGTATTATTTGTGTGCTAAGAATAATGTGTTTATGATTAATAATGAATAATTTACATCTAAATATTGCTTAATTGCATGTTAGAAAAGAAATGTAGATTAAAACATAATTAAATGAAACTAGAAAAACATAAAAAGATGTAGGGAAAGAGTTAAGTAAATAGAGAAAAACAAATGTAGAAAGAGAAAAGAATAAATGAAGCAAAGAGAAAAAAAAAAAGAAAAAAATTACTGAAAATAATCATGGAAAAGGACATAAATTATAAAGGGATATTGGATGACAATATACAAACCTTTGGAGATATTGGATTATAATTTACCGACCTTTACTATTGGACAACAATATCTCTTACCTTTATACTTAGATGATATTATTATACCAACAGTGACTAATGGGGTGGTGACTGGTTAAGTGATCTCTGTTTTGACGTGACAAGGAGGGAAAATAACCGGCCCTTGCCCAGTAACCCCGTTAACCCCTCCGTTTTTCTCACTAACCCACGTTAAAAAAAAATCGGCCCTAACACAGTGACTAAGGGGTGGTGAACTGGTCTTCGTACTAACATGGCAGACAACCAACCAATGTCTTGTGATGTGGGTTAGTGAGAAAAATGGAGGGGTTAACGGGGTTACTGCCTTGAAACAATTTTTTTCCCCTCCACCAACCACGTCAGCATAGAGACCGATTCACAACCCCCTTAGTTACTGTTGGTATAATAGGTCAGGGATATTGTTATCCAATAGTAAAGGTTGATATATTACAATTCAATACCCCCAAAGGTTAGTATATTGTCATTCAAAAAATTGAACCTTTCGATAAAAGTAAAAAAAACTTGAATGTATGGAGATTCTACCTCATACCTCAAGTTTATCATACCTACGTCTTACTAATACACTGTAGATTTGATGTTATATTAGAATTGCAAATTTGCAACAAGTTCCTGTTTTTTGGTTAGGTTCGATATAACTCTCCCAACTTATCCTAATTTATCCAAATCAAACACAATTTCCCACAAAAACATAATAACTTATCTTAATTTATCCCAACTTATCTTAAGTTATCCGTCCAAACATGAAAATAACCTAATTAAATAACTGGGTCCAAGTATTATATAAACATTAAAGTGGATCAGAGAAAAAGAAAACAATTGACGATTGATGATGTATATCTGCTGAAGTATGAGAGCAACTTGTGGTCCCGCAGGACCATGCAAAAAATTTCATTCTTTCTATTAGTAATGATCAGAAAATTCATATAAAATATCAAAGGCTAGAGAGGCCTGTAATCGGAACAATGATACTACCTCTGTCCGTCACCTTAAATTATCACCCACATCATTGAAATATATTGCAATTAACATAATTACGTAAAATAGACTCAAAATTGATGCATTACCATAACAATATTTTGAGTTTCAAGAAAATTAAACCCCAATCCTAATCCACAAAAGGAAAATTCCTAAAATTAGGTTACAATCAGCTGAAGTAGTATTCTTCCCGGGACTACGCCAATGAACCAACCAAGGAGAAAACAGGATAGAAATTGAGCAAGGCGAGACGACCTTGCTCTCTTTCTAGCTTGTTTTCTCAGGTAGTGGGCCCAAAAGCTAGTAAGGCCGTTGGGCCTACTGGCCTCATCCCACTTTTGGCCCTGGTGAAAACCCCGAGATGGATTTGACTTAGCATTATTAACCAAAGTGATTGTCCGTAAATGAATTAGCAAGTTTAGAATACTTAAAGAATCGAAAAGTCTTACTTCAAAATAACAGCATCCTTATTTAAAGATTAAGCTACCTTAATCGGCTCTCAATCATACCAAGTAGCATCGCATGGAAAAGTCCGTTGTTACTTTTGCAGGGTCCTACATACCGCAGTTTATTTCTTAAGAGTAATGATCAGACCGTGCTAAGGTGGTGCAAGAAACGTCATATGCAATGCAAAATTCCATCAATGGAATTTTTATTTTCTCTCTCCTAATTGTCATTCTCTCTCTCCTAGGTGGCACACCTTCTCTCCTACTTTTTCATCATTCCTTTGAATTCTGGAACTCTGCATGAATGAAGAAAAAGTAGGAGAGAAGGTGTGCCAACTAGGAGAGAGAGGATAAAAATTCCATTGTGAGTTGTACATGCTCTAATGATTTGGAATGGAGCACCATGATTCATCGTTTCACATTAGAAACGATTGATTGACACCTATGAAACACATGTGATGACAATACCTATTCGAGGAAAAGTTGGTTGTCCCTGGGGTGATTTAAGGTATATACTTCCAATTGTCACAAACAGAGGACTTGAATCTATCGTTGCTGCTACACTCCATAGAGCATCGTTCTGGACTCATTGTCACCTTATGCGCTTGAACAAAAATATGAGGTTGTGACAACTCCATGGTTATGAGGAACTTACCGGAAGATCCCAATAATATTCTGAATGAATTTTTCAAGTTGACAACAGAGATGTGGCAGGAATCTCCATTACAAATTATGGAGAGTCGAACTAGATCAAAATACCTCGTGAATTTCTCATCGCTAATGATGAGCATGGGTTGTAAAACTTCATTGATTTTGTCCATCGTGACTACCACTCCAATTACAGCAACTGGTCATATCTATATGAACGTGGCATTCTAGCTCCTACCAATGACGACGTTGATGATCTGAACATGACCATGCTAAACATGCTTCCTGGAGATATTAGGAGCTACATGAGTTGCGACATCCTTTGTAGCACCGGTGAAAGTGCTTTTTTCACAAACATGGAGCCACCTAAACTGTTGTACTCCTTGAAGATATCTGGTTTACTGAAACATTGCCTTAACCTCAAAGTTGGTGCACTAGTTATATTGCTTAGGAAATTTAAACCAGTCAATAGGGTTGTGCGATGGTACTAGATTCATCGTAACCAATTTAGGAGAAAGTGTTATTGGTGCTACCATTATATCAAAGTCTAAAATTGGGCAATGTGCTTATACCTCGATATACATAACTCTATTAATCTTCCTGATTTGTAACTCAGACGAAGGCAATTTAAAGTTGGCATTCGTGATGACAATAAATAAAAGTTAAGGTCAAACGTTGAAAAAGGTCGACATGTACCTACCTAAGCTCATTTTTTGTCACAGAAAACATTATGTTCCTCTATCACGTGGGTCGTCTCCTTCAGGCATCAAAATGTGGATTTGTAACAAGAGAGATATTCCAGATGATATCACAAAGAATGTTGTATACAAAGATATATTAAATGCTTTGTAATTCATATGATATACATCTCCCTCCCCCTGTTTTCTATATACTTGCCATTTTAGCTTATGCCATATTCTTATTTATCTTGAACTATATACATGTATACTTGCCTATATATGCCAATTATATTGATCACCTTTTATTTTTTTTTTATTATGAGTAAGACACTAATTTATTTATATGTATAAACACATGCTTAACACCATTACTCTCAGTTTTCTACATCTTCCAACAGATACATTCTCATCCCGATCGCACTTTAACTACATATTGATTTTTTTTCCCACCACCTCTTGCAGACCATGGCTGTTAACTTTATGTCAATTTGTTTTTTCAGTGCCTAGGAATTTGCCGTATGACATATGCAAATGCATCTTCTTATTGAGCTAGATGCGCAATCACATGCCTCGTGAGATGGATATCAGACCATCTCATTAGGCATGGTTTTTATAGATAAAGAGGTCCATTATCACACATAATTTGAATTTCGCATCTTATGTACAAATCCCATTTTTTCGTCGGGGTTGACCTAATTTATGCATGACTTGTAGGGCTATGATATCTTGGTCCCCATTTAAAATGATGAGTTGCGCACTCCTCAAGACCAACTGCATGAGGGCAGGGTTTACACGTTTCGAAATCTGTAGTTAGCCCGTTGGGCCAGCAATTACACATATCGTTTGGTGTCACACCATTATACACTGTAGTTTGGCCAATCAACCCAAATTGTTGATATCCTAGACGACTGCAACTTAATCCCACAATACAAATTCACCTTTACCAACATAGCAATTATTCCTCAACTGATTGATCATGGCAAACCCATTGGTTAGTCTCGCCCCTATTTATCAACTACACGCAACTATGTCGCTTCGCTTTCGCTATTACTATTGTACTCATCTACCACACACACATAATAGTTTGCCAACAAATGTTATTTGGATGATTATGCTCATATCTCCTCTGCAAGACTCCAGTTCATCCACCTCAGTCAGGGTTGAATTAATTATATGTGACAAGGAGTTCGTACCATACTTATCTCCATTATTAATCTATTCCCTTTTCTTCCATTACTCATAAGAATTTTTCTAATATCTTTGCAGGATCAATGTTGCCCGTGTGATGCTATGGGGAGATCTTGCACGGGAGTATGGTCCATGACTATAAGATAAAGTGCACTTATGCATTATCATTGTCTTATCAAAAATCTTGGTTCAATCATTCTACGGTATTACATATACAACATTCAATATCCAACCACACATTAATTTTCACTTATTTTTCACATAATGTTATCCTTCTTATATAGGAACTCACATAACCACACAGTACTTCTCCCGAGTACACATTAGACCAGACAATGAAGATTCAGACACATACAAAGCGTGGTACACACAATCACCAAATAAATTATCTTCCTTGTAACACCTGAAATCTTTTTGTTCATTACAGTTGCTGCACACATGTGTGAGATATTCCAACCATCGTAACGTCCAAAAATATTTGGACTACACCTATCGTAAAACAGGATATATTGTCCTTAACATGTACAAGTTGCTTAGTGTGCGTTGTATTACCATAAGCTAATATTCCACTACTACTTCTGTAAGGCCTAAACAATTTGAATTTACTAACTTTTCTTCCTCTTTGCATGTTCATTCATATCATCTCTCATGTGTAACTCTGAAAATTTTTAGGTTTCCCATTTTACAAGTCTAGGTTGCGTACAACAAATCTTCCGAGACTGTGGGCATGAATCATACCAAAGGTAGTCCTTGTCGGTATGTTATATGCAATCTAGAATTCTAAAATGGGAAACCTGAAAATTTTGGGAGTTATACATAAGAGAGATATGAATGGACATGCAAAGGGAAAGAAAAGTTTGTAAATTTAAATTGTTTCGGTCTGATAGAAGTAGAAGTGAAATATTGGCTTATAGTAATACAACACGCACTGAGAAACTTGTACATGTTAAGGAACTATATTGTGTTTTGCAATAGGTGTAGTCCAGATATTTTTGGACGTATCGATGGCTAGAATACCCGACGCATGTGTGTAGCAACTATAATGAATAAAAAGAGTGAACGTGTTATAAGGAAAATAATTTATTTGGTGATAGTGTGTACCATGTTTAATACGTGTCTAAATCTTCGATTTTTGGTATGATGTGTACTTTGGAGAAGTGCTATGTGGTTATGTGAGGCCCTATATAAGAAGGATAACATTATGTGAAAAATAAGTGGAAACTAATGTATGGTTGGATATTGAATGTTCTATATGTCATACAGTGGAATGATTTAATCAAGGCTTTAGATAAGGCAACGACAGTACATAAGTGCACTTTATCATAGAGTCTCGGACCATACATCCGTGCAAGATCTCCCTATAGCATTACACGGGCGACTTTGAACTTGCGAAGATATTAGAGAAATTATTATGATTAATGAAGCAAAAGGGAATAGATTAATAATGAAGATAAGTATAGAACGAACTACCTATATCATATAATTAATTCAACTTTGGTTGAGGTGGATGAACTGGAGTCTTGCAGAGGAGATACGACCACGAGCATCTCAATTACAACTGTTGGCAAAATATTGTGTACTTGTGGTGGATGAGTGCAAAAGTAATAACCAAAGTGAAACGAGGGAGTGGTGTGTAATTGGCAAATAGGGGCAAGGCTAACCAATGGGTTTGTCATGATAAACTAGTTGAGGAATAATTGCTATGTTGGTAAAGGTGAATTTGTATCGTTGGATGAAGTTGTTGTCGTCTAGGGTATCGACAATTCTGGTTGATTGACCAAACTATAGTGTATAATGGTGTGACACCAAACGATATGTGTAATTACTGGCCCGACGAGCTAACTACAGATTTCAAAATGTATAAACCCTGCCCTCATGCAATTGGTCTCAACGAGTACGCAATTCATCATTTTAAATGGGGACCATGATATCATCGCCCTACAAGTCATGCATGAATTAGGTCAACCCCAACGGAAAAATGGGATTTATTAGTGGATAAGATGCGAAATTCAAATTAGGTGTGATAATTTACCTCTTTATATATAAAAACCATGCCTAATGAGATAGTTTGATGTCTATCTCACGAGGCATGTGATCGCGCATCTAGCTCAATAAGAAGATGCATTTACATGTCATATAGCGAATTCCTGAGGACTGATAAAGCAAGTCGACATAAAGTTAGTAGCTATGGTCTACAAGAGGTGGTAGAGAAAAAATCAATATGCAGTTAAAGTGCAACTAGGATGAGAATGTATGTGGTGGAAGATCCAGAAAAATGAGAGTAATGGTGTTAAGGATGTGTTTATACAGATAAATTAGTGTGTTGCACATAAGAAAAAAAAATAAATAGTGATAAATATAATTGACATGTATATAATTCAATTCAAATAAGAATAGATTCATCACTTTGCACATGACATAAGCTAAAATGGAAAGTATATAGAAAATGGGAGGAGGGATATGTACATCATATGAATTATAAAGCATTTAACACATCTTTGTACACAACATTCTTTGCGATATCATCTAGAATATCTCTCTTGTTAATAATCATCATTTTGATGCCTGAAGGAGAAGATCCACGTGATAGAGGAACATAAAGTTTTCTTTGGCAAAAAAATGGCTTAGGTAGGTACACGTCGACCTTTTTCAATGTTTGACCTTAACATTTGTTTATTGTCAGTGCGAATGCCAACTTTAGTGGGAATTGCCATCGTTTGAGTTGCAAATGAGGAATATTAGATGGAGTTAGTATATTTGTAGTATAACCACATATTGCTCAATTTTAGACCCTGATATAACTGTAGGTCTGTAGCACCATAACCCTTTCTCTTAATTTGGTTATAACCAATTAAGTGCCATTGCACAAGCTTAGTTTAAGTTCTTGAGCAATATAATAAGTACACCAACTTTGAAGTCAAGGCAATGGTTCGATAAACTAGAAATTCTCTAGGAGTGTAGTAGTTTAGGTTGCTCCATGTTAGTGAAAGAAGCAATTTCACTAGTGCTATAGAGGGAGTCGCAACTCATGTAGCTTCTAATATCTCGAGGAAGCATGTTTAGCATGGTTGTGTATCATCAATGTAGTCATTGCTAGGAGCTAGAATACCACATTCTTGTAGATATGACCAGTCAATGTAATTTGTGGAAGTTATGGTAGACAAAATCAATTAAGTTTTTCAACCTATTATCATCATTAACAATGAGAAATTCGCGAAGTATTTTGATCTAGTTCGGCTATCCATCATCTGTACGGAGATTCCTGCCACATCTTCGTTGCCAACATGCAAAATCCATTCAACATATTGTTGGAATCTTTCCGTAAGTTCCTTAGAACCTTGGATTTGTCCCAACCTCATATTTGTGTTCAAGTGCATAAGGTGACAATGACTCCATAACGATGGTCTATGAAGTGTAGCTGCAATGATAGATTCACGTCCTTCTGTAGAACCCTGGTAATAGGTGCCAAAAGGACTACTTTTCTTGTTGCGCTACTTAGGAGTGATTGAAAACTAACTAAGGTTGTTTAATCCTTAAATAAGGATGCTTTTGCTTTGGAATAAAACTTTTCGATTCTTTAAGTATCCTAACTTTGTATACTCATTTAAGGACAATTTCTTTGATTAACGAATGCTAAACCGTATCCATCCCGGGACCCTCACCATGGCCAAAAGGGAATCAAGGCCTCTGGACTAACCCAGTAAGCCAGACGGTTGTACTTGGGCCAGGCCAGTGTTCTATTGGGCTCCACTACAAGGGGAAACGAGCCAGAAAGAGGGCAAGGTCGTTTGGCCTTGCTCAATTTCTATCTCATTTCCTCTCTTGGTTGGCTCTTTGTTGTTAGTCTTGGGGAAGATATCACTTTATCCTATTGAACAGAAGAGAGTCACAAAGATGAGTTTGCAGGTTAGAATAAAAAGGAGTCGCCAGTTGATTTAAGGAAAATCAACGAACCAAGAATGAAAATGATAAAAACTCCGGCATGCGAACCCGAATTCCGAGCACGAGGGTAGGGTCACAAGTCCAAGAGTTATAAAACTCTCGGACACGCCTGTTTGAAAAACAGACTCTACTAAAATCGATATTGAAATGGAAAAGAGCGGGGAGAAGTTTAAAAGAGTTTCACGATGTTATATTCATGCCATGCGAATGTGAAGAACTATTTACAAAATAATGTACAAAGGGATCACAACGGGATTACATGATTACAAAATGATAAATGAACGATCTAACCTTGCTTAAACACAAAACATGTAAGAGGTTTGGTGATGGAAGAAAACTGAGGTCAATACGTTGGAATTCTTTCGATATCGATAAGACGATATTATAGAGACTTTATGTGAGAATGGTGAGGGAAGAGAGGGAGTTTCTTGGATGATTTTTGGATGCCCCGAACGGTGGAATGGAGGGGGGTATTTATGGGTGAATGGGGGTGTGTAAAGTATGGAAGGATCAAACATGATCCACCACTTTTGCCCCCAATCCCCCCTTTAAAAGTCGTTTGGCTTTTGACTTTGCATGGGTCAAAGGTGCGAAGGCATGCATCACGGGGATCTTGACTGGGAGTTGGTGTCGAGTGATGATGTGGCAGTGAGGAAGGCCAGACAGCTTTCGAGGCCTCCTCACTCGGATTTGTGACGTGGTAGGGAGGAAGGCTCGACGATTTTTGATTTCTGTGCCGCGGATCGCTGACGTAGTCGTGCGCGCGGGGCTGTCTGTGGCCCGAGCAAAGCCAGACGGCTTTTGAAAACTCTTATGGGATTTTGTTGCTCTTGGGCTGGACTTGTAGAATTAGAGCAAGGCCAGATGACTTTTGGGTCTTGTGGCAAGGATTATAGGTCATTTGGCCTTGGTCTGAGGTTAGTTCAAGTTCAAACGGCCATAAATTTTTCATCCGCACTTCAATTGAGGCGATTCAAGGTGTTGGAAAGCTTATGATGTGTACTTTACCCTCATAAAAATAAATAAGGCCAATAAGACTTGTGGAAAAAATGAGGTTCAAAAGGGTGAACACATATATGTGGAAAAGGTGGAAAATGAAAGTTTTTGTGGTGGGTTGGTAAAAAGTGATCGAGCGAAGCCAGACGGTTTCTAAGGGCTTCTTTGGTATTTTTGTGGCGTTGGTCTTGGCTTGTAGAGTTGGAGTAAATCCTAGTGGCCTTTGATTGAGGAAGGCCCTGTGGCTTTGCTTTCATTCTAGCCTCTTTTCTTATTGCTCCTGAATTTGTTTTTGTGCACTTTTTCCGATACAAAATTCGGTGTCTAAAATAATTTGGTTATGCAAGGTGCTTTATGACTTAAATATTTCTCTCTTTGCTCTCACTTAGGTGTTGTATGACAACATTAATGCCACATACCTTACGCCTAATGCTAGTCATCATGAGTGCGACAAACATATTGTTGTTAAGTAACATCTTGTTCATGAGTGTGTGGCCCATAGAGCTAGATTTCATTATTTGTTATGCTCCCATTAAGACCCTGTTCTTTTATGTGGTGGGCGGAGTGCGGTGCCGTGAAATTTGAAAAACTATGGTGAAGTGTGATGAGTTGTGGTGGGAGTTTTGGTAGGTGAGGGTAGGTGTTTTTTCATTTGAAATTGGAAAAAATAAATTGGTTTTTTTTAATTAAAAAATTAAGACAAAAATAATCAATTATAAAAGTAGAAATGGAAAAAATAAATTCGAAATGTATGCTGTTAATTACTCTTCCAAACATATTAATCATAATCTTACCAAAACAATCAGTTACATGATAAAAGAAATGGAAAAAATAATTTTAAACAATGTTTGCCATTTATATAAAAACTTTTAAGATTTATTATAAAGGCAGAAATGATAGGGTGTGGTAAAGTATGTGGTAAGAATTAAATAGTGCGGTGTGTTGTACCGTACCGTAACCTACCACGTAAAAGAACTGGGACTAAGCTTCACTTAAGTGATATTTTTACGAAAGAGTTGTCTTGTAGCCAAGTTACTTTTTCAATGTCCCACATGTCCATTCCTTCCCCTCTCACACAAATTAAGGGGGTGTGCTAGAGGACAAAAGTTGTATCCAATCATATTTTTCTAAATTGACAATACATATATCGTCTTAGGCTCCCAGTTGAGGGGGCTGAACAAGTTATTCTCTTAGACCGTAAATTACTAAGCAGTGGCGGATCTAGTATTCAAAATCAGTAGAGTCAATAATAACTAGTTTTTATATAATTCATACATGTATGGTATAATTTGGCAATTTACACAAAATTAATTTCAGGACTAAATTAAGATAATAAAGAATATTTATTTAGTAATTAATATTAATGAAAAAGTTGTACTATCATTATTCTTATACTAGTCCTAAACCCGTGCAATGCACGAAATGTAACAAAATAGTTGTTTTATAGGTGAAAATCATGAATAACTAATCGTCGATACATAGTAAATAGTATGAAACATTGATGAAATTATTAAATGGAAAACATCACAATAAATTGTTCAAACAAAGATTTCTATTATAATATACAGATTATTATTATTATTATTATTATTATTATTATTGTTATTGAATTATTATTATTATTATTACTATTATTATTATTATTATAGATTATAAATAAACCAAAATAATTACTGATATGTGCATCAAAATAATTAATTTAGTATTTATCTGATTTCTATTATAATATGATTTCCGTAATATAAATATATTGTAATACTAAGTTGAATTATATGGTTGAAAAAGCTTACAACTTAAAATATATATACATAGTTTGAAGTTTCCCTTTTTGTAATTATTAATTAGAGAAAAAAAATTAAAATAAATCCATGTTACAGAAATAGGTTCATAAATATTTGGTAAATAAAAGTATACTAAAATTGTACCATTTATTAAACTGTCATTAACTCTCGTATAGTATATATTCTATCAAAAAAAATCGTAATCATTTCAACATTGAAAATCGTTGGTAAAATATCTTTTTTTATATGTAAAAATGATGATACAAAGAATGTGGTAGTCAAATGATAATCACTTCATCCTCATAATCAAAGTTCATACATATATATATCTTCTCTGTACCTTCAATTAAAGCTCCAGGGCGACGGATATAGTAGTTCTTTCTATGATTATAACTGGGATAGCATTGGTGATTTATTCTGTGAAGCGTTATTTGAATGCCTGGAAAATGGTTCCATCCTCACAAGTATAAATAAAACTATTATTTCCCTTATCCCCAAGAAGGTAAACCCTGAACTTCCTTCGGATTTTAGACCCATTTCTTGTTGCAATTTTTCATATAAATGCCTTTCCAAACTGCTTTGTTCTCGGTTAAGTGGAGTGCTTCCTTCCATTATTAGCCAAAATCAAAGGTGAAAGAGAAACTTAAATTGGGAGATGAAAGTTGCTGGAAATGATTGATTGCTCATAAGAAGGCTCCAGTGGCAGCAAGATTGATTGCCCATGGAAGCAATGTGGATGGCATGTGCTGTTTGTGTGGTGTGGCTGATGAAACTATAGATAATTTGTTCTCGGCTTGTAGTTTCATACAACAGATTCTGGATTATTTTGGGGGAAAACTTGGAATTAAAGGAAGATTATGCTCTGTGGAGCATTGGATGTCCAACTGGAAAAACATGAAGAAGGAGGGTTCTGTGAAGCTTTTGGCAGCTGCTGTTTTGACGTCAACAGTTGCTGTGGTTTGGGAGTGGTGTAATTACAGGAAATTCCCAAAGAAACTTTTGAATACAAGTATAGAGAAAGCTGTGGAGAAGATATAAACAACTTTGATACATAGGATTCTTTTTCTTGCTAAAAAGAGTAGGAAATATGAAAATTGTTTGGATTTATTACTTTAGTAGGAGGTTTTGTTTCTGTTGGGCTGGGTTTGCAAAGTTGGTTGTTTTGTTGGGCCGGCGTTTGGCTCTTTTTAATGACGGTTAATTTTCCTGCCAAAATATATATATATATATATATATATATATATATATATATAAAGAGAGAGATTTATTAAAAAATTAAAATTTTATTAAAGTACTAAAAAAGTTTTCCTGTAATTATAGCAACGGTAAAAATTTCCTGTAAAAAATTTTCTGTAAAAAGTTAAAAAACGCTATCATAAATAACATTGGTGTGAGAAAGTATTTGAGGAGAGACAGTAAGAGAGATTGAAAGACGTAAACTTTCAAAAATATTTGAGGAATGCTATGCTACTAAGCGCTGACCGCTAGCTGGACTACCAAATGTTTACCATTCTTTTTTTATAGTTCTTTTTGATATATTCAATTATATATATTTTTTTTCGAAAGCAATACATTTTTTTTTTTAAATTCCAGTGAAGTCATTTAACTCCATTGATACCATACTACATCCCCCTTGTTATTAAGGTGAAATAGTTAACTTGAAGACATTTTGTTAGTGCAATATAATTGTAACTATGGATGCAACTAATGCCTAGGGGGCTCAACTCGATCAAGTTTGTTTTAATATTTTAGGTGGGAAGTACATTATGTTTCATGAATATAGGTAAATTTTACATTAATTTAGATGTCTAAAATTTAATATTCAGCTCAAATCGGATTTTCAAAAAATTTTCCAGTTAAGTTAGCATAAAATTCAAGTGCTAATGCTCTGTAATTTGATTGGTATACTAAGGGTATAAATAGACCTGACCCGATAACCCGACCTGAACGCGCCCAAAATTTCTGGGTTTTGAACACGATTTTTTCAACTAAACCCGAAGTACACCGAACTCGAAAATTAGCGGGTCAAACCCGACCCGCCCGTTTGACCCGAAAATTTAACTTCTTAAGTTAAACTTTATTAAAATTTGTGGCTTTTCATTGGAACTTTTAATTATTAAACTATAAGCGCAACTTATTTACTTGCTATTTCTCTTATTTAAGTTAAAATAGTTACAATAATCTATCGTTACTAGAAGATAATCATATTTTATTATGTATATTGTACAAAAAGTAGTATTTAGAGACCATTTTTAAAAACGAAAAAAACGGAAAAAGGTCGCAATCATAACCCGTTGGGTTGACCCGAAAACGAAATACATCGCCCGTATTTACCCGAACCCGAAATACACCCGACCCGTATTTACCCAAACCCGAAATACGACCGACCCGAAACCGCCCGCCCGACCGAGTTGACAGGTCTAGGTATAAATATTAAACTATGCTTCTATTAAGACCTCCAGTAATTCTTATGTAAGACCGTCTTACCATAAATTTATCGTAAGACGTATAACTTTGTGATGACTATTTATCAATAGAGGGGTGACTAATAATTTATTTGAACTGACTCAAATAAAAGTCACCCCATAATAGATTATTAATCATATTAGTGTTAAAAAGTCATTCTAATATCACTTATTAGTCATAGTAAAATATTTAAAATGTCACCGTATAAAGTGTCCGTCTCACGATGAATTTATGTGAGACGGACTTATGCTAGAATTTGCGGAAGACGTTAGGCTCATTAACTAGTCAAGGAGATTGAATATATTTCTATAAAAAAAAACACCCAATAATAACTCATATATCTAGATTTCATTACTTGGCAATTGTAATTGTCCATTGACCAAACTAACACCATTTCACTCACTGTGCTACGAATCAAATGCTAATGAATGCCCCCAATATTTCAGCACATTTCCACGACCAACAGCATCCCCAGTAATATCATGAAAGCCATGAAATCAGTAGGTAACTGAACAACTACAGTAACATGCAACAAATGATCTAAAAGTTTGGATATTAATATCTTTAGAAAGTTAGGAAACTTACCAATGTAGAGTAGGCTCTTCAAGGATGAATATATACGTACAGAAAAGGTCACCAATATCAGGTTAAGAACACCCAAAAATCAGCTCACCAAGAATAGCACAAAATTGCATCAACGATTCACTAAAGAGTTGAATAAAAGTACCACCAAAAGTTTAAAGTTTTAAGAGAGTTCGAGTCTAGGGTATCAATAATACCCATTATATTCATCAAGGGCTACGAATGACCCCAGAAAATATGATCTAAGGGCTTAAAATTTATGGTCAATATTCAACCCATATAACGCGCATCAGCAGCAAAAAAAAGGAACAGAAAAATAGCTATTTACAAGCCTTCGGGAAGGGGAAAACAAACTGGGAGCAAGAGACCAAAAAAAAATGTACCATGTGGTGTAAAAATAGGTAGTTGTTTTGCAAAATACATCAAAGAATTATTCTTGTACTCTCGGCCGAAAACCCAGTTGGAAATCATCAAAGAATTATTCTGAAGTCTTGTGAAAATTTCCCATAATAGCCAATTTTTGTCCTCAAAACTCGTCAGTGTTTGAACAACTGAAAATTGACTTGAATCCAATTCTTTTTTTTAAAAAAAATTTTGAGGCAAAGACGTCCTATGAAATACTGATCACATTCAGTATGCTCAATTACTGAAAATACGAAGGTGAGCCCGGGCTCACCATGCATTGTGAGCCCCGGAATTCCTTTTTTTTTTATTTGTAAATATAATAAAGTTTATTTTTAACTTCAATATTTTAATATATTTGGAGTTAGAATTTTTATTTATTTATTTTTATTTATCTATTTTTATTTTTATTTTTATTTTTATTTTCTACGATTTGTGTTTATGAACATTTTGGTTAAAGTTCGCGAGCATTGTAGTATAAATTAATGAATATCCACGTTACAAATTATGAAATTACATGGGATATGTTTGTGAGCATTCAAACATTGGTTTATGAGCACTGTAGTTTAGGTTTATGGGTCTTTATATTCTAGTTGTTAATTTTTTTTTATTTTTGTATCTATCAAGAATTATTTTAAGCAGATGTATAAATTTATTTTTTATTTTTTGATTTTCTTAATTTTTTTCTATTCCAGTTTTAAAAAAAGAAACAATTAGGAGGCGGGCGCCCTCTAAGTTTATTATGCTCCCGGGTCCAATGCTCCATGCGCCCTATGCATTCTTTTTCTTTATATTTTTAATTTCCTTTTTTTGTGCAATTTTTAATTTTTCTAAAATAAATATAATAAGGCTTTTCTTTTAATATAATACTTCAATATATTTTATAATGAGCATTGTCGTTATAGGTTATGAGCATTGTAGCTTTACTTGATGAACATTATAGTTTTATGTAATGTGCATTGTAGTTATAGGCAATGAGCATTGTAGTAATAGGTAATGAGCATTATGGTTTTATGTAATGAACATTGTAGTTATAGGCAATGAGCATTGTAGTAATAGGTAATGAACATTATGATTTTATGTAATGAGCATTGTAGTCATAGGTAATGAGCATTGTAGTAATAGGTAATGAGCATTGTAGTCATAGGTAATGAGCATTGTAGTAATAGGTAATGAGCATTGTAGTTCAGCTTGATGAACATTATGGTTTCATGTAATGAACATTGTAGTTTTGCTTGATGAACATTATGGTTTTATGTAATGAGCATTGTAGTTTTAGGTGATGAGCATTGTACTAATAGGTAATGAGAATTATGGTTTTATGTAATGAGCATTGTACTTATAGGTAATGAGCATTGTAGTAATAGGTAATGAGCATTGTAGTTCAGCTTAATGAGCATTATGGTTTTATGTAATGAGCATTGTCGTTATAGGTTATGAGCATTGTAGTTATAGGTAATGAGCATTATGGTTTCATGTAATGAGTATTGTCGTTATAGGTTATGACATTGTCGTTATAGGTTATGAGCATTGTAGTTCTGTTTGATGAGCATTATGGTTTTATGTAATGAATTTATGTAATGAACATTGTAGTTATTGGTAATGAACATTATAGTAATAGGTAATGAGCATTGTAGTTCAGCTTGATGAGCATTATGGTTTTATGTAATGAGCATAATAGTTATAAGTTATGAGCATAGTAGTTGTATAGTATGAACATTGGTGTAGAAGCTTATGAGCATAATAGTTATAAGTTATGAGCATAGTAGTTGTACAATATGAACATTGGTGTAGAGGTTTATGAGCATTGACCATGTAGGTTATGAGCATAATAGTTATAATTTATGAGCATAATAATTAGTAGTTAAGGTTTATTGGCATTGACCTTGTAGGTTATAAATATTATAGTAAAAAAAATAAAAGGCATAAAAATATAATATTACACAAAAAAAATAATTAAAAAAATAAACACGATGGTGGGCGTTGGGCTCACCAAACAACGTACGTCCGGGCTCACCATCGTCCTTCTGTATTTCCAAAAGTACGTACAAAAAAATTAAATTACAAAATAATACAAAGAATATAATGAAAATAGATAAAGAAAATTAAAATTAAAAATACACGAATGAAAAGCATAATTAAATTGAACAGAAATTCAAATTTAAAATATAATGATTTATAAATATTGTAGTAAAAGAATAAAAAAATGACACACAAAAATATTTAAAGTGTAATATTACACAAAAAGAATTATTAAAAAAAAAGTAAAAAAAAAGAAGAGAAATGATGGTGGCCGCTGGGCTCACCAAGTAATGTGAACCCGGGCTCACCATCGTCCAACTCCTCAATTACACCCTTATTATAAAAATGGTATTTTTTAGTTAAATTACACAATTATCTAAACTTTAAACTAGAATTTTACTTTTTATTGAATATTAAATTTTAGCTAGAATTTTACTTTTATTGAATACTTTAAATGAAAAATAAAAGGCACTTAGGGGGAGCTGAGCTCGAGCCCATGTAATATGAACAGAGTCCGAGCTGATCCTAGACTTCGCAGTCTCGGCAAGATTTTAGCCGAGCTTTTTCTAATTGAATTTGGCGAGCTGAACTCATGTACACCCCATTTATTATTTGTAATTCATTACCTGCTATTAAAGGTGGGCAACGGGCCGGGTCGGGCCGGATTCGGGTCGTCCTTAAATGGGCCGGTCCAGGTCGAGCCAAGCCATTTTCCTATGGGCTTAAGGGGGCCGGGCTTACGCGGGTCTTAAACGGGCTCGGGCGGGCTAGTTGTACTGTTAACGTTATACTCACACAATTATGCTGTCCTTGTCTTACTAATTAAGGTTTTATACTACTTATGGTAGTGTAAATTTAATAACCATTAATTGGGTGAGACCAATTGATATGGGCCTGGAGCAGATTTCACGCAAACTGTAATTGTTTTTTTAATTTTTCTTTGTATAAATATATTTTGAATTTGGGGTAAGCTTTGTTTGCAAGTTGGAGCTACAATTTTATAATTTTTTTCAAGGGGAGTTTTTTATTCCCTCCATCTGAATTTATTTGTCCACTATTTTATTTTTGGGTGTCTCAAAATTATGTCCACTTTCTGAAAATGTAAATTTTTAATTTAATTCAAATTATTAAAATACTCTTAGTTTAAATTTTAAAAGTATTTAAATATGTGAGGGAAAAGTAAAAATAGTATTTTATCATGATTAGAAACTAATTTGTTAAACTTTTTAAAAAATAAGGCCCCGTTCTTTTATACGATTGGTTGCGGTGTGGTAATGGTGCGGTGCGGTGGAATTTGAAAAAGTGTGGTGAATTGTGGTGAGTTGTGGCGAATTGTGGTGAAAATTATGATAAGTGGGGTAGATGAGGAGAGAGAATGTGAAAAGTAGAGGAAAAAAGTGAGGAGAAAGAAAAGTGAAAAAATATATTGGTAATGATTATGGTGTGGTGTGGTAAAGTGTGGTGAAATATGGTAGAAATTAAAGAGTTGCATACGATTGTGTACGCATCACAATTCTGCACAAAAGAACGAGGCCTAAGTGTTAAATCAAAGTGGAAAAAAATTTGAGACGGATGAAATATTATTCATGAGAATGATAATAGAGCTAATACAGGGACAATACATTAAAATTAATAAAAATGGTCATAAGAAAGAACATGCTAGATACAATTTTAAAGAGTTAACTATGATTAAAATATTTCAATATGGTGGCTAACTTTTCTTTTATTTTATTGAGGGTTGGTCCCCTTTTTGGTTGTTTTAATTGAGAATGGTTTGTAATTTGTAAAAGAAACCTAGGTGGAATGGCTGAGAGAGCATAGAGGAGAGCTCAGAATGTGAGCAACTTAGCGGTAACTCAACAAGGCTAGGTCAACGATTTTCATGACCCGTTACCGGCCCGCATTAACCCGTAATATTTTGTAAATGATATGTCCACTAACTACCCAATCCATTTAATTATTTAGCGGGCTCAACCCGCTAATTTTGGCCACCCATTTGTATCCAATGGGTACCCGCCCATTAGCCCACCTCTACCTGCTATTATTGAGTAGACTTATTTCATTTTAAAACTTCAAGTTATTTGATAAATTATTTACTGCTATTGAGCGTTTCAAATTCTTGAATAAATATTCATTAATTATCATTTCTTTCAAATTTCAAACTGTTTAAAATTAACTCTAATTATATAATAATTATAAAATTGAATTAGTTCTTTGTATTAAGAAAACCTAATGGAGAACATTCATATACTAGAATTTGAAGTATGTTTGTGTCCTACTCACATTTAGACAATTAGACCCAATCAAAGGGGGCAACTGGGACTCACAAATCACATATAAGATTTTCCCTTTTGTTTAATACATGTAAATATATTGGATGCAAATATTCACTTTTTACTTGGTGAAAACACATGAGTGGTAGGCTCATTTTGTCTCATAGATTATTTATTATTCCCATCTAATTAATCATTTGCCCATCCTTGCTAATGGCTCTGTCTACAAGTTTGCTTAACATATTTCTGATATCCCAAAATATTGACACCTCATCATAAAATAACATTGTCTGACACCTCATCACAAAATGACATTGTCACTTTCCAGGAGGTGTAGATTGTATATGACATAGTCCATCCCCTCTCTTAATCATTACTCTATTATTGCATGCATTATTATTATATATTAAAGATCTTCAATATTTTGTTATGTATTTCCCTCCTAATTCTAAGTTACTTTCCACTCATCATAAAATAATCAATATGCCTTTCATGTAGCCTCTAAGAGCATATCTAAAAAGTTCACTATCTATTTCAAAATAATTGTATCAACCTACATTGGTTTAGTCATATATGTGGTAGTATTTTTATTTTTCTCAATTATGTATTTTTTAGTTTGAGTCTTGTAAATAGATAAAGTTTAAAACCGGAGAGCTAGAACATTCACATACTATGTTTTATCAATATACAACAACAATATTAACAGATTTTAATATAGTTTTGATAATGTTAGATTTAAACATATCTAAATATAGATAGTGTTCTTCCTATTTAGAGACATATTGTTATAAAGGTGTGTTGTAAATTAGGAAAAATATATATAAAATGATTTAACTATGAAAATTATAAAAAAATATAGGTAAAATGATTTAACTAATTTATAAAAAATATAGGTAAAATGATTTAACTAATTTATAAAAAATATAGGTAAAATGATTTAACTATGAAATTTATTTGATTATGCTATATTTTATATTAGCTGACAGAACTATATGCCCCTTGTAATTGATTATTAACACCACAAAAATCAAAGACACAATTTTTTTTTTTTAAAAAAAAACCTAACCTAACTCTCAAATTGGCTTCAAAAATCTTAACATTAATTTAACAATGACAGAATCATATCACCACTCCATTATTTATTAAGGAAGATGTCATAGGAGCGACATATAGCAATGCATTGAATTAACATATAACGGACTTTGAAATGTCTTTGAAAGAATGTGCATCAAATGTCTTTGAAAGAAAACAAACACAAAATAAGGCAAAGCAATGTCTTACCAGTAACCTTTCACCCTTTCAAGCTTCATCCCATTACATTAATCCTAACTCGCCAAACAACCATATCTAGTGTTGTGTCCTTCACTAACTCTACTTGTTTTGAACCATGTCGGGTTCGGGTCCGAGCTACTAAAACGGGGCTCATGGATGATGGCAAGAAGGAAGAAATCCCGACCCAATATTTTCACACTAAACCCGCTCATCCGGGCATGTTCAAGAACCGTTACACCTTTTCAAGGGGTGGATTGATGAGTATCGGGTTGGCGTGGTTGGGGCGAGCCATCCGTTGGCAGAGAATGGAAAGGCTCGGGTTTGTTCCACCAACCCCGGGGACCAAGGAGTCGGGCTGGGCCAACCCGGGAATGAGGAGTGTCAAGACTCAGAAGAACCCCGGGAGCAACAACGTCAAGGAGCCATGGCAGGTGGAGAAGCATGGGGGACAGTCGGTGGTCATGCTCGAGTCACCAGGCGTCGCGCCCGTGTATTGCTGCTGTCAGAGACGTCGCGCCCGCGACTCAGCACCTCAGGCACAGGCAGACCATGGGACAGAAGGTGGTCGCGCCCGCGACGCACCTTGTCGCGCCTGCGACTTACTTCGACCGACAACAGATTGCTGGGGACAGGCGACGGTCGCGCCCGCGAAGGTTGGTGTTGCGCCCGCGACGGTGCTGCGACGACGCGCGTTTCCGTTTATTTTCGCTGAGTTTTGGTTTCTGATTTTTTTAGCATAAATACTATGTTTAGCACTCTTTTCTAGGAAGCTTATGTTTTTGAATGATTTGCTAATGCAATGTTAGGGTTTCTCCTTTTTCTTTCCCAAAATCTTTTTCTTACTTTATCCATTTGTTAATGGTGGTGTTAGCAAGTCATTCCTTTACTGATTATCTAATGGATTACCTATGATAGTCATGGTGGGGTGTGAGGCCTAGAGTTGTGGATTACCTAGCTCAAGAACATATCCTTCCTTTATTGTTCAAGTCTTGTTCGATTGTTGAATCAAGGTTCCAACTCAAGCTAAATCATCAATACTCCCACCGCGCCACACTCCATTTGGTATCAGAGCTCAAGGTTTTTCCTCTAGCTTGAGTTTTTTGCATTGTTCTTGCTAGTTTGTTCTCTATTGTTGGATTTTGGTATTTTGATTGAAATATTAGTGTTCCCCATCCCATATGCCTCCAAGTGTGTTGGAGAAGTTGTTATTGCTATTGTGTTTCATGATTTTGATGCATATTGGAGCTTTGAGGAAGAGTTGGAAAATTTGTGCCCGCAAGGTGTTCGATAAAATGTCCAAGTGAGAAATACACAAAGAACCCTTAGCCAAACACAAGCCAACTACAAGAAAACCCCCAAACTCCACAAAATATCCCAAGCACATACCGTCCTTCACCCTTCCCTCGATATAGACGACGATGAAGTTATTTCTGATCGAGAGGAACCAAGCCACCAGAGTAGTCCTCTAATTCGGACTATCGAGAATCGATTCTCCACCATCGACGATCGATTCACTTCTCTTGACAACCGGTTCTCTACTGTCGAGCGCAACATGGAAGCACTTATTGCACGGATGGACAAACTCATCAAAGAACGTCGAGGTCCACCCCGACATGAACGAAGGAGATCCAATTGTATTCCTATCCGTCCTCCTCCCTCATACGAGTCGAATGACGATGATAGAGGTTCACCTCGATGCCATCGTCGAAGGGAAATGATTGAGAAGCCATTCTACTATTCCTCGCTAGCGACCGTCACGTTCCGAAAGTGTGTCAAATGTCGGCGTGTGGGACACGATGCTTTGCAATGTCCGACAATGGTTATGGTTGAAGCTTGGATTGAGGAATCTTTTGGTGAAGAAGAGCATACAAGTGACATGGTAGAAGAGGCTAAGCAAGCAAATGTCAATTCCTTGCTCGACGAGGGAGCTTCCATTGAACCTAGCTTGTGCGGCTTCCGAAACTATTGTTGAAGCTCCAAGCCAAGAGGCGGTTGAGAACATCGGTCTTGCCCTTCCTCTCGTCCTTATTAAAGAATCCCAACAAGAAGCTCCGATGATCATCTCAACCTCACTTTTTGAGGAGCCAAGCAACAAGGAAATTGTCACCAACACCTCTCATGGGTTGGTCAATTATGATCTTCCCAAGGAGAATGATGAGATAACCCAAGACTCTTTGATTAACATTAATGATGGGTGTACTTCAGAGTCTTTGATTAAATCGCATATGATATTTGGGAGGCATTGGTTATTTGATATTGTTTGTTGGCGTGATAAGTTGTATGATGATTATTTGGTGTCGAAGTTTGATGATTTCTATGCTTGAAGTGGATTGCTACGAATCTTGGTGTTCCTTTGGTGTCTAGTGGCAAAATTGGGTTTGATGATACCTTGATTCTAGTTCGACCAATGCTTATGAGCTCGTCGTTTGTGTCATCCCTCGATGAGTATTGTTTGCACACGGGTTGTAGTGATATGAACTCGTTCAATGGGTCGTACATATTGTTTGGTCGACATTGGTTATTTGAGGAATTGTCGTTGAATGAGTACTATTGGAAGCTTGGTGTGCAATGTTTTTGGAAGAGCATGTTGAATGAAAAACATTTGTTTGGTTGTGATTACGTGAAACCCTTAGCCCCACATCAAATCAAACCTTGGGTGGGAAGTGAGTTGAAGAACCTCCTATCGAGTGAAACATGGGATGAGTGTGCTCTTGGTGAGAACAAGCGATCCATAGCTTTGTCTTTATCGAGTGGCAAGCTTAGTGAGGTTGAGCGTTCCCTAACTCCACAAAATGAACTTACTTCCGTCCTTTGTCCTTCACCCCCAAACCTCTTCAACAATTCCTATTTGTTCAAGAAGGGTGGAGTTCATAACGTGATCATGATTGGTTTATTGGAGGGTTCATGCAACGGTTGAGCGAGCCTTGGATCGAGTCTTCATTTTAACCCCCAAGAGTTGAGGGCAACTCTTCTTCAAGAGGGGGAGTATGAACCGTGTCAGGTTCGGGTCCGAGCTACCAAAACGGGGCTCATGGATGATGGCAAGAAGGAAGAAATCCCAACCCAACATTTCCACACTAAACCCGCTCATCCAGGCATGTTCAAGTACCGTTACACCTTTTCAAGGGGTGGATTGATGAGTATCAGGTTGGCGTGGTTTGGGCGAGCCATCCGTTGGAAGAGCATGGAAAGGCTCGGGTTTGTTCCACCAACCCCGGGGACCAAGGAGTCGGGTTGGGTCGTCTCGGGAATGAGGAGTGTCGAGACTCAGAAGAACCCCGGGAGCAACAACGTCAAGGAGCCATGGAAGGTGGAGAAGCATGGGGTACAGTCGGTGGTCACGCCCGAGTCGCCAGGCGTCGCGCCCGCGTATTGTTGCTGTCAGAGGCGTCGCGCCCACGACCTTGTTTGTAGCGACCGCGACTCAGCACCTCAGGCACAACAAGACCATGGGACAGAAGGTGGTCGCGCCCGCGACGCACCTTGTCGCGCCTGCGACTTGCTTCGACTGGCAACAGATTGCTGGGGACAGGCGACGGTCGCACCCGCGAAGATTGGTGTCGCGCCCGCAACGGTGCTACGACGACGCGCGTTTCCATTTATTTTCGCTGAGTTTTGGTTTCTGATTTTTTTTAGTATAAATACTATGTTTAGCACTCTTCTCTAGGAAGCTTATGTTTATGAATGATTTGCTAATGCAATGTTAGGGTTTCTCCATTTTCTCTCCCAAAATCTTGTTCTTACTTTATCCATTTGTTAATGGTGGTGTTAGCCAGTCATTCCTTTACTGATTATCTAGTGGATTACCTATGATAGTCATGGTGGGGTGTGAGGCCTAGAGTTGTGGATTACCTAGCTCAAGGTCATATGCTTCCTTTATTGTTCAAGTCTTGTTCGATTGTTGAATCAAGGTTCCAACTCAAGCTAAATCATCAATACTCCCACCGCGCCACGCTCCATGTTTCAAATCAACTCAATCACCTCTTTCAAGGACTTTCTAGGCCTCCCTCTCTCACAGCGCAATGGAGGAAGCATTATGTTTTCACATCTCCTCACGGACCATCCATACCCTGCCTATACACATGACCAAACCATCTTAATCTCGTAACTTATCCTCAAGGGTAATGTATCATGGCACACAACATTCCTCGTCTTATCCAGCTTGGTGGATCCACAAATCGATCGGATCATCCTCATCTTTGCCACATTCAAGCTTTGATAGTTTGATCTCTTTGTTGTCAAGCACTCTAAACCACATAACATTGTTGGTCTGATTACACACAATCAACCTTATCTTTCAGCTTAAGTGGGATCCTCTTATCAAAAAACAATCCTGAAGTTGTCTTTCACTTTTTCCAACTAACCTTAATCCAACGTATTATATCCTTGCTTACATCTCCATCACTTTACAAAATAGAGCCCAAGTATTGAAAGTTCTCCATCCTTGGAATAATCGCTCTTCCAATAATTACAGTTTAACTGCTATCATCATGATCAGATGACACCTCATATACTTGACCTACTAAATCTAAAACTCTTAGACTCTAAGGCATCATGCCAACACTCCATTTTATCATTCAATGTCTCGCATGATTCATCGATTAAAACTATATCATCTGCAATGAGCATACGCCATGACAAGTCATCCTGAGTGTGCCTAGACAGCTCATCCATAACCACATTTAAAAGGAACGAACTAAGAGTTCACCCTTGATGAAGCCCGATATCCATAGGAAAATCTCATGTAGATCCCACTGTAGTCCTGACATAGGTTTTAACATTGTAATACATATCTTTAATGGCTCGAATATGATGATAATGCAACCATTTTGGTACAAGACATTCCCACAACACTTTTGTAGGTACTCTATCAGTAAATGAGCATGTCCTGACTAACGTGCCCGTTATTAATGACCATCTGCTCATTACTGCCTCTGCTGCTCTGGGTGACAAGGCTACGCATGGTCTTGAAAAATCAGTAGAAGTTGCAATTGGCATTGATTCTCAACAAGATAACTGCCATGAAAATACAGTGGTTCAAGAACATCATCAATATCTGGACAATCATGTCAATGATGATCCTATTGAAGACCTCAACTCAATATCATCTGACAATGATTCAATTGTCAAAGCTAGAGAATTGATTGTTGAGAAGACAATTAGATTTGGCGACGAAAGTGGTTTCATGAAGGCCAAAAAGAATATCAACCCTAAGAAGTATTTTGGAGACAAGCTTTCAGCCCGGAAGAGAAAAAAGATCAAAGAAAGTGAGAGGAGGAAGAAAGCTACTGCTACATCGAGATCACCTTCTGTCGAAAATGATGATTTTTAACTGTAAGAATCGCCTAATTGAGTTTCTGCTAAGCTTGGTTTAGGGCTTCGAAGAAAGCATCTGTCATCTGCAACTTCTTCTGCATCTGAAAATGTCCAGTGGTACTATGGTAGTGATGCTCATGTCTGACTTGGGGGAAGAGTTTGGCCTTAATTCAGTTCATTTACAAGCAAAAGGAAAGGTTTCATACTGAGGTCATGCATTTTGTGGTTCTAAGGCATCATTGCTTGACATTTGGCATGGTGAACAAGCTTGGGGATAGTGCTCTGATTATGTTTGTTGGTGCTTCGTCTGTATCAAATTAGGTGCAATGACAAAAATGCTTGGGTTCAATTTTGAGATGGTGTTTGGGTTATTTTATCATTTTGACAGAATTAGGAAGGGTAGAGTAAAGACCCTGGAGGGTTTGATGACATTTCATGGAAGTGATTGTTGGCTGAGATTTCGGAGCTGTTGTGTGTTCATTTGTGCATCGTCTGTTCAGGTCAATCATCAAAAGAAGAGCAAAATTTCGGTTCTGCAAATTGGCTACAGGATAATCTGATTATGGTCTTTGGATTGGAAGGAAGGCACTCATTCTCAACTGAACATTTAGCCATGAATGTTCATTAATTTTATTTTAGTTTTCAGTAATGTTCTACTCCCTGGGTTTGGTGTAGGTGGTGAAATTGTTGGTTTCTTTCTGTTTGCTGTACTGTTTTCAGACCCCATGGATGGTCCTTCTCATTTTGTTGGCTGTGTTGCTTGGTTCTTACTAGCTGAGTCCATTGGCTCTGGCTGGCGTTTTAATTAAAGGATCTATTGACCGTTACTTATAAAAAAAAAAAAAAGGTACTCTATCATAGGTTTTCTTCAAATCAATGAATACCATATAAAGGTCCTTCCTTCTATCCCTATACTGCTCCATAAGGTCATGCAAGAGATGGATATATAGCTTCTGTAGTTGATCTCCAAAGCATAAAACCAAATTAATTCTCAAATATCCTACCCCCCCCCCCCCCAATCTCCTCTCTCTGACTCGCTCCTAGATCTTCATGGTATGACTCATGAGTTTAATCCTCTATGATTATTGCAACACTGAACATTTCTCGTGTTCTTGTACGAAGGGGACAACTACATTGTTCCGCCACTCAGAAGGAATTCAACCTAGCTATCTTAAGAATTTCGTTAAAGAGTCCTGACAACCAAATAATCTCTGCCTCACCTAAGCATTTACAAAACTCCGTAGGAATGTCATTGGGTCCCACTGCTTTCTCCTTCTACAGATACACGTATATAGACACACCATTAAATGCATCTTATGAAATAAAAATATATATATATATACACACATAAATAACCGCACACCAACAGATGCATTCTAATGTTAGCTTAATTATCATTCTAATGTTAGCTTAATTATCTCACCATAATAATAATAATAATAATAATAATAATAATAATAATAATAATAACTACGAGTATTATTATTATTATTATTATTATTATTATTATTATTATTATTATATACTCTCTCCGTTCTTTTCTATCTGTCAATTACGGTTTTTAGTGTCAATCTTTAATCAATAATTTCTAACATAAATTTTTTATTAAAAAAATTATAATATTATACTTTTTCAATAGTATTTTCTGTTACGAATCTAGTGACATCAATTTTGTATGATAGATCATTATATAAATTAAGATATTAATGGTCATAGTTTTTAACACAATTTTCTAGATGACAGATAAATAAAAACGGAGGTAGTAGTTGATACTAGTATATAAGCCATTATAACATTAAACTCTAAAATAAGTTCCATTGAGATTAACAATCATAATTGAGTAAATAAATGGTCATTATTTAATGTAGTGCTAGCAAAAATTTATTTGACGAAAAATTTAGATTTGCCCCACCTTAAATGGTCACTTATTTATGTCTATATTTAAAATCCAAGCAACGGATCATGTGGAAATTTAAATTTCAATGTGGTTCAGGTTCATAATCCAGGTTCATGTCGTATGGATTTTAAAGACAATTTGGACTAGGTCAAACTCGGTTAATTGAACAATCGAGTTTTGATCATTGTTGTTAAAATCTCGATCCTGATCTACGATCCTACGATTTTATGATCAAAATTCATCGATGCGATTCTATTATCTAAATTCCGATTCACGATCTTACATGACTTGATTTCGATCCTAACGACCCCAAGAATCCGAGTTATCCGAGTTAGAATCCCGATTTTAACAACGTTGCTTTTCATACGAGAAAACTTGATATTTAGATATTTTAGTTCAATTTTAAAAAGAAATATTCAGACAATTAAATTCGGACCATCAAATCAGGACATTTAACTTCTGGATCCAAATTTGAATGAATGTGTCCGGCAGGCTTAGTAATCAAACATGGTTCGACTACTTGGTGGTAGGCTTGTTTAACTCTCCAACATGGTTCTGCTGTAAAGTGTTGAAAAAGGATGTAGCTTTTGTTAAGTGATTTTTGACATTATACACATCACCTGGTTTTGAGGGCCAACAAAGCACAGTTTTGCTTTTGCATAGTTTTTCCCTTTTCTTTTCTTTTATTTAATGTGAGAAAAGAAAGCAATAACTTTTTTTCTTTCCTTTTTTTTTCCTTATTTTCCTTGAACATCATAGAAATAGAAACGGGGCATTATTCCTTCCCGTACACAAATAATTTTTTTATCATTATATTTCTCTAAATTTATGAAAATAATTTTTAAAAATAATTTTTATATCATAAATGTAACAAGAATAATATATACACAATAAATTTGCATCGGTTGATAAGGCTCTGTCCTTTAGACTTATAATTTTTTTTTTCATTTATTTTCCTACCTTATCTTATCTTACCCAACTCCCTACAAAAATACTCAAAACAAACTCAAAATTTTAATCAAAATAAAATTGAAATAATATTATTTTAATCATTAAACCATTTGACTTTTTCTAAGACTTATAACTTTTTCCTTTATTTTCCCTAAAAAATTTAACTTTTATTAATAAAATATTTTTTCATCCCACAACTAACTTAAATAAATCTCAACATTTCATTTTCTTTCCTTTCCTCTTCTTACCTTACCGATTCTAACTCAAAGTAACCACTTTAAACAACAAGGTCATAGAAAATATCAGACAATAGCAATTATTCTAAAATAAATTGAGGGTATTTGTTTTATAGATAAAGGGAGTATTTTTATACCGTTGCTGATTTAATTAACACTATTTCTTTTTAGTCATAAAAAAACACCCACTAATTATTTTTGCAAGGATATGGAGTTTGTGAGCCAATTATCCACTGGGTTTTGGTGGGGCCATAAACAGGGGCGAATTTAGGGTGGGTTCACGTGGGGTCAAGTGACCCCGCTTAAAAAAAATAAATAAATTCAGTAAATCTCGCTTTTTCAATTAATAGATATGATATATATATTTGAAGAAGCATCAGAATCGTGAAAGGCTGCTTGGCTGGGATGGCAAGCGCTTGTGTATGCGTCTCAGAGTGCTGGAGGTTGTGTGTTCGAATCAGCTTCAAGCCAAACAAGCTCTCAATTTTATTTTTTTCCTTCCATGATCACATTAATATCCTTCTCTCCATTTTTCCTCCAAGGATTACATTCAGTTCATTTTCAGTTCATTTGTTTCTCAAATATCACATATTCATTTAATACTTTTTCACTTCATTTCCCCCTATCACATTCCTTTTTTTTTTTTACTCCGGATAAATTTAGCATGTTTACTGGACCCTTATCTCATGGGTAACTACCAGTAAACTTTATAAGCTGGGACAATAAGGTACTAGAGTGCTCATGACAAACATGACTCATCAATCTAACAATTTCCACATAATTAGAAAATTTTGCTTCTACCAAAACTTTAAGATTGGTGGGAAGGTTGGATGGTGGGAGTGATTGTCAGTTAGCTACCACATTTTTGGTAAATATCGCATTCATTTAAATCATCAAGCATCATGGCTAGCCAAAAGAAAAAGTACTATAAATTTTAATTTTTTGTTTTAATTTTTTATGTTTGACTTTGAACCCGCTTAGCTTTATTTCTAGATTCGCCACTGGCCATAAACATTATCTTTTACTAAACAACTATAATATGGCAAACATGCACCATACAAACTAAACCATATAAAAAAAGGAAGGTGGAATGTTATGTGAACTTGATCGAGTTATTTGAACCTACACAATATTCAGGATTTTGCATGTGGTTTATCTCCTAATGTTATTTTGTGTGGTTGCTTAGAATTGGTTATGCTTAAATTTATTAGAATATTAGATGTGATTAGATTTAGTTGGATGTAGTGAAGTTTATGGTAAAATGATGGGTATGGTAAGTTGATAGGTACTGAATCAAAAAGAAAAGGTGAAGTAAGAGAATTGTGTGATTATTTTAATATTTTTTTAGTAAGGTATGTGAGTAAGAAAAAATGAGATAAGGTAATGGTGTAATTATTTTAATATTTTTTAATAAGGTATAGGAATAAAAACTTTATTCTTTAAAAAATGATGTAAGAGAATGATACAGTTATTATAGATAAATGTAGTTAAATGTGGTTAATTTTTAATCAATAATATAAAAGAATAGGGTATCATCTTAGGCTATAGGTTCAGGAGCGAAGACCTTATGCATAAGAGGGTTATATATTAGTGTAAGGGATCTGTAATATTAAAATTAACTTAATTTTATAATCTTTTAGGGATACACAAGTAAGAGTAAGATAAATTGAATTTTGTTCTTCTATTTTAAATAATTTTATGACATGCGTTATTATGGGAATAATATTTTGGTATATACTCTAATTCAGGTACTGTTCATCATTTGAATAGTTAAAAAAATTAATTTTGATTGTGATGGAATAAAGTAATATGATTTATTCAACTTCCTTAATTTCATTTTTCATGTAGTAGTAGGTTGCAAGGACATCTAAAGTTTGAGTCAATTGAAATCAATATTTTCAAATCATAAAATTTAGGAATAAAACTGTTATATGTAGAGGTGGAAATGGTGTAGTGCGGTGCAGTTTCGGTGTCTCCAAGCACTGCACCAGACGAGATGGTGCGCTAAAACCTTAAACCGGAACCGGAACCGAATCACCCGATTTTTAAAAACCGTTACATCAGATTTAACGGTGCGGTCTCACCGGTGAATCGGAACCGCAACAATTTCTGTCAACATCAAAACATCGCTTTCAGTTTTTTAGTTTCCATACTCAAACTGCAATGAGATGGTAGATATGGCAACTGACCGAATCACGGAGGACGTAATTTTTCAGTTTCCATACTAAAACCTTACAATTTTCAATTTCCAACACTATTTCTCACGTATACAATTATCAATATATATTTATTTATATTAACGGTTCGGTGCCGGTTCCCCGTCAGTTTGAATATCCCAAACTGGAACCACCTCGTTTAGCATCAGTTTTTTCCGGTGCAGTGCACCGGAATTTTAAGTTGGTTCGGTGTTGCCCGTTTTTAGTTTTTTTTATCCGGTTTCCGGTTCGGTGTGCCGGTTCCGGATTTTTCTTCCACCCCTAGTTACATGTACATTACTCTTCCATGCCTCCTCTAGGCAGGATTGTGGTGCACTAGTTTTAGTTTTGCACTCTAATCTACATATACACTCCAAAGTATCGTGATGTCTTTTTTTTGTTTATTTGAATTCAAAGTATCTAGTGATATTTATTTTCTTATTATTGTATTTAAAAAATTCTTATTTATTTAGTTTTTTGGTTTCTATGAAGGGTTTTGTGGAAGATTTTCAACATTTTAATTGTTGGATTTTAAGTCTCAAAGTTTAAGTATTATTTTCTTGGTTATTTGTTGGGAATAAGTTGGTATCCCACATGGACAAAATAAGGAGAGATGTTCTACTTTAAATAGTAGAGTTCTCCAAACCTATTTGATTTAATTGAAAAAAAGGTGGTCTTGGTGGTCTTGGTGGTCCACACTTGCACGCGCGCCACGGTCGTTGTCTGTCTGATTGGTCGGTTGGGCTGAGCTCAGGGTTAGGTTTTGCACCTTTTTCTCAGTCTTTTATTTTCTGTCTCGATTTTTTGACTGTTTGGACAGTGCGCGTGTTTACGAGGCTGTTAGTTTTTGAGACTGAGTGTTGGGGTTTCAAGGCTTGATTGTACAGTCTTCCTAATTGTTGTGTTTTCAATTCTTATCATCTAATCTTCCTCTTCTTTTCCACTTAAACGTTTTTCTCTTCTCTTGTTCACGCACAGAAAAAATCTCACAATCTTTCTCATATCTCTTTACTGTTTTTCTTCAAATTATTTTCGACAATTATTCGTTTACTCCAACTGGTTAATGGAGAATGCACAAATTAACCAGTCTGTGTAATCTTGGGGAGTGGCCTCCATTGGAGAGTTTGCATCGATGCTCAGGCGAAATCACTTTTAGGGCAATGGGTTACCCACGCCACGGTGTCCTCCTTTTGGTATCCTTCTTTTGGTTCTTCAATTCAAGTAAGATTTTTCCCTCTATGACTACGTGCTAGTTTTTTACAACATTAATATGTGAATAAAGAGTCATTATTTTTCATAAAAAAGTTGGCAAGTCTTATTGATTGGCAGAATTATCCAATTTTTGGAGTTTCATTTGAAAGCTCGAAAATAGATAAATTTAATTTTCTAAAAAGATTTTACCTATTTTAAATATATCACACAACCATATTGTGTATATAATATTTATAGTAAAGTTTGTGGGTCGCCCTGAATGGAGAATGGAGATTAACTATAGGGATTCGACTAATAAAAAAGCAGGTCGTAAAATACAGAATTAAATTATTTTGGTGGAAATACGATTAATTATTTTAGCAGAATAATAATAATAATAATAATAATAATAATAATAAAGGAAATTTCATTTGGTAGAATCGTGAGCATCAACTTTTAATTTACTTATTCCAAATTGTCAAACATTTTAGAAACTATTCCAATCGGCACAATCGTGAACATCTTCTTGTATCGTTGTTAAAAAATTACTCGCAAAACTTTTCTATTATCTCAATTTCATTTAGCTCTCTCTATCATTTTCACAATTCCAATCGACACAATCGTGAACATCTTCTTGTATCGTTGTTAAAATATTACTAAAACTTTTCTATTATCTCAATTTTATTTAGCTCTCTCTATCATTTTCACACTCGATTCACTTGGAATAATTTCTAAGTTGTTTGACCGCTAGGAATAGTTTTTAAAATGCTTGAAAACTTGGCATAGTTTTTAAAGTGGTTGACAATTTGAAATATGGAAAAACTAAAGTCTACCAAATGAAATTTCTTGATAATAATAATCTATATCTATTAATATACAAAAGCTAAATATTTCAATTTTAAAATACTGATAAGAGAGTGAGTTTAGATGCTTTCGGTCAATGAAATTGCAGGTACTTAAATTTGGAAACTGCTATTCCCCCCTTATAAAAGTACAAATAAGTTAGTCTTCTCTTTTTTCTTTAATTTAATTACTAACGCCCTATCATGTTAAAGGTAATTACCAACAATTTTTGAAATTGCTTTCAAAATCCAATGCAGTTAATAATTAGCAAGAACTTTAAATAACCATCCAGATTCTGAATCTCACTACCCACAAACTCAGAAATTACTCTTTTGAATACAATTATATAACTTTTGTGCGTTCAAAATTTCATTAAATTTATTGAGGTGGCTGACTAATCAAGTTGATCATTGAAGCATATGATTAACAAAGATTCTATACATATTCCATTCAATGTGGCACTCGATCATGTGGTATTCTATGGATTGTTGCTTATATTCCATCCAATGTGACATGCATGAGGTGTTCTATGGTTCTAGAGGTGTTTACAGTTAGTTGATGAGTCAGGAAGATATATATGCACAATAATTCTTTCTATGTGGAAGAAACTGTACTAACATCACAATCGGAACCAAGGCGTGATTGCAATTCAATCTTCTTCTTCTCAATTCAACCCCATTGTTTTGTAATTGAAACGCAACATTTTGTACCTTCTTCTTCTCCTTATTATTGTTGGTTTTTGTGGCCCATTGGATCCTCGGTGGGGTCCAGAACGGGTTCGGTCGAGGGAAGAATGGTGAATTGAAGAAAAACGTTGCCAGCATTTTTCAGCGCTACCAGCGCTTAGCTTCGAAGACGTCGCTCAAAAAACGCTACCATCCTTCGCCCGACGCTGCCAGCGCTTCCATCGAAGGTCAGTTTTTTGTCAGTGGCGGTGGATGCTTGCTTTTAGGTTATTTGCTTTTAACCTAATTTCCCTTCCTCTCTATTAGTATAAATATTACACATATATCTCCACCATAATCATGGCGCACGGCGCACGGCGACGTCAATCACGGCTGAGTGACAGAGAGTCAGAGAGGGAGAAAATATTGAGAGAGAAAAAGGGTCTCACCAATATTTTCCCAAGTGTAACCCGGGAGAGAAAGATTGAGAGTTGTGAGTGAGAGAGATTTATTGTTGTAATCTCCTCTGTTGTGGATCGCATCACACCCGGTGATAGTGATCGGGTTGTACTCCTCCTTTCTCATAGTGGATTGTTTTCTGACTGTTGCCGTCCACGTAAACCTTGTGTTCTTTTATCGCTCTTATTTTTCGTTCCTGAATTTTTGTTGTAATTTCCGTCATCTCGTTTTCCGTTCTATTATTCGCTTCTGTTGTTACCTTGCTATCTTATATTTTCTTAACAAGTGGTATCATAGCAAGGGGGCGATGGCTTCAATCATGAAGTGTGAATTTCTGAAATTCGAGGGAACAAGGAGACTGCAGTTGAAGGCAGTCCTAATTCAGCACGGGATAAGGGATGTTGAGTATCCCTACTCAAAGACTAATGTAACGATGAGCGATGAGAACTTTAAAAGGGTTAAAGAAAGAAAACCAGGGCAGCCTGAGTTCGAGATGGAGCAGGTTGAGGCTTAGGGTGGAGCCATCGAAACCTGCAGTCAAGAGCAAGCTGCTGATGCTGCTCAAACAGTTCAGATTGATGAGCCTGATGTTCCTCAGGTGGAGGAAGAATCGAGCATGGCAAGAGATCGTCCCAGGGGGGAGATTAGTTGACCGACACGGTATATTGAAGATTGGGTGCACAAGAAGGGCCAGGAAAGACCAGAAGCAGGGTAGTAAGGAAAACCGCACCAAAAACCGGATCGCAAGCTGTGTTGAGTACGGTTCAGATGCAGAGGGGTTTTGTGTTAAGGATGGTGGTAGAACCCTGAAAGAGGTTCGTGAAATTCCTAACATAATCTGCAATTTGATGTCTTTGGGTACTCTTATGGTTAACAGTTGCAGGTACAAAGGAGAAGATGGTGTCCCAAAAGCGCGCAAGGGTTCCACGGCTCGAATGAAGAGAGCCAGGAAGGGCAGCCTATACACCCTACAGGGGTCTACAGTGATGAGAACTGCAGAGGCAGTCTCAAACAGCACAAGTGGTCTCAAACAGGCATCCAGGCAGCGGTATATGATGTTTACCACTTGAGAGCCCTGTGGGAGGGCGTGTTGATCGCGACAGTCAAGATGTTTGTCTGGACCAATGGCTCAGATCATGGTACAAGGTGGAGTTTGTTGGGTTTTGTAGCCCATTGAATCCTCGGTGGGGTCCAAAACGAGTTCGGTTAAGGGAAGAACGGTGAATTGATGAAAAACGCTGCCAGCGTTTTTCGGCGCTACCAGCGCTTAGCTTCGAAGACGTCGCTCGAAAAACGCTACCATCCTTCACCCGACGCTGCCAGTGCTTATAAGGTGCTGGCAACGCTTGTAAGGCGCTGCCAGCGCTTCCATCGAAGGTCGGTTTTTTATCAGCGGCGGCGGATGCTTGCTTTTAGGTTATTTGTTTTTAACCTAGTTTCCCTTCCTCTCTATTAGTATAAATATTACACATGTATCTCCACCATAATCACGGAGCACGGCGCACGGCTACGTCGATCACGGCTGAGTGATAGAGAGTCAGAGAGGGAGAAAATATTGAGAGAGAAAAGGGTCTCACCAATATTTTCCCAAGTGTATCCCGGGAGAGAAAGATTGAGAGTTGTGAGTGAGAGAGATTTGTTGTTGTAATCTCATCTGTTGTGGATCGCATCACACCCTGTGATAGTGATCGGGTTGTACTCCTCCTTTCTCATAGTGGATTGTTTTTTGACTGTTGCCATCCGTGGGTTTTTTCTCCGAGTTCTAAGGTTTCCCACTGTAGGACCCGGAAAATTCACGTTCGAGGAAATTGTTTCGGATGCGCTACTTAGGTGTTCGGGAGCCGACTAAGGTTGCTTTATCCTTAAATGAGGATATTTTTATTTTCGAAATTCACTTTCGAGGTGATGAAACTTTATTTATTTACAAATCTGTTTTTTATTATTTTAATTATTCGCAATTGCACAAAATATTTTAATAATGGTTTAACCCCGGCCCAATCACTAGGTTCAGGCCCAAGAAGGAGCAAGCGGGCCATCAGAGACTATCAAAACCCGCCTGGGTTTTGATATCTCCCAGGCTGGCTGCTTGCTTCCTCGGCCCAGAGGGATGTGGGTTGAAATTGATAAAGCCCGCCTGGGTTTTATCAACTTTTTGTCCATTTCCCTCGGGTCTAGCCTCAAATTAGCGAATGAGATGAAGTAAATCATTCTTTAAATTATTTTTATGCAAAAGCGAATATTTTAATAATTAAACGAATTTATAAAATTTTAAAGAGTCGCTAGTCGATTTAAGGAAACCGACAAGCCATAAAAGTAAAAATTGACTCCGGTCTACGATCCCGAATTCTAAGTTCGGGGGTAAAGCTACGGATTCGAGAATTATAATAACTCTCGAATCGGCCTGTTTAAAAAACAGACTCTATTAAAATCGAAACTTGAAATGAAAAAGAGCGGGGAGAAGTTTAATTAATTTCGCGATGTTATTATTCAAATCATGCAAGATTAAAACGATGATGTGTACTTTACAAAATATGTGCAAGTAAAGAAGTCAAATATAAATTACATGATGATAATAACAATGATAGACGAACCTTATTTAAAGGTGATGGATGAGATGGAAATTAACCCCTTGACTTGACCTTGATTTGTGACTTGGATGGTAGTATGTAAATGGTTTAGAAGGATGGTGTAAGGATAATGACGTGACAAGAATGATTATGGGAGAATTAGAGAGCAAAAAATTACAATTTGGTACCCCATGTTTTCTGGCAATAATTTTTTGGTACCAAACTTTTCTGTAATAATTTTAAGGTACCCTATGTTTTTGTGTAATAATTTATAGGACCCTACTTCTGCCGGAAAATGGCCGGCGGCGACATTTGGCGCCAAAAATGCGGCTTGGGATTTTTTTTTGGTTTTCCTTATAATTTTGTGACCATTATACCCTTTTGATTTTATATAAGTGTGAATACCTCTCAAGGAACTCCTCTCCCTTGTTCGATCTGTACACTGACTCATCTCTTCTCCTCTCCTTTGTTCCATCTCCTCTCCTTGTTCGATCTCTTTCATATATTCCATTTCCAATATCCGAATTGAAACCGTAATTCAAGTCTGAATACCTCTCTTTGTTGCTCATCTCCTTCACTTTTTATCCCTTCTTGAATTTGTTCGTTGTAGTTCAACCTAATTTCCATTCTTCTTTGGTTATTGTTGTAGTTCCCAAAAGTTAGGGTTTGTTCGAATTTGAAATCGATTGTGGGGAACCCATTGTGGTTGTGGGGAACCCATTGTGGTTCGCTGTTGTAGTTCCCAAAAAATAGACGAACCAAACCCATTGTGGGGAATGGATGGAAGTTCGAGTTCAACAACTGATGCATTAGCTGTTGTGGGCGACGACAATTTGTGCAAAAATTGCAGAGTAGTAGGGACTAGGAAAGTGTCGATCAGTGCAAACCTGGAAAGCCTTACTTGAAGTGTTCGAGGTGCAACAAGTTCATAAGATGGTTGAGACAAAGAAGACCAACAGTGTGGTGGTGAAGTTATTGGAGGACATCAAGGTGAATCTAGTCGAGCTGAGCATGATAGGTTGGTGTTGAAGATGCTGACTGAGATGAAGGCTGAGATGAATGAAAGTAGAGTTGCTGTGAAGATGCTTGAGAAAGGTCAAAGCATGTTTTACTTGTTTGTTATGTCTACCATTGTTGCACTTGTTATGTTTGTTGCGTTTGGGAAAAAGTAATTATCTAGTATGATAGTAAATTGTTGTAATAGATCTAGTGGCTTAGTATGGGGAACTTAGTGTTTTTAGTGTGAATCGTTATTATGGTGCTAATGTACGTTGCAGTTTGGTATGTATAAGCATTCTCCATAATCTATTTGTGTGCCAAGTATCCATTTGTGTGCCAAGTATCAACTTAAGTATCCATTTGTGTGCCAAGTATCAAATGCTTGGACATTCATTTTGCTAGTAACTTAGCTGTTGCTGGTGCAATTGTAAATATCAATTGATGACCAATATAAGCCATTTCTAACTTAAGTTGATACACAACCATAATCTACTAATAACTATTTGGATTCAACAGCCATAAGTCATACTTAAGTTGAACATATTGAAATAGATACACAACCATAATCTTGTAATAATTATGTTCATACAAAAGCCATAAGTCATACTTAAGTTCAACATAAGTCATACACAACTGCTAGTTCTTAACCCAAACTTCTTCATTAATATGACTTGCATACCATCAACATCCATTTTAGGAGCTGCAACAAAGTATGGCAACAAATATTTAGCAACCCAAGTAGATGTAGCCATTGGATTGTGCTCTAGCCTTTCACAACAATGCCCTCTTTTGATTGACCTTACAATCCATGTGTTTCTACAAGCATACTGGCTTGCATGAAACCTCCAAAAGCAAGAGTCATCCTTGCATTCCACTGTGTATCTAGTCTTCTCATGCTTAACCTTCTTTACTGCAAAACCCTCCTACAAACAGTACTCCCTAAACACATCTAGCAACTCCTCTTTGGAACTGAAAATGTGCCCAGGCTTCAAACTCACCTTCTTATCCCTATCTCTAATCCATACAGTTCCCTTGCTGTATGCCCTAGCAAACTTGTTGACCAGAAGGTTTCAACAGTGAGCTTACATCCAAATATCCCCAATCAGAAATGCCTATGTCAGAAAGGCACACATCAATATCTTCCCAATCAGGTTGTGATGAGCTTGGTTTCTGAGCTCCAGTAGCAGTGGATCTCTTGCTGGTTGAAGGCTTAGATTTGGATGGGGATGGTTTTGTAGTTGAATGTGGAACCTTGGGTGGTTTGGAAGAGCTTGGAGGCAAGGTGTAGAACAAGGTTTTGCTTCTATTGGAAATTATATGTGGATTGGATTCACTGGTGGGTTTAGGTGATGCATTCTCTTCAGCTGGATTAATGATTGGAGAATCTTTGTGGGTTTGGGAACATTGGGTAGGTAGCATTTGTTGGCATGCTGTTGGTGATGGGGGACCACAACCAATATCCTTTGACTTTGACTTTGACTTTGACCCCTCCTTACGATTGTGGGCTTGACTTTGGGCTTGAATGGGCCTTCAAACGTGGGACTTCCTTGGGCTAGAAGCGATTGGACTCCCACCTCAACACTTCCAGTGGGCTTGGCGGTGTCTTGACAACATGAGACCTTGTGAGTCTTCTAGGAATCATTTTGGTGGCCTTTTACGGGGTTGTGGAGGGTAACAATCAAAGTGTCAACCCATTCTTCAGCTGCACTCAAATTGACTTCTTGACTCCTTCCTTCTTCCCTGACATCTATTTCATCTTCATCAATAAAACAAATGGCATCTGCCAAGGTCCTCCCTTGTGACCTAGTGAATGGTCTCCTAACCTCCTTCTTTACCTTCTTCACCTCCTTCTTTACCCTCTTTTACCCCTTGATTGACCCGTCATGTATCTTCACTCCCTTTTCAACCTTAACTGACATAGCACGATTATCTCTAGATGCATCCCTTTGTACATCCGTGTCAGTTGAATCACAAATGTACAATGGAATGCATCTCTACCTAACATCCTTCCAAAGCAACACCAAAGTAACCCAATCAACAATCCCTCCCAAAGGCCACCTCTGGTTTTCTTTACCTGGGGGATGCCATATAAAACTCACATTTTCTGGAAATGGGCCCCCAGATTTCCTTGCTTCTTCCCTAACATCCCTAACCAGCGTATCTGGGTCGTACTTATGCAAATACACATCCTGCAACGTGTACATGCGGTCCTTGTAGTGTACCACCAAATTCGCCACGACATTCAACTTACCCTGAATGGATTTCAAATTTACATCAGATTAACCTCGAACTCAATTCAACATCGATTGTGCTAAATAAACCCTACAAATACGAAACCAAACTCATTTTGAAGTTCAAAATCAACAAAATTTTCTAACTAATATAACACAATTAGGGTTTACAATTTGGTGATTCAAATTAAACACTTACCAACAACGATAATCCGTCGACTTATTAGTCATCTCACGGCTTGATTTTGTGGTTCTACTCGAACAAATGCTTCCACTATTCACGAACGCTTTGATTTTGGAATTTAGGGATTTAGAGAGTGAGTGTTAGGGAATACGATTTTGGATGCAGAGTTTGGATGGAGAGAGAAAATTGCAGAGTTTGGATACAAAGAATTGCAAGTAATATGCGCGCTAAAAGCTAAGGGCAACCGTCGGTATTCAATGATTCCGGCAAGTGTCCGACGGAGTAGGGTCCTATAAATTATTACATAAAAACATAGGGTACCTTAAAATTATTACAGAAAAGTTTGGTACCAAAAAATTATTGCCAGAAAACATGGGGTACCAAATTGTAATTTTTTGAATTAGAGAGGGTATGGGTAATGGAATTTTGAGAGAACTTGAGTATAGTGGTGATAGATGGTGAGAATAGTTAGTGGAAATTTGGGTAGAGTAAGGTTGATAGATGATGGTAATTGATAGATGGTGATAGATGGTGAGAATAGTTGGTGGAAATTTGGGTAGAGTAAGTTTGATAGACTTTAGTGGAATTTTGAGAGAACTTGAGTATACGGGCGCTTCTCTATCTTCTTCATCAGTTTTGCGATCTGCTCACTTTGTTCGCTGATCTTCTTGTCTTTCTCTTCACTTTCCCTGGCGAGCTTGTTTAGCATAGCCTCAAGTTGAGCTATCTTTTCTTCCATGTTGTCGGCCATTACGTCACTTGAATCGAAGGTCGAATTTGACTTCTTGGAGAAAGAGATGAGAGGCAGAGATGTCCCACCGGGCGTGCCAAATTTGTAAACACAAATTTCTGATCTAAAATAAATAGAGACAAGAAATCAGTGCACAAATATAATTGTATTAATTTCAAAGAATTTTGGGTATAATCTCTATATTAAATACAATAAAGTATTCCTTTGATTCAATCTCCTAAAATTTGGGTGAGTCGAGGGCGCGAACGCTTGATCTCGATCTCGAATGTAGGTTTAGCCGAAGGACTCTTGTAGTAGTTCTTGAGCTGAAGGTTTTAAGCGTTGATCTCCTTGATGCCTGGTAGCTGGAGGTTGCTCGAAGTCTAACCATCTGCAGGTTGACTGTCCGTTGCAGTTCTTCAAGTTCTTGGATGCGAGGGCTTGAGTGCTTTATCTCGATCGATGAACTAGACGAAGAAGACGACTATTGTCTTTGATGCGAAGAACAGAAGTTGTTGAACTAGCTGACGTTAGTCCTTGTCGCTTGTAGCTGGAGAGCGTTTGTAGTTCGATCTTCTGAAGGCTTTGCAGGTCTTGCTGAAGAACTCTGAAGCAGTTCTTGATCTTGATGCGGTAGAGGCTTGAAGACTCGATCTTGAGCTTTTGCAGACTTCGATCCTTGACGCTTGGTAGCTGGGGATTGATGGCAGTTTGATCTTCTGAAGCCTATGGAGTGCAGAATGCCGAATGCCACCGGGGTAGATTGCCGAGTGTGTTGAAAATGAGGGAGAGAACCTATATATATAGGCTCTGGAGGCATAGGGTTGCTTAGGGTTTGAGCCGACTTTAGGCTTGAGCTCAAATTAATTAATTATCGCTTTATTTAAAATAAAGAAATAATTACTATTTTCTGCATCATAAATGACAAGTGTCATGATGGTATTGGCCAAGGTACGTACATTTCCATTTAAAATCTAATTAAATGGATCGCCGTAATTAATTTATCACGTGGCGGAGAAATAATTTTAATTTATTTTCCACGTGTCATTTTCTGATTTACCGACAAATTTTTGCCTCCTACAGATGCCCCCTTCGAGAGTTAACCGCAGACATGAATCTTGAGTGTTTGAAGCGGCTGGGTCTCGAAACTTGAAATTTAACAGGAGCTTGACACATTAAATTGTATTAAGTGTCTGTCTTGAGCCCATGCCCGAATCAAAAATTATTGAATAATCCAATTGAGCTTCAACGCATCAATTACTACGCAATAGCATATTTATTTATTTATTTATTTGTAATGTAATACGTTGGAATACTGAATAGGGCTTTCGATGGGTTTAGCAAAATTGATATATCTTCACTTCTTGAATTATCAAATTAGTGGGCTTTCCTTTTTCTTTCGAGGTTTTAATAGGGTTTAAACCCTAATAGGGCTACCTCCTCCCTAGTCTTGTATACATGTAGTTGAGCTGTTGAGGACATGAACAGCCAACAACCTTTGGAGTCTCTCTCTTGAAACGCTCTCGTAGTTTGTTGGAGAATAATACATACCTCGAGGATATCGGTGCTCCGCTTCTTTTACACAGTCGATCATCAACTCACCATCAAAACTACCATCAAGTTTTTGGGTACCTTGATCCACCAATCGAACTTGATCACTTGAAAGGCTTGATTGTATCCAATACTCCAACCCATCTGAGATATGCAGGCAGAAGATAGGGTATGGCCAACGATGGAACAACTTATAATTACTACAAACTTGATTTCCAGTACTGAATTGAGCAAGAGAAGATGATGGCACGAACAAGATGTTGAAATCAAATTGTTTCATTTAGTACAATTTGATTTGCCAATAAATTTGATTGAACTACAATTTGGCAACCTAATTTAATCGGGCTTCAATTCACTGTTCACGCCATTCGTATGATGCAGGAATGCTTCTCTTTATTCAAGTGATGGATAGGTCTGATAATCATGTTAAAATTTCCACTACCTTTTCTTTTATTAGGGAATCCAATGCTTTGTGTTTTCTTGTTTTGTGGACATTGTCACGTGGCTTTTGCCACACCCTTTTTTCTCTCTCTTTTTTTTTTTTTTTTTTTTTTTCTATGTGTGCAGGCTAACCTCTTGGTGGGAGAGACTTGCAAATTTGGATTTGAACAGAATGAAGGAGAAATTGAGTAACAAAAGGCCAATTCAACAAGCTATTTGGCCTCCACCTTTTCTTTTTCTTGCAAGTGATTTCCATTTTTTTCATTCTTTTTTTTTTGTTTCTTTGCTCCTTTTTCTTTTTTCTTTTTTTTTTTTTGCATCTTTTGACTTTTTCTAATATGTATATTTTTCTAACACTTGTCCCTTTTTTTTGTCACTTTTTTTGGTGTAGGGAGTTGCTACGATCTGCCTGAAATTGTCCTTCGTCCTCGTCAGTATCTTGCCCACTCCTCAGCGTGCTGTCGCAGGGTAGTCCTAAACTACTCTTCAGGACTGTCTAGGTCGACGGTGTCATCGCTTTGCTTTAGGTGGATTACTCCCTTGGCTGTTGGCGTAAAGTTGTCCAGAACAACTCTCTCAAAAACGACAGTATAGTTAAGGTCGAGTCATCGTTTCGCCGGAACACTCCTCGGGGACGTTCTGATGTATTAGACATCTTTGAGGTGTCTCTTTTCAGAACTGACCTGGGTCGATGGAGTCGTCATCGTGTTTACTCCTCGGGGACGTTCTGATATATTAGACATCTTCGAGGTGTCTCTTTTCAGAACTGACCTGGGTCGACGGACGTCATCATCGGGTTTACTCCTCGGGGACGTTTTGATGTATTAGACATCTTTGAGGTGTCTCTTTTCAGAATTGACCTGAGTCGACAGAGTCGTCATCGTGTTTACTCCTCGGGGACGTTCTGATGTACTAGACATCTTCAAGGTGTCTCTTTTCAGAACTGACGTGGGTCGACGGACGTCATCATCGGGTCTACTCCTCGAGGACGTTCTCATGTATTAGACATCTTTGAGATGTCTCTTTTTCAGAACTGACTTGGGTCGATGGAGTCACGGCCTCATTGCAAGTGAAGTACTCCTCAGTGACGTTCTAATGTATTAGACTTCTTGAGGTGTCTCTTTTCAGAACTGGCCTGGGTCGACAAAGTCAGCGCCTCGCTATGAAGTGCGATACTCCTCAGTTTATTGACGTAGAGCTGTCATAGACAACTCTCAAAAAAACATCAGTACAGTATGGGTCGACGGAGTGAGCGCCTCGTCGCAAGTGGAACACTCCTCAACTTACTGACGTAGAGTTGCCATAGATAACGTTGGTACAATTTGGGTCAACGGAGTCATCACCTCAACTCAGCTCATGTGGATTACTCCTCAGTGATGTTCTGATATATTAGACATCTTTGAGGTGTCTCTTTTCAGAACTGTCCTGGGTCGACTAAGTCAAACCCTCGTCGTAAGTAGAATACTCCTCAGTTTACTAACATGGAGCTGTCATAGACGACTCTCTCAAAAATGTCAGTACAGTCTGGGTCAGCGGAGTGAACGCCTCGTCGCAAGTGGAACACCCCTCAGCATACTAACGTAGAGTGGTCACAGACTCACTCTCTTCAGGACTGTCTGGGTCGACAGCGTCGTCGTCTTAGCTCATTATTCCTAGACTTTCTGCTGTCTACAGGCTATGAAGAGCAAACTTGACTTCTGTACTGAGGCGTCGTCAGCAAGATTTGCTTTTGAAGATCCACGGCAAGCCAGCATAACATATTGTCGACTATGATTGATAGAAGGACCCTACCGGCTAGTTTGTCCCCAATATTGACCTGAATGAGACGTTAATATCGCCAACTTGAAAGAGTCTACCACTTAGCATAAGGAGTGTGCCACTAATTTGAAGGACGATGATGTCACCTTAGAGCAGAATTCAACCAACACGACTAGGATGCCCCCACATTGCATGCTTGAAGGAAGTTGTCAACCAGCCTGAGTATTTCATTGATGGTGCTGACTTGAAGTAAACTACCGACATGAGGATCCTAACATGTCAAAGTGCAACTTGAAAGCCCACAATTTTGATAACTTAGAAGTCTTCAATCTTGTTGACTTTGGATTCTTGCATGTGTGACCTATGACTTTACTGACTTAAGAGTCTAGTATTGACTTGTGAGTCTTTTCTTGCCTTGACTTGGGAATCCTGAATTCCTATTAACTTCTGAGTCAGAAAATTTTTATTGACGTATGAGTCATGCGCTTTGACTTGAGAGTCATGAACTCATGAATCTTGTGTGGGAGTGACTTGGAAGTCTTTTCTTTGATGACCTTATAAGTAATTAATTCTCTTCATTTTAGAATTTGATTTTAATGACTTGGTAGTCTTGAATTTGATTGACTTGGAAACCTTCAATTTTTGTTGACTTGGAAGTCTTCGATTTTTTTTTTTTTTGCTGACTTGGAAGTCGGTGGGTTTGATGACTTTAGAGTCAGGAAGTTTGTTGACTTGAAAGTCTTTGGATTTTCTAACGTAAGAGACGTATGCATCGTTGACATGGGAATCTGGATCTTTATTGACTTGGGAGTCGTGATTTTTTTTTCTGGACTTGTGAGTCCTTGTGTTTTGTTGATTTGAATTTGGTTGACTTGTAAGTCTTTCATTTTATCGACTTGGGAGTCAGGAGACTTGTTGATGCGAGATTTGACTGACTTGGAAGTCTTTGTCTTGTTGTTGACTTGGCAGCCAAGGGACCTGATGACTTAAAAGTCTTGAAATTTATTGATTTAAAAGTCTTGAATTTTTGCTGACTTAGAAGTCTTTAATTTTTGTTGACTTGGAAGTCAGTGAATTCGGTAACTTCAGAATCTTGAAATTTGTTGACTTGAAAGTCTTTTATTTGATTGACTTGGGAGTCCTTGACTTGAAAGTCTTCAATTTCGACTTGGGAGTCTTTAACCTTGGTGACTTGAGAGTCTTTGACTTGAAAATCTTGAACTTTGACTTGTGAGTCTTGAATTTGCTAACTTGTAAGTCCTTAAAGTTTGTTGACTTGAAAGTTTTGGAGTTGGTTGATCAGGAAAGTCTTCAAAATTTGGTGACCCGCGATGAATTTTTTTTCTTGGGTATGACTGTATTTGGGTCTATACCCAAATTGCCTACATATCTTAAGGGATAACCATAAGGATCAAGTCAAACGTAGTTCAAATTTAAAGATGGAGAAATGAAAATTTTATTTATTGATTTAGCCGTACACATTTTATACTCTTGTGGACCAGGAGTATTACAATGATAAAACTGAAAGGAACTAAAATGCAAATGAACTAAAAATGTTTTTTTTTGTGAACAATTTAGGCTCTTGCTCAGGTGCTATATCTTCATTTTCCTAGATTTTGACTTCGGCAGAAGAAAATGTCTCCTCTCACTCAAGCCCCATGTCGATGTTGTTTTTGCTTTGATGACCGGTGAAGATCATAATGCGTCTCTTCACTCTCAGAGATCCTTCAGTCTTGACCTCCAATGTTGAACAACGTTTCATGCGAGATGGGATGGAACTTTGAACTTTATTGATGACCCCAAGGCGGCTAAATGCAGAGTTCTGTTCCTAGTGAGGTTGTGAGCTTGACACCTCTTCAGCTTGTTTGATCCTTGACAATATAGAAGACTTTGATCTCGAACCATTCTTGATCTTGCTGAAGACCGAGGCTTTGCACTCTCCTCGACACCCTATCCGCCCAAGGACAGATGCTTGTTTGCAGGAAGCTGACCGTCCCAACCTATCGAACACAGAACGCTTTGACTTAGGCTGATACTCTGTTCCTTTGCTATCATCTTCTTCAATCTCGAAGCAAGAAACCATGTTCACAGCTGCAACATTGTTAAATTCTCCAAAGTACTTTGGAAAATATTCCTCCAGCGTGATAGGAGCACGAGGGCCTTGCTCAATCAACTCAGCTGAACCAATTTCTTGTTTCTTACTGACTTCAAGTCTCTTCTTCTCCATTGAAGGTTGCAGGTTGTTTCTTCTCCTTTGGTGCCTTCGGGTGGTGGTGATTGGACTTCCCTTTGCCCCCTAGTTTTCCTTAGAGTGCCCGAGATCCATTTTCCACTGTCACCAGAAGCTTCTACTTCTTACTCATGTGCATTTTGAGGGGCCTGGACGAGTACAACAAGAGGAACTGGTTTTTGGCATCCAAATTGGATCATTAAGACTTCATTTCTCCCGGTTGAAATTGGTCGTGCTGAGACATAATTGGCTTCGACATTATCATCCAAGTCCAATATTATCTTTCCTTCCTCAGCTAGCTTCATGATATACTCCTTGAGCGTGATGCACTTCTCAAGAGGGTGGCTAACTACCCTATGATAGCGACAATATCTTGGATCGGTAGTTCTTCCCACTTCTTCCGGCCTCTTTAGTTGTGGAAGTTTGATAACTCCTGTCTCTAATAGGTTGTCGAGCATTACTGACTAATCTGAGTCTGGAAATGGGTACTTCTTTTCTTGAAGCTCCTTCAGTGTAGGGCGCTTCCTTTCAGTATCTTTTGAGGAAGTGAATTTCTCCCTTTTAGGTTTAGGTTTAGCAGAGATTTTCACTGGTTCACACATTGAGGTAGCCATGGACTCCTCTGTTGAAGTCTTCGGCGACTTGCCATTCTTCTTGTACCCACTAGCACCGTTCCTTGATTCGGATGAAGATGAATTCCTTACCCGTCGACTTGCTATGGTGATCTCCATATCATGTGCCTTGGTCGCCAACTCCTGAAAGGTTTTAGGCTTGACCATCTTGAGGACGTAGAGTAAATCCCAGTGCATACCTTGAGCGCACATATCGACAGCTGAAGCCTCGGTGAGGCGATCCTTGCATTTAAGACTAAGAGCCCTCCAACGATGGATATAGTCAAATACTAGCTCGCCCTCCCACTGCTTGGTATTTGTCAACTCTGTCATGCTGACAACCCGTTGAGCGCAGTAGAACCTGTTGAGAAACTCATTCTCCATTTGTTCCCAACTATTGATAGATCCAGGCTCTAGATCCGTATACCAGTCGAATGCGATTCCCTTCAAAGATCGAACAAATTGCTTCACTAGTCGATCTCCTTCTGTGCCAGCATTGCTACAAGTTTCGATGAAGTGAGCGATGTGTTGTTTGAGACTATCCTTTCCATCAAATTGATTGAACTTCGCGGGTTGATAACCAAGTGGCATCCGAAGAGCATCGATCCTCTTCGTGTAGGGCTTCGTATACAAGCGACTCTTGGTTGATCCCTCTCCGAGTTGAGCCCGTACTGCATTTGCCACCAACTTTTGAATCTGCTCCACAGTTAGTGATCTTGACGATGAGTTACTCTTCTTGTCTTCCTCATCGCCATCACCTTTGGAAGACTCTTTGTCAGATTCCTCTTTGTTGGAATCTTCGTCGGAGTCTTGATACGGGCGCTTCTCTATCTTCTTCATCAGTTTTGCGATCTGCTCACTTTGTTTGCTGATCTTGTTGTCTTTCTCTTCACTTTCCCTGGCGAGCTTGTTTAGCATAGCCTTAAGTTGAGCTATCTTCTCTTCCATGTTGACGGCCATTACGTCACTTGAATCGAAGGTCGAATTTGACTTCTTGGAGAAAGAGATGAGAGACAGAGATGTCCAACCGGGCGTGCCAAATTTGTAAACACAAATTTCTGATCTAAAATAAGTAGAGACAAGAAATCAATGCACAAATATAATTGTATTAATTTCAAAGAATTTTAGGTACAATCTCTGTATTAAATACAATAAAGTATTCCTGTTATTCAATCTCCTAAAATTTGGGTGAGTTGAGGGCGCGAACGCTTGATCTCGATCTCGAATGTAGGTTTAGCCGAAGGACTCTTGTAGTAGTTCTTGAGTTGAAGGTTTTAAGTGTTGATCTCCTTGATGGCTGGTAGCCGGAGGTTGCTCGAAGTCTAACCGTCTGCAGGTTGACTGTCCGTTGCAGTTCTTAAAGTTCTTGGATGCAAGGGCTTGAGTGCTTTATCTCGATCGATGAACTAGACGAAGAAGACGACTTCAGTCTTTGATGCGAAGAACAGAAGTTGTTGAACTAGCTGACGTAAGGTCCTTATCGCTTGTAGCTGGAGAGCGTCTGTAGTTCGATCTTCTGAAGGCTTTGCAGGTCTTGCTGAAGAACTCTGAAGCATTTCTTGATCTTGATGCAGTAGAGGCTTGAAGACTCGATCTTGAGCTTTTGCAGACTTCGATCCTTGACGCTTGGTAGCTGGAGACTACTGGCAGTTTGATCTTCTGAAGCCTCTAGAGTGCAGAATGCCGAATGCCGCCGGGGTAGATTGCCGAGTGTGTTGAAAATGAGGGAGAGGACCTCTATATATAGGCTCTGGAGGCCTAGGGTTGCTTAGGGTTTGAGCTGGCTTTGGGCTTAGGCTCAAATTAATTAATTATCCCTTTATTTAAAATAAAGAAATAATTACTATTTTCTGCATCATAAATGACAAGTGTCATGATGGTATTGGCCAAGGTACATTTCCATTTAAAATCTAACTAAATGGATCGCCGTAATTAATTTAACACGTGGCGGATAAATAATTTTAATTTATTTTCCACGTGTCATTTTCTGATTTGTCGACAAATTTTGCCTCCTACAGAGGGTGACATGGAGGGGGTATTAATAGATGAGGGAGTGAAGGTTTAGGAGGGAAATGGAGGGAACTGTTCGGATGTAATTTTTGTGGTTTAAAGTAGGGTGGTCGGTCTCAGGGATGGGTGTTAGGCTTGATTTGGGAAATTGGTTCGTGTTTGGGGTTTTTCTCATACGGAAAGCGATAAATTATGTAAATTAAGCAATAAACTAACCTAGACATGATAATAATCAAGAAAGCAATAAAAGATGAAAGCAATTAATAGCATGAAATTAAGAAAGTAATAAAACTACAACTAATAATGAAATTAGGAACAAGAGATTATACCTTTAATGATCTAAACTTCAATTGAATCCTTCACCTTAAACTTTCTCCCGAACAAACAAGAAATCGTGAATTGGATTACTAAGAATCCCCAAATCCCCACTTGAGAGTGGAATTTGTGACCCTTAGCCCTCCTCACTAAAAGTTTGGATTGTTTTGTGGCTAATCTAATATGACACTAAAACAAAGATAAATGAAACCCTAAATCACACACACTTACCCAATTTACTAATCTGAGTTAAACAAACCTAATATCTACTAGCTAATCCCTACTGCTACTCTTAAAAGAACCACCAAATATAAATCACCTAATGTCCTAAAACCAAATTAGGACACTAATACGGTACTACCAAAGGAAAATCAAAATGACCTTCTAACATCTAAAGTACCTAAAACCAAGACTCAGAAAGTAGAAGATAAAATAAACCCTAAATCTAACCTATTACTGACCGAATAAAGAAAAGAGGAAGGAGAAAAGAGTAAAACAAGGCAATTGAGAAACACAGAAAGATAGAGACGGCCAACAAAAACCAAGAACAAGGGCAAAATGAATCAAACACAGGGCATAAATCGACTAACAAATCAACACAAATTCACCCAGAACTCCAAGAACAAGCGGTACCCAGAGATTCATACTCAACAAATTACACTAAAAGCTTCGAACAGTACATCAAATTAACAGAACAAATCATCAAAATCTTAACCAAAACCGAGAATTGATTAAAAGAAAAGCTGAAAACAGAGATTCAAAATGAAAACAAGAATTAAACCTAACCTAAATTCTACCTACAATGAAAACCTAATAATCCTCCTCGAATATGCTCCTCCTCCTCTTTTATAGTCAAAATCGAGCTCCTCTTCCAATATGAGTCGTCGAACCACTTCAAGATGGATGGTTGAGATGAAAACGGTGGTTGAAGATGGAAATGGTGGTGGGTGCGTCAAATGCTCCTCCATTGTACTTCAGTTACTCCTTCAACGAATCTGCAAAAAGAGATGAGAAACAGAGTGAGAGATTCGCGAGAAAGAGACGAGAAAAAGGAAGAAAAATGAGATGAAGAGAGATGGAGATGAGATGAGAGAAGGAGATGGTGTTCGGTTATGGTGGAGGATGGTTCAGTTGTGGTTGGTATTTCATGCAAGTGAGAAGGAAGAAGAAGGGGACAAAGGGACGAATTAGAAGAAGGGGGAAATGAAAGAATTAGAGTTAGGGTTTTGCTTTTATTCGGCTGGGGGGAAATAGAAGGGAAACGGGTTGTAGGGTTTGGGTATTTAGGCGGGTAGCTGGGTACTGGATATGGGAGTTGGGTTTTGGGTTGGGTATTTCAGCTGGGCCGAGTTGGAGGGAGAAAGGGAAAAAGGAAGGGAATTGGGTTTTAGATTAGGAAAAATGTTTTTATTTTATTTATTTCTAATATTTATATATTTTTGATTCATATTTAGTAATAATAATAACTATAAATAATAAACTAATATAAAATCTAATAAAAATGTAAAATGAATAAAAACATAATAAAAATCCTAAAATAATTATTAAAGACAAGCAAAAATACCCTATAAAAGAGAAGAATTCGGCTCGGAACGAAACCGAACAACACTCCAACACTAGGGTTTGCTCGCCCAGAGCAACCTAAAAATAAATAAAAGGACTAGAAAAAGAAACTAAGAACCCTAACTCACTTTTGCAGGAATCGCGGATGCATTTAGCATATGCATCAAGCCCTTTAAACCCCCCGGTAGCCCGGGTGGACGAGGTAGGTCTCGTGAGGGTTTATAGCAACTATACCCACTAAAGCCAAAGAAAAAGGAGAGAAGGAAAGTGAAAAACAAAACAAGTTTGAAAAGAAAGAAAAGAAAACTGCTCATCTCAAGAATCGAGTTGTTTCAATCAAGAAAACGATGTTAATCCTCCAAAAGGAACTGTTATGAGCATCTTACATACACCTCACTCAAACAACTGCCAATCTTAGGGGTTTTCGATTCCTTACTCCTCGTGTAAACTTAAATCCCACTTGCGTAAAAATTTTAGAAAGTTCTAACTGAATCCGAACGACCCCAAAGACTCATGCCCGAGCTTAAAACAAGCGAACAACAGAAAATAAACAAGGAGTTTCCCTCTCCCGCATTTTGTCGCCTTTGGCTTGGTGAGGGCCGCAGGTGATGCAAGGAGAGACCCCTCACTTTATTAACACTTTAAACTTTCTTTTTGAGATATATATTCTCAACAAAATTCTCTTTCTTCTTTTTCTTTACGTTTTTTTATTGGTCGGTATTAGCCTTATTTTCGGGAATTGGACGGCCCAAAATGGGGTTTACCCTCCCAGCACAGTCTTTTCCATTCACCTCTTCGTCGCGAATGATATAGAAGGAGGTTTAAGGGGTAATAGCGCCGTACCCCTAATACCGGGCCCGTGTAGGTTGGCTAAGTGTATGGTGGTTGATGTCGTAAAGCCGACACGCCCCACTTAATCATTTTATTTAACTTTGCTTCTTTTTTTTCTTTCTTTTGCTTTTGCTTTTCTTTTTCTCTTTTTTTTTCTTTTTCTTTTTGGAAAACAAGCTCGGATACGAATCCTTAGAATCCCCCAGTTTCAATCAGAACATAAAAAGAAAGAAATGGGATCTCACTAGACACTCAATGAAAGGAATCTAATTAAGTAAGTCATAGCAATTGCTCAAGGAAGGGTCGAAAATGCTTAAACCGGTTCCTTTTAAAGAAGATTAAGAACCGTTTCCTAATTTTGACAACGAAATCCAAGAAACGAAGCAAAAACAAAACAAAACGGAAAAACAAAAAACTTTGGAGGTTTTTCACTCCTCTTTTTTTCTCCTTTTTCACACAAACATTTTTCAAACTTTTTAGACACAAACTAAGCAAAACAAAAACAAAAGACTCAAAAACTATGTGGTCTACCCATGACAAATGGAAAATAGCACCCCCACTCCAACACAAGACATCACAATGTCTCCATCGTGATAAGGGTGTCTCAAGTAAGGTAGAAAACCTAAAAACACACAAACAAACACATAACAAACAAAATAGTGGCGACCCGAGCCCACACGGCTCCAACAACAATATATATCCAACATTCACACTCAAGGGGTTCGCTACCAATAAGAAAAGCAAGCATGCATCATGGATCAATGATATATTCACAGAAAGAGAGGGTGGAAAGAGGTTACCTCAGAATCTTCAATGAAAGCAACTCGATCTACGATCCAAAGAACATCACACAATAGGTTAGAGATAAACAAGAAAATCATACTATATGTGATGGTTCACATGCAAGATCAAAAAGAAAAACAAACTATACAAGACTCTAATGACTAAAGAAAATCAAGAAACTAAAATAATTACAAAACAACTCTCACTCTCTTTTTTTCTTTTCTTAAACTAAAAAACTGGAATGCATACTAGCCTCCCACTCCCACACAAAGAGGTTGTCGTGTCCTCAAAGGAAACAGAAGTAGGTAAGCAAGCACCCCAAAATAAAAGAAAAAGAGACACACAAAAAGAAAATAAAAGAAGAAAAGAAAGCTAACTTAATAACTTCATTAACAAGAGAAGGGAACGATATAACCTGGTTGGGTATTGAATATACCCAAACAATGAAATCTCAGAATAATCAACTACCATGGAGCCTCAGCCACTCCATCTCTCCTTAAGTCATCGCGCACCATGTCAGAACCATTCAACGCCCGAAGTAACAAGTCATGCATCCATGAATGCATCTCAGAATGGTGGTGGTAAGAGCACACTCGCAAAATTACATCAACAAACATTAGTGCTCTTAATAGTTTATTGAATGCCTTAGAAAAGTCATAGAAATGATGAAATGCATGAATACGCAAGACTTTCCTAGGCATAGTGAAAGAAGACATGACAAATGGATCCTCCCATTGACTTGTAAATGGAGATTGGGTATACAAATCAACGGGAGGGGGCAATTCAACACAATCCTGAACATGCTCATGTGAAGACTTGGATGCATACAATGATCCAATCTCAATTTCCATGCAATTTTCATCAAACACAAATTCCAAATCACCACTCTCATCCAAACAATCATCATAATCATCCATGGGTGATAAGGAAAAAGCAGGGTTAGACCACATCATAACACTCCCAAAATCACAAACAAGCACATCTTCATCTTCATCAATATCATACTCACTAGAAGAACTATCAATATCAAAAGACAAACGCGCATCATTCAAAACAACGTCAAAAGTGAAAGTGGAAGGCTCCGGGTCATAACTTATAGTGAATGACTCATAAAGCATGTCATCATTACAAGCATCATCGACACAAACCAAGTTCAAACAACCATGATCAATCCCCCAAAGAATCAAACTCATCATCACAAGAATGCACATTAATGGACTCACATACAAGGGTAGCTAATGCCTCACTAATGCAATGATCCTCAATGAAAATGAACAATTCGGCATCAAACACACATTCAATCACAAAAGATTCATTTTCATTCTCAACAAGATTATGCTCAATTGCATCACAAGCATCATGGCATTCAATAAGCTCAACCTTTTCTTCACACAAAGGTATGGACAATGGTGTGGACAATGGTTCATCATCTAGCATGTTTTCAACAAATTCTACATCATCACACCCAGAATCATCATGTTTCTCATGCTCACTAGGTGGGGCTAGAGCTAAGGAGTCACTAAGTAGTCCAAGGCATGGTTGGTTATAGTAATCATCATCCTCATCATACACAGAAGAATTAACTTGCATTTCAGGGCTCAAAGATGACGAATGATCTACTTCAACATTCAAATCAACCATTTGTGAAGGAGTTTCTACCCTATGATTACTCTCATGGAAGGATCCACGCACATACTCATTCATGTTCGCACATAAATTTTCCGCTTCCGCATTAAAGGTAGCCATTGTAGTTTTCAAACAAGAAACAGAGCTATGGCACGGTGAATCACAGGGGAAGCACACAGAATGAGACTCATCATCGGCACATTGGTGAAGATCATAACAATTTTCTACATAAACCCCACTATAAGATTGATCATCAACATACACGGGGTATTCACATGATTGTTCAGGCAAAATCCCAGAGGGTGGTGCATAAGGAGGTTGGAAGCTAGGACTAACACTTTGTTGCTCAAACTCATATGAATCCCTAGATAACCATTCAAGTAACTCCCATGCTTTTTCTTCACCTAAACTAGAAAACCCGTAATATTCTAAAAGGTTTCGGGTCTCATAATTCACACCCTCATTCACAATTCTCAAAAGATCTAAAGTATCATAAAAGACACCATATAATTCACATTGAGCACGATAACCACGTAATCTAGCAAAATACCCCCAAAATATTTCATGCTCAAATTGGGGGAATTAGGGACTATCCATAATTCTTATTTATTTATTTTTTTCTATTTTTTTCTTTTCTTTATTTTTTCTCTTTTTTTTCAATATTCAATTTTTTTCACTACATTTTTCTAGCATAATCAAGAAAGCAATTAAACTATTTACACACAAACCAATCACCTAATCTACCAAATAACGCCATCCCCGGCAACGGCGCCATTGTTCGGTTGTAATTTTTGTGGTTCAAAGTACGGTTGTCGGTCTCAGGGATGGGTGTTAGGCTTGATTTGGTAAATCGGTTCGTGTTTGGGGTTTTTCCTCATGCGAAAAGCGATAAATTATGTAAACTAAGCAATAAACTAACCTAGACATGATAATAATCAAGAAAGCAATAAAAGATGAAAGCAATTAAAAGCATGAAATTAAGAAAGCAAAAAAACTACAACTAATAATGAAATTAGGAACAAGAGATTATAACTTTGATGATCTAAACTTCAATTGAATCCTTCACCTTAAATTTTCTCCCGAACAAACAAGAAATTGTGAATTGGATTACTAAGAATCCTCAAATCCCCACTTGAGAGTGGAATTTGTGACCCTTAGCCCTCCTCCTCACTAAAAGTTTGGATTGTTTTGTGGCTAATCTAATATGACACTAAGACAAAGATCAATGAAACCCTAAATCACACACACTGACCCAATTTACTAATCTGACTTAAACAAACCTAATATCTACTAGCTAATCCCTACTGCTACTCTTAAAAGAACCACCAAATATAAATCACCTAATGTCCTAAAACCAAATAAGGACACTAATACGGTACTACCAAAGGAAAATCAAAATGACCTTCTAACATCTAAAGTACCTAAAACCAAGACTCAGAAAAGTAGAAGATAAAATAAACCCTAAATCTAACCTATTACTGACAGAATAAAGAAAAAAGGAAGGAGAAAAGAGTAAAACAAGGGAATTGAGAAACACAGAAAGATAGAGACGGCCAACAAAAACCAAGAACAAGGGCAAAATGAATCAAATACAGGGCATAAATCGACTAACAAATCAACACAAATTCACCCAGAACTCCAAGAACAATCGGTACCCAGAGATTCAAACTCAACAAATTACACTAAAAGCTTCGAACAGTACATCAAATTAACAGAACAAATCATCAAAATCTTAACCAAAACCGAGAATTGATTAAAAGAAAAGCTGAAAACAGAGATTCAAAATGAAAACAAGAATTAAACCTAACATAAATTCTACCTACAATGAAAACCTAATAATCCTCCTCGAATATGCTCCTCCTCCTCTTTTATAGTCAAAATCGAGCTCCTCTTCCAATATGAGCCGTCGAACCACTTCAAGATGGATGGTTGAGATGAAAACGGTGGTTGAAGATGGAAATGGTGGTGGGTGCGTCAAATGCTCCTCCATTGTACTTCAGTTACTCCTTCAACGAATCCCCAAAAAGAGATGAGAAATAGAGTGAGAGATTCGCGAGAAAGAGACGAGAAAAAGGAAGAAAAATGAGATGAAGAGAGATGGAGATGAGATGAGAGAAGGAGATGGTGTTCGGTTATGGTGGAGGATGGTTCGATTGTGGTTGGCTGTTTGCGCAAGTGAGAAGCAGAGAAAAGGTAAGAGGAAAAAAAGGGGACAAAGGGACGAATTAGAAGAAGGGGGAAATGAAAGAATTAGAGATAGGGTTTTGCTTTTATTCGGCTGGGGGGAAATAGAAGGGAAACGGGTTGTAGGGTTTGGGTATTTAGGCGGGTAGCTGGGTACTGGATATGGGAGTTGGGTTTTGGGCTTGGTATTTCAGCTAGGCCGAGTTGGAGGGAGAAAGGGAAAAAGGAAGGGAATTAGGTTTTAGATTAGGAAAAAGGTTTTCATTTTATTTATTTCTAATATTTATATATTTTTGATTCATATTTAGTAATAATAATAACTATAAATAATAAACTAATATAAAATCTAAAAAAAAAAAGCAAAATGAATAAAAACATAATAAAAATCCTAAAATAATTATTAAAGACAAGCAAAAATACCCTATAAAAGAGAAGAATTCGGCTAGGAACGAGACCGAACAGGAACATGCCCCAAAAATCAAGTCATCTCGTATGAAAACCTAGGCAGGTTTTATGGGGTAAATGGGGGCCAACCCACGTGTGCTATAATCATGGGATTGCACGGGAAGAAAACTTTTGGCGCCAGAACACTTTAAAACCCAGGCGGGTTTTATTTAATCTTCCCACGGATTGTTGACGTGGCGGCTCGAAACTACGTGTCTTGCTGAACATAAAACCTGGCGGATTTTGTGTTTTATGGGTCGGGGCGCGCATTGGGCCTGTTTTTCCTTGTGGGTCGCTTCTGGAACTCTATAACCCAGTCGGGTTATATTAAATGTAGATGGGCCGCTTTGATTTCTTGGGCCCATGGTGCTGTCCTTATGGGTCCGACGACCTATTTTGGTGTTTGGCCCGAGTGGACTTGCTGTACTTGATGAGTCGCGATTACGCCGGTGCAAATCCCGGTGTCTACGGAGAGCCCCCACTTTGATCGAGTCCGAATAGGACGAAGGTCAAAGTAGCCTGAGATGCTGTCTGCTTGATGCCTGCCTCGAAGATGGATGTTCTCGGTGCTCTTTTATGTGGCGACTAGATGATGTAGGTGGTGTCGTCGGAGGCCTTTAGGTGGCAACTGTTGGACGACTGATGCTGATGATGTCGTCGGAGGTCTCTAGGTGGAAACTGTTGGACGACTACTGCTGACGATGTCGTCGAAGGCCTTTAGGTGGCAACCGTCGGACAACTGAAGATGCTGATGATATCGTCGGAGGCCTTTAGGTGGAAACCGTTGGATGACTGATGTTAATGATGTCGTCAGAGGCCTTTAGGTGGCAACCGTTGGATGACTGATGCTGATGATAGTGTCGTCGGAAACCTTTAAGTGGCAACCGTTGGACGACTGATGTTGATGATGTCGTTGGAAACCTTTATGCGGAAACCGTTGGACGACTGCTACTGGTGCACTTTTATGCGGCAATCAGATGGTACAAGATCCCTTTTAACGGTGAGCTGAAAATCACAAGAAAATCAAGTATTAGTTTTCTTGAAATGTGAGGAGAGTTTAGATTTTTTTACCTAAGCTTTGGAAACCCCGGACCGCGGTCTTTGGGCCGTAATTCACTTGGTCGCAGAAGTTTGGGCCGTGGCTGCCAAAAAACCCAGGCGGTTTTTGATTTCCTTTACTGGGTTGATGAGGGCGACTGGGCCGCGCAGTTGGGTCGTGGCCAACACAAAACCCAAGCAGGTTTTGTTGTATTTTCTTGCTTTTTTTTTTCTTTTCTCGTAAAAGGAATCAAAGTGGGTCCGACCCACATGTGGATGAGGATGTGCCACATCGTCTTGTCTTTCTTTTGGGTGGCAAGATGATGGCCTTTGGATTTTCGGCCAATGAAATGCATTTGGAATCTCGAGGCGGGTCCTAGAAACGAACGGTCAACATTCACCCAACCTTTCTATAAATTCAATGCATTTCATTCATTTCACTCATTCATCCTCATCTTCTTCATATCTCTCTAGCTTCCTCCTTCTCTCTAGAAAAGTCTTGTTCTTTGAAGCAAGTTCGGGTTTTTAGGAAGATGCAACCCCGAAGCTACAGAAATCCTCCTCTTCCTCATGCGGCGGCATGGTCCTACGAGATGTCTTCTCGACGCAACTTTATACTGGTGCAGAGGCCGAACCTTCCAACCTCACTGTTAAATCTTGGAACCATGCTTGGTTCTACCGTTCCCATGGCAAGGTAACTCTTGAACTTTCCTCTCGTACTTAGTTTAGTGTAAAAATGAGCAAGTGTGAATTTATTTTCCATATCTTGTCGATTTTTAACTATTTTAAGCAGGCTTATATTAATGCGTATTTATGGCTTGGGATATAATCCTTTTGTTTATGCATTTCGACCGAAATCCCCTCCTGCAAAATGGACCCGAAAATGCCTCTAAATTTGGCCCGTAGAATAAATGAAACCCATACGGGTTTTGAACTCCATTCCGCCAACGTCTTCGGCCCAATTAATAAAAAGAAACGACCTATTTGAGAAATATAAAACCCAGGCGGGTTTTTTGTTTCTCATTGGGCTTCTGGCGTGCCTGTTGGGCTAGATGCACGGCCCTAGGAAAGTCAAAACCCAGGCGGGTTTTGACACATATTTTCGAGTTTTTTTCTTCTTTTGTACTACTGGACCATGACTTGGGCCGGGATGTTTGGGTTGCTGATCCTGTTGGAGTGTCTCGTGGGCCGTGGCTGTGAACCCAGTGTTTGTGCTAGGTCCAGCTAGGGCCCAAAAGACTGCATTTAGGTTTAAAATGTTGACAGAGCCCCCATTTTCTGAAATTCTGTCTGTCGTTTCTAGGAGGATAACCTAAAAACTCCCGGTGCCTTGAAAGAGCCACTTAAGGTAGCCGAGTCCATCTCTGATACCTTTGTGAACGACACCTTAACTGCAGCGGGTTTCATGCCTTTCTGGAAATGTCTGCTAGCTTGGAAGGGTCGGACCTTCCAAATTATAGGTCGGGCCATTGCTGAGAGATTTTGGGATACAACCAATTCTCTTCATCTGCCTGTAGGCGAGATGACTATCACGCCTACTGATTTTATTATGATCACTGGTCTTCCTTGGGGTGGGCAAGACATAGTCTTTGACGCGGAAATCCCACTGGTAGTCCTGGACATGTTAAGTCCAGTGTCAGCACATTTGGATCCGAGGCAAGGCCCTGCCAACCTTTCCTACACACACTTTGTTGGGCTAGATGCACGGCCCTAGGAAATTCAAAACCCAGGCGGTTGTTGACATATATTTTCGAGTTTTTTCTTCTTTTGTACTACTGGACCGTGACTTGGGCCGGGATGTTCGGGTTGCTGATCCTGTTGGAGTGTCTCGTGGGCCGTGGCTGTGAGCCCAGTGTTTGTGCTGGGTCCAACTAGGGCCCAAAAGACTGCATTTAGGTTTAAAATGTTGACAAAGCCCCCATTTTCTGAAATTCTGTCTGTCGTTTCGAGGAGGATAACCTAAAAACTCCCGGTGCCTTGAAAGAGCCACTTAAGGTATCCGAGTCCATCTCTGATACCTTTGTGAACGACACCTTAACTGCAGCGGGTTTCATACCCTTCTGGAAATGTTTGCTAGCTTGGAAGGGTCGGACCTTCCAGATCATAGGTCGGGCCATTGCTGAGAGATTTTGGGATACAACCAATTCTCTTCATCTGCCTGTAGGCGAGATGACTATCACTCCTACTGATTTTATTATGATCACTGGTCTTCCTTGGGGTGGGCAAGACATAGTCTTTGACGCGGAAATCCCATTGGTAGTCCTGGACATGTTAAGTCCAGTGTCAGCACATTTGGGTCCGAGGCAAGGCCTTGCCTACCTTTCCTACACACACTTTGAAATGGTCATTCGCGATGCGAATTTCCAAAACTTGCCTAACGAGCAGCGTTGCTTTATTTTTCTGGCGTATATTATTTCTTCCACATTTGTTTCCAATCACGTGGACAACATCACCTTGACGTGGTTTTGAAACCTTTTGAACTTCAACAACATCCGAAACCTGAACTGGGGCAAAGTGGCCTTTGCAAACTTCATTCTCTAGCTTCGTCGTGGCGTAAGACTTTCGCAGGATGATGAGCGAGTCTATCTTCGTGCGGCTCAGACTCGTTACCAGTATGGTCCTGCCCTGTGGAAGGTGCTCAAGGTACGTACTCGAGACTCTTCTCTTGTAATGTCGTTCATCCTTTCTTCTTTCTTTGACATTATGTTCATGCAGTCCTTGGCGTATGAGTACATTTCGCCCTTGGGTATTCGCTCGAAGAAGGATAAGACGGTACCGGCTGCTAAACGCTGGACTTCTGAGGGTATCCGTGAGAAGAAGTACAAGCCTAGGAGCCTTGACCTCATCCGGGGTGTATTGGATAACCTAGTTCTGGTATTTCTTTACTCCCAGCCTTTTTCTTTTCATTTTCCTCTGTATCTTAATTTTGAATGCTTCTTCCCTTCGAAGGAACAAGTGAATTGGCGTCCTTGGGTCAATTTCAATGTGAGGGGATGTTTAGACCCAATTTTGTGTCTAAATAGCGCCTTAATTCTTAGAATTTTGTCTCGTTTCGTGTTTTAATTTCGTAACTTTTAATATATTTTTGGTTATTTTGTAGATTTTGGAGTGTTTACTCAAAACGTGGTAAAAAGGGCTATTTTAGAGCTATTTTGGGACTCCCGAAGTTTCCCGGGTCTTGATCAAGTCAAAAGCGAAGTAAAGAAGAAGATCCAAGCCAGCCGAGGAGGACCGCAGCTGCGGTGGTCGACCAAGGCTGGGGCAAGGAGCAAGTAACCCAAGAGGGACCGCACCTGCGGTCTTGCGAAGGGAGAAGAGAAGAATCGTCTGAGCTTCGGAGGACTACACCTGCGGTCCCCTAGACCGCACCTGCGGTGCCCTACGGGTTCAGAAATTCTGTTATACAAAGTGCTGTGTTTTGAGTAACCACCTTGAGTTGTATATATTACCTCTTTAATGATTAGGTTAGGGAGGCAGCTATCTATGGTAATATCAACATTTTAGCATACAATTAGAGGGAGATTAGAGTGATTTCTTAGTGATTAGTGAGTAATTACACTTGATTTATTACATTGGCTGTGGATTTTATTGGAATTCTATTGAGGTTTTGAAGATTTATCTTATTTTGGAGCTTGGATTCTTATTATTCTGGATCATCCTTCCATTGGCATCAAATTAATGAGCATTTCTTGCCCTTACTCTCTTTAATTCATCTATTTACTTTACAATCTCTGTTTTTGTTGTTTGATGTTTGTTGTTACTAGATTGTTGCTTTGATTATCTATATTCTCTGTTTTAAGCATGAATAATGAAGTTTTATTGTTGTTAGTATGTTAGTTAAGATGATTAGAGGCTAGAACCCTTATGGGTTAGGGAGAAACTAAGGATGTGAATGGTTGATTTGGATTGGGTTAACAATTTTAGGAGGTAATTCGCTGTGGAGTCAATTTCCTAATCCAGATCGAAAGCTCTTGAATACATCCAACACTTGTTGGAAGATGGGAATCGGGATAGTTAACGGTCGCCTACCAGAGTGGAAAGAGGTTAACTAGAGAGTCCCGTTCCTCTAACCCTCCGGGTCCGTGGAGGACTTGTAGGAAGTTAATCTGGATTGCCTTGAAAAAGGAAATCCGGTGGGTTGTTTTAACCGGACTGTCATTTGATTCTATTGATTTATTGCTTCCTGATTGCGAAACCCTTGTCCTAATTACTGTTTACATCCCGAAATCTCCCGACACCCATAGTTTCTTTCTTGACCGAACCTTAGCCGTGTTGCGTTCTGTTGTGCAGTCCTTTACCTGAAAACCTCTTGTTGTCTTGTGATCCTTAAACCTCACCTAAAGTCAGATTGACCTAGCCAAGGCCCCTAGCTCCCTTAGAAAGAACGACAAAACCGGGGTACAAAAACCACGTTACACAAAATGGCGCCGTTGCCGGAGAGCAAGCGCACCTAGCTTAGTTTTTTTTTGTCTTTAGGTTGTTTAAGATCATTTCATTTGCTAGAGATTTGATATCCTTGGTTGTTGGGAATTTGATTCTTCTATTTGTTCTTTTTGTGCATGCAGACTCGATCTCGACGAGGCCGAATGCCCAAAACTCCACCGATTTCGAATCCGGAAAGTATTATTCGCAAGGCAAATGCTAGCTGAGACGGGAAAGGTGACAAAGGGAGCAAGTGAGAGTTGAAATTCCAATGGCTGAGGGAGAAGCAAGTCCACGCCGTACCTTAGCATCATATTCGTTACCATCGTCGGGTACGGGAGGCAATCCCATAATATTACCAACATTACCACCAAACGCATCGTTCGAGTTTAAACCATATTTGCTGGAGATATTCGAGAACACTCCTTACCATGGAGGAGAACATGAAAATCCTATCGATCACATTAATAGGTTCGAGAAACGTATTAGTTTCGTGCAAATGAACGGAGTTTCCGCCGAATACATGAAGCTGAAGTTTTTCCCTCTCACTTTGAAGGGGAAAGCACTACTGTGGCTGAACACGTGTCCACCGGGTACTTATTCTACATGGGATGCCCTCAGTCGTGATTTTCTTCAAAGGTTTTTTTCCCAACGATGAGAAGTGTCATTTGAGGCAAGCCATTATGAGTTTTCAACAAGAGTCCGATGAATAATTATTCAAAGCATGGGGGAGATTCAAAGGTCTCCAACGGAGGTGTCCTCACCACAATCTGGAGGATTGGCTACTTTTACACCATTTTTACCCGAGATTATGTAGCTCTTTGCGAGAATCTATCGATCATGCCTCTGGTGGCATGTTTCTCAAGAAGGCGGCGGATGAAGCAAACGTATTTCTCCATGAGTTATCTCAAAATTCTCCACATTGGGGAGGCGGTCGTGGTCCAAAAGATGGAGGTCCTTCTTTGGAGAGTAACCCTACAATTAAATTTCTTATGAATGTCGTATTGGAGATGCAACAAAAGAAGGCCTTAGAAGAGACTACGAGGCAAGTAAAGGCAGTTCAAGAGGTACCTATGCTTATTCCGGATGTCAGAGTTCTTATGTGTGATTTTTGTGGAGGGCCACATTCTTTGCAACAGTGTGAAGAGTACCAAGCCGAGCAAGTTCAAGCAATTTATCCTAATAATAACGTTTCCTATTCCACTCAAAATCCAGTTCATCCTTGTGGAAATTATGTCTACAACCAACGAGCTCCACAAAACCAAAACCCATCCCCTGGTTTCCAAAATCAAAACCGTCGCCAATACCAACAAATTCCTCACCATGGTCAAAATTCCGAAGCACCCAAACCACCACAACAAGAATTTTCCATCGAGCAAATATTACAAAAGATCTCATTAACTCAAGATAGAGACCAAGCACGCATTAAGAATCTTGAGTTACAACTTGCTCAAATGGTACGACAAGCCAAGCCTATCCAATCCCTTCCTAGCCAACCTCAACCAAACCCTAAGGGGCAACTTAATGCTATTACATTGAGGAGTGGTAGGGAGATTGAAAGCCCTAAATTGGTGGAGGAGGATGTTTTGGGAGAAAAAGAAGGTGATGTGGTGGATGTCACGGATGAGGAGGATTTGATAGAGAAAAGGGAGAGCGAGTTTGTTTTTGTAAAGGGAAATGAGGGAGTTCATGAGGAGGAGTTAGAGGAATCTAGTATTGAGAAGGAATTGATTGAGAAAGAAAGAGAATAGATGGAAAAAGTAAGAAAAGGGAAAGGAGTGATGATAGAAGAAGAACTAATTCAAGCTATTGAGAAGCCGAAGTTACCGCTGGTTCCTTTTCCCGAGAGGTTAGCCAAACCCAAGTCAGAGTCTAAATTTTTAAAGTTCATAGAAATGCTCAAGAAACTTCAAGTGAATATTCCATTCCTAGATGCTATTTCCGAGGTTCCGTGCTTTAAAAAGCACTTGAAGGAACTTCTCACTAGCAAGAGGAGAATCCAAGAGAAGACTATTATCCACTTGACGACCGATTGTAGTGCTATTATTGACAACAAAACCCCGGAGAAGCTCGCTGACCCCGGGAGTTTTTCCATTCCTTGCACTATTGGTGACATGAGGATTAGTCGTGCTCTTTGTGATTTAGAGGCTAGCATGACGTTATGCCTTATTCTATTTGTAAGAGGTTGAATCTCGATGATTTAACTCCTACGACCATCAATCTTCAATTGGCCGATCGATCCGTGCGAAGACCCATGGGTATATTGGAGGACATTCCAGTCCAAGAGGGAAGATTTTTGATACCGTGTGATTTCGTGATTTTAGAAATGGTGGAAGACCACAACATTTCTATCATTTTGGGAAGGCCATTCCTTGCTACGGCCGGAGTAATAATAGATGTGAAACATGGTAGTATGTCATTGAATGTCGGTGATGAGAGCATTATTTTCAACCTTGAGGGGTCCTTGAAAAATCCTTCGTATAGGGATTCATGTTATGCTATTGATATGATGGAGGTGCTAGTTGATGACTATCTTGAAGAATCTCATCTACTTGAGTCTACTTGCGACGATCCTTTGGGAACTTGTCTCTAGAATCTTTCCAATTTGAGACCGACGGCACCGACATCACATTTCTCACCAACCTCCTTGATTCATCACCAACGCATGAGGAGATTACTATTGACGAGCCTCATATTGAGTGTATGGAAATTCAAGAAGTGATCTGCAAGGGTATGTCTTCTTCCCAAGTTAAATCCTCTACTTCTTCTTTAGAGCTTAAACCTTTACCCCCTTCCTTGCAATATACTTTCTTGGATGATGAAAGTCTTTGCCTGTTATTGTGAATGTTAAGTTACATGACTCTGATTTGTCTAAGTTTCTTGATTTGTTGAGAAAGCATAGGGGTGCATTAGGTTATAAAATTGAGGATTTGAAAGGTTTGTCCCTATCCATTTGTATACATTCCATTGATATATTAGAAGATGCAAAGCCAACTAGGCAACCACAACGTAGATTGAACCCTAATATGCAAGGTGTGGTTAAGAAAGAAGTAGTTAAACTGTTAGCTGCTGGGATCATCTTCCCCATCGCAAATAGCGAATGGGTAAGCCCGGTTCAGTGTGTGCCTAAGAAGGGCGGGATGACAGTCATCAAAAATGAAAAGAAAGAGCTAGTTAGTACCCGAACCGTCACAGGATGGCGGATGTGCATTGACTATCGCCAGTTGAACAAAGTGACCAAGAAAGACCATTTCCCTCTCCCCTTCATTGACCAAATGTTAGAGAGGTTGGCGGGTCATTCATACTTTTGCTTTTTAGATGGGTACTCAAGTTTTTTCCAAATTCCAATCCATCATGCGCATCAAGAAAAGACTACTTTTACTTGTCCATACGGTACATTTGCTTATAGACGTATGCCATTTGGTTTGTGCAATGCACCTGGAATATTTCAACGATGCATGATGGCCATTTTTGGTGATTTCATTGAACAATGTATGGAAGTTTTCATGGATGATTTTTCTGTCTATGGTAATACCTTTGATGATTGTTTGGCTAACTTAGAGAAAGTTCTTATTCATTGTGAGGAGGTCGACTTAGTTTTGAACTGGGAAAAATGCCATTTCATGGTAGAAGAAGGTATTGTTTTGGGGCACTTGATTTCTTCGAGGGGCTTCGAAGTCGACAAGGCAAAAGTTGAAGTGATAGAGTGCCTACCACCCCTAGTTTCCGTAAAGGGGGTGTGTAGTTTCCTTGGCCATGCCAACTTTTACCGCCGGTTTGTCAAGGATTTTTCTAAAATCGCTCGTCCTTTAACTGATCTTTTGTGAAAGGATGCCCCATTCTCTTTTACTGATGAATGCCTCGAGTCCTTTTTCAGGTTAAAGCAAGCTTTGATATCCGCGCCGGTTGTCCAACCTCCGGATTGGACATTGCCTTTCGAGATTATGGCCGATGCGAGCGATTTCGCAATTGGAGCATGTTTGACTCAAACCAAAGAGAGGAAGCCGCGGGTCATCTACTATGCAAGTCATGCGCTTGATAGCGCACAAAAAAATTATACGACCACGGAAAAGGGGTTCTTGGCTATTATATTTTCTCTAAACAAATTTCGGCAATACCTCATGTTTTCCAAGGTTGTTGTATACACGGATCATGCCGCGATCAAGTTCTTGATGGGAAAGAAAGAAATAAAGCCAAGACTCATTCGTTGGATTTTGCTTATGCAAGAGTTCGATTTGGAAATTCGCGACAAGGCTGGGACTAAGAATGTTATAGCCGACCACCTGTCAAGGATCCTTGTTGATTTGGATGATACTCAACCCATCATGGATTCTTTTCCGGATGAACGCCTGTTGTCTGTCAAGCATTTACACCCATGGTACGCTGATATCATCAACTACTTGTCTAGTGAGGTGATTCCTAAAAATTTGACCCCTCATCAAAAGAAAAAGTTCTTTCATGACGTGAAACATTTCTTTTGGGACGATCCATTCTTGTTCCGTTTAGGTAATGACGGGATGTATAGAAGATGCTTACCCGAGAGTGAAGTGAAGTCCGTATTGACGCATTGCCATGAGTTCCCGGTTGGAAGTCATGGTGGATCTCAAAAGACGGCTGCTAGAGTCTTACAAGCCAGTTATTGGTGGCCGACCCTATTTCGAGATGCCTATCTTCATGTCAAGTCGTGCGATAAATGCCAAAGGTCCGGAAATATTTCCCGGAAAAATGAGTCACCGCTGAATTTCATTCTCGAGGTAGAGATTTTCGATGTGTGGGGGTTGGATTTTATGGGTCCCTTTCCGTCATCAAGAGGTCATCAATATATTTTAGTGGTGGCAGACTATGTGTCGAAGTGGGTTGAAGCGATTCCATGCGTGAGATGCAATGGAAAATCCGTGTCAAGATTCTTGAAGAAGGTTATTTTCTCAAGATTTGGTATTTTGAGGGTCATTATTAGCGACAATGGATCTCATTTTATTGAGAAGAGGTTTGAGGCCCTCTTAGCAAAGTATGGTATCACTCACAAAAGAGGACTCCCCTATCACCCTCAAACGCAAGGTCAAGTAGAGATTTCGAATCATGCTATTAAGAAGATTTTGGAGAAAATGGTTAGTTTTTCACGAAGAGATTGGGTGGAGAAACTAGATGATGTCTTGTGGGCATATCGCACCGCTTTCAAAACTTCGATAGGGACTACTCCATACCGCCTTGTCTACGGGAAAGCATGCCATTTTCCCATGGAACTTTAACACAAGACGATGTGGGCAATCAAAAAGATGAATTATGATCTCAAGGCGGCCGGGGCAAGTCGTTTGTTCCAATTGGAGGAGCTTGAGGAATTGAGACGTCACTCCTATGAAAACAATGGGATTTACAAGGAGCGAACTAAAGCATGGCACGACAAGAGATTGAACCGTCGCGATTTTGTGGTTGGTAATAGAGTCCTCATCTTCAATTCGAGGCTCAAACTCTTTTCCGGAAAGCTATGTTCGAGATGGTCAGCGCCTTTCGAAATCGTAAGGATTCTTCCCGCCGGAGTTGTTGAACTTAAGAATGCAAATGGAAATTGTTTCAAAGTCAATTCGTCAAAGATCAAGCCATACATTATGGAAGAAGAGTATGCGGGGATGGTTGTCGTGTTCCTCGCTGATTTTGATAGTTGAAGAGTGGATTAGGTCGAGCTAGGACCTAAAACAAGCAACTGGGAGGAGGTACGAGCTACTCTCCTCTTCTTTAGTGTTTTCTTTTATTTCTTGCAACTTTTCTTTATTCTAATGTTCTTGCTTCGTTCATTTTTGAAGTTTTTGAAAAGAAAAAAAAAGAGAGAGTGACAATTTTAGAAAAGAAAAAAAAAATTTAGTAAATAGAAAAATTCGGATGTGAGAAGAAAATTTGTGAAGAAAGTAATTTAGTGTGGTTTTTGAATGCTGAAAGTTGTTCATGAAAGTTATTGAGTATGCAAGAAAAGAAGGTTGATAATGAGGAGAGTAGAATTTTAGGACTTAGCATTATTTTCAAGTTTTTGATTCTTATAGGTGCAGGGCATAGACAGGAGAAGACCGCACCTGCGGTGACCCTGACCGCACCTACGGTTTCAAGAGGTGTTTTTTCCTGCGAGGAGGGTTCCAGCAGGAGACCGCACCTGCGGTCCCTCGAAAGTCTGCGAAATCTGTCGGGGCTAAAACCCCTTTCCCTCTCATTTTTCTTCCACTTCTCTTCTTTTCCTCTCACTCGAAAAACCCCCTTTCTCCACCTAAAACCCTAAAACTTACCCCAAATACTTCGAATCCTTCACAAATTCCTTTCCTACTCTCCAATTTCTCGTGATTTTTGTGCCCTAGTTGCGCCTTCACCATTTTCGCACCTTTTGTGGAGCGTTTCAAGTTCAAAATCTGGGTTTTGTTCATTGTGGGGTTCGAAAATGGCAAGGAGGAGTTCCTAAGTCCTCAATTCAGGTATTCCTTATCTCTTTGTGCATCAAAGTTCATTTTCTTGCTAATTGTGGGTGATTTTTTGTGCACAATGTCATCTTGTACTCCTTGGATATTGTTGAGTGCTCTTGGTTGAGACTTGGGGGTGTCAAATTAGGTGCAATTGTGTGTGAAGTTGGTGATTGGTGTTTGGTTGGTGACATTCTTGGTGGACATTAGGGGTTTAGATATTGTGTGTGCATATTGTTATTTTTGCTCCTTGTTCACTCTAATGGGTCGAGCTAAATGAGCCCGGACCGAGGAAGAACCGACCCCTCCTCCATCTTCGTTGGCAGAGCCCGACAAGAACCGCTACAAAGTACAACCCACCTCCTTGATTAAATGTGACCCGAAGGTGAAGGTTACTTTTCGGGATGAGATGCATAAACAGAGGTATGCAAGGTTGAAACAGAGGAAGATTTGTGCTCCCGATATTTATGATGAGCAAACAGCGAATGATATCTATTGCAAGCCGAGCATGGACTTCTTCATCAAATCTTTGGGTTGGGAAGTTTTCGTCACCATCAGTGAGCCTATCGTAGATCAACCAGTGCTTGAATTCTTGAGCTCTTTAGTGGTAAAGGAGGATGGCACATCGAATGCGTCTTTTACTTTCGGGGTTGCTTTGGGTTCAGGATATTTGTGATGCTTTGGGTCTCCCTGTGGATGGACTGTACTACGGAGAGTGCGTTAGATTTAATGAACAAGAGGCAATGAAGGCTCTCACCTGTTGGCGGAGGCGATATCCATAGTCTCGGAGTCGTCAATCGAGGATTCATTGCCCGAATAACTCCAAAGCCCGGGATTTCTTCAATTTAAGTGTTCGACTCTTCCATCGGATCATTTCAAGTTCTGTCTTCGGCCGCGACATTGGGCGATCAAACGTCCGCAAAGACGATCTTTTCGTCATCTTCAACGCAATCAATGGTCGTTGTGTCAACACCGGCTCTTGCATTCTCCACTGTCTTCGGGAAATTAGCCTCGAACTCCGCAACATGACCATTGGCATGGGTCATATAATCTGTCACTTTCTCAAGAGGAAAGGCTTCGAGTCTTACCTCGCCAAATGGACTCCACGGTATTTTCTCGACCCTATTGACGGTGTGAGATTGCGAAAGATGGAGTTCTTGGAGAAACACAAGACGCAAACCCTATACCGCCACGGGTATGGCCCCCACAGTATCGCGATTCGATTGGATCATGATCATGCTGAAGAATGGTTGAATGTCACCGACCAATGAAACTGGTCGTGTGGGCAAAGGCACGGAGGTCGCCGAATAGTGGGTGGTCCTTTTGAACCCGTGGAGGGGAGTGAAGAGGAAGAGGGGGAAGAGGAAGAATAAGAGCAAGGATAAAATGTAGGTGCAAGCCAAGCTGGAGATTCTACATTGGAGCGTATCAGTGAGAATTAATCCAAAACCAACAAATTCTAATTTAGAATTTGCAAGAGCTTTTTGAGGCGCAACAAGAAATCCTTGTTGGCATTCAATCGCAGTTCCAACCCCATCCTCCTCCAGGAGGATCCGCTTGAGGGACACGTCGTAAGTGTCCCCCCCCCCACTTGATCCTTTTCATTGTTTTTCATGTTTTACTTTGTAAAATGTAAGTGGGGGGGGGGGGGTGCCTCATCGGGGGGTTTGGGCGGGAAGGCTTTGTGGTTTTGGCGTGTTGGTGTCTCGAGTCCTTTTGGTCTGTTCTGGTGTTGCTCTCAAGGTTGGTTGGGCATGGCTTGTGGTAGTCATCTCTTGGTTGTATTTTGGTTGTCTTTTGGTTATTGTTGGGATGTTTTGGTTGGTTGTTGGTTGATTCTTTTGGTCGGTGGTGGTTTATTTTGCCTTGTGTCGGTTGTATTTTGGGCATGTATGGTTGGGACGACATGTAATGAATGGTTGTTTTTAATGAAATGAAATGAATCAAGTTTGTTTGGTCAGTTTGAGATGAGTTTCACCCTTATTTCCCGCCTCAATGAATGAGATTCGGGGATAAGGTTTATCATTGGCAATGTACATATTGTTAATAGTTTTCTTCTCTTCTTTTTAGTTCTTCTTTGTTTAGAAATGTAGTTAGATAGTTTTCTTTTGATTTTGGTTTCGATCTCGCATGCGGATTTTGGTCATGTATAAAGTCGTCCTTTTGCTCTAATATCATTGTGATTCAATTGAACGACGACTTCGGATCACGGTTTGAACATCTATGAAGAGTCCGAGGTAACATCTTTTCACCTTGCTCTTTCTTATGTGAATTGTTATTTTGATCCGTCGCATGCTTGGTTTTCTTTTGGGTGACGAACCCCTTTGAATGTCTGTGTTGGGTTTATCGTGTTGTTGGAGCCGTGTAGGCTCGGGTCGCAACCATTTGTTAGATACTTGTTTTGTTTGTTTGTTTCTCTAGGTTCTCTACCCTTTTTCATGTGACACATTCCCACAATGAGGACATTGTGGAGTTTTAAGTGTGGAGGGAGATATTTGCTTCAAGGGTAGATCACCTAGCTCTTTGTTTTTGTTTTCTTAGTTTTTGCCTAAAATTTGAAAAATTTTTGTGTCAGAAAGGAGAAAAAAGGGAGTGAAAACCTTAAAAGTTTTCTTTCGGTTTTCGTTTTCGCTTTGTTTTTCCTTTGTTTCTTGGGTCTTGTTGTCGAAATTGAGAAGTCGTTCTTAAACTTCTTTAAAAGAAACCGGTCTGAGCGTTTTCGACTCTATCTCGGGTGCTAGTCACGACTTATCTCTTTAGATGTCCTGCATTGAGTGTCTAGTGAGACCCCCGATTCCATTCACGTTCTGGTTGAAACCGGGAGGTTCTAGGGGTTTGTGTCAGAGCTTGTTCCTTTGTCCTGTTTAGCAAAAGCAAAAGCGAAGTCAAAAGCAAAAGCGAAAAGAAAGAAAATGAAAGCAAAAGTTCAATAACCTGATTAAGTGGGGAGAGTCGGCTGAACGACATCAAACCACCATAAAGCTAGACGGCCTACATGGAGCCGGTATTAGCGATACGGCGCTATTGCCCCTTAAGCTCCTCCTATACCGAATTCTTGACGGATGAGTGTATGGAAAAGCCGTGTTGGGAAGGTAAATCCCGCATTATGGGCCGTTACAATTCCCGACAAGCTAGCCTCGACCTTAAAAAAAAAATTCGTTGGAAAACCCAACCCCAAAAAGAAAAGCTTCCAGTGTTCGTAAAAGCGTGGGGCCTCTCCTTGCATCACCTACGACCCTCACCAAGCCAAGGGCAACGAAATGCGAGGAAGGGCAACTCTTTTCTTTTCCTTGTTCGTTTCTTTGTCTTTTAAGCTCGGACATAAGTCCCTGGAGTCTTTTGGAATTGGTTAGAACCCACTAGCACATTTACACGTAGGGGTTTTTGCTTGGCGTTAGGTGTAAGACATCAAAAATCTCAAAGACTGACTTTTATTTGCTCGTGAGACGCTCAAAACGGTTCCTTTTGGAGGTTTACTAACGTTTTCCTAATTGAGATTTTGAGATTCTTTGAAGCGAAGTTTTTGTTTTTCTTTCCTTTTGTTTTATTTGGTTTTGTTTTCACTTTCCCTCTTTCCTTTTTCTTTGGCTTTTGTGGGTATAGCCGCTACAAACCCTCACGAGTCCATCTCGTCCACCCGGGCTGCCGGGGGGTTCAAAGGGCTTCGTGCATACGTTAAATGCACTCGTTTCTCTTCCCACGACAGAGGAGTTTGTGTCAGTCTAGGTAGTTTCTTGTTTTGCTTTGCTCGGGACGAGCAAAAGTTTAAGTGTGGGGGGGGGGGGAGGGGGGTGTTTAGACCCAATTTTGTTCTAAATAGCGGCTTAATTCTTAGGCTTTTGACTCGTTTCGTGTTTTAATTTCGTAACTTTTAATACGTTTTTGGTTATTTTGTAGATTTTGGAACTTTTACTCAAAACGTGGTAAAAAGGGCTATTTTAGAGCTATTTTGGGACTCCCGAAGTTTCCCGGGTCTTGACTGAGTCAAAAGCGAGTTAAAGAAGAAGATCCAAGCCAACCGAGGAGGACCGCAGCTGCGGTCCCATAGATAGCAGCTGCCGTGGTCGACCAAGGCTGAGGCAATGAGCAAGTAACTCGAGAGGGACCGCACCTGCGGTCTCCTAGACCGCACCCGCGGTCTTGCGAAGGGAGAAGAGAAGAATCGCCTGAGCTTCGGAGGACTGCACCTGCGGTCCCCTGTGGGTTCAGAAATTCTATTATATAAAGTGTTGTGTTTTGAGTAACTACCTTGAGTTGTATATATTACCTCTTGAACGATTAGGTTAGGGACGTAGCTATCTATGGTAATATCAACATTTTAGCTTACAATTAGAGGGAGATTAGAGTGATTTATTAGTGATTAGCGAGTAATTACACTTGGTTTATTGCATTTGCTGTGGATTTTATTGGAATTCTATTGAGGTTCTGAAGATTTATCTTATTTTGGAGCTTGGATTCTTATTATTCTGGATCATTCTTCCATTGGCATCAAATTAATGAGCATTTCTTACCCTTACTCTCTTTAATTCATCTATTTACTTTACAATCTCTGTTTTTGTTGTTTGGTGTTTGTTGTTACTAGATTGTTGCTTTGATTATCTATGTTCTCTGTTTTAAGCATGAATAGTGAAGTTATTATTGTTGTTAGTATGTTAGTTAAGATGATTAGAGGCTAGAACCCTTATGGGTTAAGGAGAAACTAAGGATGTGAATGGTTGATTTAGATTGGGTAAACAATTTTAGGAGGTAATTCGCTGTGTAGTCAATTTCCTAATCCTATCCTTCCCTCAAGTGGGATGTATTCGAGATCGAAAGCTCTTGAATACATCTAACACTCGTTAGAAGATGGGAATTGGGATAGTTAACGCTCGCCCACGAGAGTGGAAAGAGGTTAACTAGAGAGTCCCGTTTCTCTAACCCTCCGGGTCCGTGGAGGACTTGTAGGAAGTTAATCTGGATTGCCTTGAAAAAGGAAATCCGGTGGGTTGTTTTAACGGGACTGTCATTTGATTCTATTGATTTATTGCTTCCTGATTGCGAAACCCTCATCCTAATTACTGTTTGCATCTTGAAATCTCCCGACACCCATAGTTTCTTTCTTGACCGAACCTTAGCCGTGTTGCGTTCTGTTGTGCAGTCCTTTACCTGAAAACCTCTTGTTGTCTTGTGATCCTTAAACCTCACCTAAAGTCAGATTGACCTAACCAAGGCCCCTAGCTCCCTGAGAGAGAATGACAAAATTGGGGTACAAAAACCACTTTACAGGGGACTACTGAACCCTCTACATTTTGTGGAGCATGACACCCGCCTTCGCCTCCTGATCGAAGGACCCTATGTTTCGTGTGGTACCTAGGAGTGAGGGCCTCGAGGCAGATCCTAGGGGATACCCTGGTCTCATTCCCCAGGATCCTCCGGAGCATATGTTCGAGACGTGGCGCGTTGACCCGGGTGTTCTGAGGGACCTGATTCGAGGTCAAGATTTTGACAACTTCATCCATGACGTTCCGCATGAGCAATTTGATGAAGATTTCCAGCGTTATCTCATTCGCTTGGCTCCCCGAGTGGTATGTATATTTCACCTTTATCCTTATTATGTTTTGGTTGACTTCTTACTAGAGAATCTACAGCTAGGGCCTTATGCCAAGGTTGCTGAGGTGGAGCTTCCACCAGAGAGAAAAAAGATTTGCGATTTCTTGGCGTGGAGCATAGCAGCGAGTGTTCCTCACTTCAAGTGTTTGAGCGGAAACTGGTAATTCTTCATTTTATGTTGCTCCTTGATTAATTCTACACTTTACTTATGAATAACCCCGATTTTATCTTCTTTCAGCCAAGGTGGGCCTTCCTCCGAAAAATGACTAAGGAATGATGCACCATGAAGAAACACATCGATCGGAAGTTCACAGGCTCTATTAGATACCAAGGCAATGCAGCCAAAAGGGCCGATATGGAGGCTAATGCGGAGTCTGTTCCTAGGGAACCGCCCCGACGTTCCACTGTAGTTCCTCCTCGTACAGAGTGCCCACGCCGTTCTTCGGTTGGGGAGTATTCCTCTCGAGACCGATCTCTGGAAGAAGTTGGTGGGTCCTCTCGTCCTCCCTTAGCAGCTGTACCAGAGGGTCGCGGCAAAGGCATTCTGGTCGAGGACCAGCACTCATCCGGGTCTCATAGTAGTAGGTCCGACAGTAGAGGTCGTCATCCTCCAAGTATAGAACTGGACATGGCTCAAATGTCTTTGGAGGAGCAACTTGATCAGGGAGGGTCGTATCATAGCGTTGGATATGGTGGTGGCGCCCGGCCTCATTCATACTGGGTGGAGGATGCTTTGGAGTCTAGCGCTAACTATCGGCCTTCTTATTCCCACCGCACTCCTACTTCACTGTGTTATGCTCGCCGAGGTTGAGAAATAGTGGTGAGGGACCGCGACTAAGGTGTATCCGTAGGGTATCCTGGTGGGCAGGTCCTAGCGGATGACGCTACTTCACATCCTGCACCCTATAACATCTCCTCTTTTGGCTCCGGTTCTCATTCTGCCGGATGGCCTGTTCCGGCTCCTAGGATGGGTCTTTCATGGCCTATGGGTTCACAAGAGTGGTCTGCACCCCAGCATTCTTGGCTGGCGGATCCTCACCTTCTGGTTGGCCAGCCCTAGTTACGGAACCGACCCTGTATGGCCTACACTGTGTGTTGAGTGGCATGTTCCTGATCACTCATGGTTAGCTGCTTCAGAGGGCTCTTCCATGTCTTCACCATTGAGTATACACCCGTCAGAACTGCCCTTGTCTGAACCATCGCCTTCTGTGCAGAACGCTCCTCTTCCTCCGGCATTCTCGAGCTTGGGTCCCACACCTGATTTGGATTACTATTCTTGGGACACTTACTTCGATATTGCAGGCACCTCCAACGTCGGAACCTCAAATGATGGCAACGACCTGGTTGAGGATAGTGGCGATTCGGGTTCCCTGTGGTGACCACATTCATGCAATGCAATGCAGGACTATCTGTACTCTTTTTTTTTTTGAATCTAACTTTAATGCATGACTCTTTGTATTTTTTTTAATGCAAGACTCAATGAATGAACAACTTTTATGCTTTATTAATGCACTTTAGAATAATTTTCTACATGATGGGATTAATCCCAATTAATCCCGCTTCCCCAAAAAGAAAATAAAATAAAAGAAAACACAAAACTTAAGTGTCGGAGTAAACTCGAGCGAAAATTTCAGAACCAAGCATCATTGGGCCAACGACAAAACCCAAGACATATAAGATACACGATTGGGCCGGTTTAATCCGCAAAAGAAGAGGCCCACATGAAAAACAAACAAACGGGCTAAGGACTTCGGGAATCTGGGCCTGGGCCGCTTCAAAACCTAGGCGGGTTTCGGCGCTGAATGTGGCGGGCCAAGGCCTAGCAAGGTGCGCGCGCATGGCTCTAACAGAGTTAAAACCCAGGCGGGTTTTAACTCTTCTTTTTTTTCTTTTTTTTTTTTTTGCTAGCCATTGAGGAATGGCTTAAATCATGGGATTTTGGGGCAACGTTCATATGACCGTTTCTTGATGATTTTGCTCCATTTTTTATCTTGGGTGAAAAAGTATAAATACCCCACCTTATGCATATTATCTTCATTCATCTTCTCTACTTGAAAGCCTTCATCAAACATTCTCCAAAAATCACAAAAATCCTCCAAATTCTCATGGCTTTTGAGAAGAAACTTGCGACTTGGATGAGCATCTTATCCAAGGAAGAGAAGAAACAGCTCAGGAGATACAAGCTGACAAGCTTGTTGAGCCTTCGACAAGTGAGGGTCAACCATGACTTTCTCCGAGCGGCGGAGACTTTTTGGGACCCGAAGATGTACGTTTTTCGATTCACTTTGAAGGAGTTATGCCCACTTCCGGAGGAGTGATCCTCTATTCTCGGGACGAATCACTTTGCGCGGCCGACATCACCTCCAACATCTATGGACGTCAACAAATAATACGAGCTGCTATGCCTTTCATCCCGAGTCATAGGAAGCGCACTATTTGGTGACAAGGTACATTTCCAAACTATCGTTGAATATTTTCAATCTCCTGATACTTTGGAATATGGCCCGGTGATACGAGTGTGAGCACTCGTATTATGTCTCCTCGGAGAATTCTGCTTCTATCATGGCGGGCAAAGAACTAGGCCGGCGAGCTTGATCCAAATTGTAGAAGATATGGCTCGAGGCTATAATCCGGTGCCGTTGATGTTGGTGGAGACTTTGATGGGCTTGGACGACCCAAATCCAGAACACGAACTTCGTGGGAGCCCCCTGCTACTTCAGGTACGTCATCCTTCCTTCCTTTCTCCTTTTTCTTGATTTTCTGCCCCTCTACTGAATGTAAAACCCAAGAGGGTTTTACACTTTTTTTTCCGTTAGTTTGGGAATAATTGGCATGCAATTTTAACCCTTGCTAACTTTATGTACAGATATAGCTGATGGAGAATTTGGGCCTTATTGAGGAACCTCGAACGTCTTCGGTGTTGGCGAACTATTGTCAACGGAAGAGGCTCAATTACAGAATGGATCGCATTCCTAAAGGAGCCTCGTGACATCACATGGTGGAACGAATGGTGGCACATTTCCGAGTATGTGACCCATGACACACGTAACGCCTATGTGTGCATCGCCAGTTTGACGTACATGACGTACTACTTCCTGGAGCGGGTACGGCGGTAAATGGGTCGCAAGCAAAACATCCCCGAGCTGTTGTGCAAAGCCCCCGAGGAATTGAAGCTTTGTAGTTCGGTGATAGAGTCATGGCTAAAGTACTGGGAAAGAAGGCCAACTCTTAAGGCTCCATCAAAGGCGCACGTATCGCAATATGCTGACTCCGGCTATCACGGATGGCTGATCGCGGCCATCGAATCTCGCCGTGCGGGAGAGGCAAGAAGAGAGCGGACATTTGTGAAGGAAAGATTGGGTCCTCGTTCATCAGTAAAGGACCGCCTCGGTGCAAAAGTCACGGCGAAAGACCGGCTTGGTCCGAGAGTGGAGATGCTAAAACCCAAAGACAAAGAGAGAGACCCAATTGGGCCTAGAGACAGGGAGATTGATCATGAGTCCACTGGCGAAGTGGATGTGGTGAAGCAAGATTAGGAGATGCACGGGAGTAATGAAGGAACTGAAACTGCTTTGCCAGAATAATGTTTTATTTAATTACGCCTTTTGAATTTTCTTATTTACAAGCAGTGCACTTGCATTATTAATTAATAAAAGAAGAAATATTATTCACAATTATTGTGTTCTTGCAAACTTTATTTTTCTTATTTTCATGAGCATTTATCGAATATACACCAAGTGTCTGAAAATTGGTTTTCCAGTTGCTTAGTTATATTAAGCATAATATTGCTTGAGCTGATCTAAATTTGTAGGCTGAATCACATCTTCCCCATTCATAGTGGCTAAACGAGTTGCTCCTCCTAGTAAAATATCCTTAATCATATAAGGACCCTTCCAATTGGGTGCAAATTTTCTCCTTGGGTCTTGTATAGGTGCCCTCATTTCCTTAAGCACCAAATCACCTACTTGAAGTGAACGAATTTTCACTTTCTTGTTAAAAGCTCGAGTGATCCTATTTTGATACACTTTTACATTATGCAACGCCCTCAATCGCCTTTCATCCATCAACATCAACTCCTCGAACCTTGCCCTAGCCCATTCAACTTCTGGCAATTGACTTTCTACCACTATTCGTAGCGAAGGGATTGCTACTTCAATTGGTAGGACCACATCCATTCCATACACCAATGAATATGTTGTTGCACCCGTAGCAGTTTGTATAGAGGTTCGATATCCCCACAAGGCAAATGCCAATTTGTCAGGCCATTCTTTATCAGTAACCACCATTTTCTTGATGATTCCTGCCATTTTTTTATTGGCCGCTTCTACAGCTCCATTAGCTTGAGGTCGATAGGGTGAAGACCGGTGGTGCTGAATATGGTAAGTGGCGAGAAAAATCTCCACCTCTTTCCGAAAATGGCTTCCACTATCGCTGATGATCTCGTGTGGCACTCCATATCGGCATATGATGTTCTGAAGGATGAATTTGACCACTTGTTTGGATGTGATCTTGGCATAAGAGGCTGCCTCTACCCACTTGGTAAAGTAATCAATAGCGACCAAAATGTATTCATGTCCTCCAGTTCCTGTTGGATGTATCTTGCCAATGATATCGATACCCGATACTGAAAATGGCCATGGAGATGTCAAAGTAGTCAAATACGAGGGAGGTTGATGCTGCAAATTGGCATACTCTTGGCATTTATGACACCTTCGAACAAACTCTATGCAGTCTGCTTTCATAGTGGACCAATTGTATCCAGCCCTTTGAATTTTCTTTACTAGCATGCGCCCATTCATGTGAGGCCCACATTCTCCTCCATGCACTGCATCCATGACCTCCTTTTTACTTTTAGCATCGATGCATAACAAATTGATGCCTATAGGCGATTTCTTGTACAAGCGATCTTGGATCAAGCAGTATTGTGCTGCTAAAGATCTGATTGCCTGTTCTCCTCGAGCATCTAGCTCAGCTGGATATTCTCCTTTCCGAAGAAAAGTATATATGTTGTGAAACCATTCCTCAGTTTCTTCTTCTTGTGTCTCCATATTGCAGACATATGTTGATTCAGACTATCGTTCTACTATTACTGGTAGCTGGAGCGTGCCTGATGGGATTGATATCATTGAAGACAACTTGGCTAGCATCAACCAGCTCATTATGATCCCTGGAAAGGTATTGGAAGCTAATTTGCTCAAAATGGTTAGCAAGTCCCGAAAGCTTATGTTGGTATGCCATAAGGCATTCATTCCGAACTTTCCACGTATTCTTAGCCTGATTGATTATAAGGCTAGAATCTCTAAAGACCTTTATATGGCGTATACCTAAGCCCAAAGCAGCTTGTAAACCCTTGATGCATGCTTCATATTCAGCAGCGTTGTTAGTAGCATCGAAATCCAACTTTACAGATACAGGGACATTTGGCCCTTCTGGAGAGATTAATAGGACTCCTACTCCACGACCCATTTGGTTAGAAGCTCCGTAGAAATACATTTCCCATGTAATTTCATCAGTGAAGAATACATCTTCGTCTAGGAATTCCAAGTGAGTGCTTGGAGGTTCCTGTGATGGTGAAGCAGCCAACAAATCTGAAACAACTCGTCTTTTGATGGATTTCTAGGGTAGGTACTGAATATTGAACTCTGAAAGCATGACCACCCATCGAGCCATGCGGTTGTTGATAGTAGGTTGCTCCATAATGAATTTGATGGGATTATTCTCGGCTTTAACATATACAGTATGTGAAAGCATATAATGTCTTAGCTTTTTGGTGGCCCATACTAATGCGAGAGCCATTTTCTCTATATCTGCGTATCGACTTTCATAGTCTAGAAACTTCTTTCTCAAGTAGTAGATGGCGCTCTCTTGACCTTTTACCTTTTGAGCCAACATAGCCCCCATTGTGAAGCTGGTCACGGTAAGGTAAAGGAGTAGAGGCTCATCTGGTACTAGCGGCATGAGCACTGGAAGATGCTGCAAGTATTCCTTGATCGAAAGCAGCTTGACATTGGTCGTCCCATTCTATTTTACTTCCCTTCTTCAACTTCTTGAACAAAGGTTCACAGGTTATGGTGAGCTTTAAGATGAATCTACTAATATACTGGACTCGCCCTAGGAAACCTCTTATCTCCTTTTCTGTCCTAGGCGGTTGCAACTCCTGGATAGCCTTTATCTTTGAAGGGTCAACTTCAATGCCCCATTGGCTAGCCACATAGCCTAGCAGTTTTCCAAAGGTAACACCGAAGGTGCACTTTGCTGGGTTAAGCCGCATCTTGTATTTGCGAAGTCGAAGAAAGAACTTGCGGAGGTTAGGAATATATGCCCCTCCCTTGTCTTGGACTTAACAATCATGTCATCCACATAAACTTCTACTTCTATGTGCATCATGTCATGAAGTAGGGCGTTGGCAATTCTTTGATATGTTGCTCCGACATTTTTGAAACCGAAAGGCATGACTACGTAATAGTACGTTCCCCATGGTGCTGTGAAGGAGGTTTTCTCCATATCTTCTTCTGCCATTTTTATTTGATTGTACCCAGCATATCCGTCCATAAAGGACAAGAGCTCATGTTCGCAAATGTTATCCACCAACACATCAATGTGAGGTAATTGGAAGCTATCCTAGGGACTGACTTTATTAAGGTCTTGAAAGTCTACACACATGCGCACTTTCCCATCTTTCTTGGGCACTGGGACGATATTAGCAATCCATTCGGGATATTGAACTGCTTTGATAAATTTAGCATTAAGCTACTTGATCACTTCTTCTTTGATCTTCTTAGCTCATTCAAGCTTAATCCTCCTAGCCTTTTGTCGAACCGGCTTTGCATTAGGAAGCAAAGGTATGGTGTGCTCCACAATCTCCCTGTCAATCCCCGACATGTCCTCGTAGGACCATGCGAATACATCCACAAACGCCTTGAGAAGCTCTGTAAATGCTACCCGTTCTTCTACTGTGAGCGAACTACCTAACTTCAACTCCCGAGGTTGTTCTTCTGTGCCCACATTTATGATGATGGTGTCTTCCAACACCGCCATTTTATGCTCATGTTCATTAGAAAATTCTTTTAGAGGTTCATTGAATTCAAGATTATTATTGGCGCAGCAATTAGGGAAAAGGGGAAAGAAGAATCAGAGTAAGCAGAAAGGTTCATCTTATTGAATGCAGAAAGGAATACATCGCCAGCAGACTCAAGACTAGACTCGTTAGACTCTAGACCCTTAGGAACTGACTCTATGCCCTTAGGAACAGACTCTCCTACAGACAAAACAAAGTTATTCTCCTCAACATCAACCCACAAGACCGCTTTAACTCCTCCATCTTCAATGATCATAGAACTTGGGTCAAAGCTTGGGTTGGATAGTGCAGCAATAACAGCGTCAGTTTCAGACTTCTCTTAGACGGCTTCATGTCCAAACAGCATGTCGAAAATGTTGCTCCCAGCAAGATGAGTCCATTCTAATGGTGGTTGTTTGTCCCGAGCGGGAACAAAGACAGTTGCCATATTAATGGAGCAATCATTGAAGACTTCTAGCCCAACAACTTGAATTCCTTTGATCTTCAGATAGAATGGCTCAGGGAACCCATAGTAAGGGAAGTCATCACCTTCCCTAACAAACTGCCCATTCAAATTGAGTGGATAGGGCTTCATTTGGAACAAGGTAGGAGGACTGTCCATCCTCTTCTGCTTAGCCATGGCCATTTTTGCGAGCCTGACCTCTTTCTCAGTTGGCTAGTAGCCTAAGCCAAACCTTCCCTTTTGCTTAAATGTCTTGAACGCAGGAGGAATCTTGTTTTTCGGGATCTTTCCCAGCGGCATTCCAGGGAAGTGACCTTGTCTCTTGAGTATAGCATGCACTTTAGGATATGGGTAAGGATCAAAATCAAACGTAACTTCACCCCTGTTCAACATCGCCACAATTTCAAAGTTGTGGAGTTCTTCATCCATTGAACTGTGCTCCACTTCGAGAGTTGTTTGCTTGGGAGTGAAAACATCATTGATAGATTCTCCCGAGATCGTGATCACCTAGCCTTGAACCAGCATTTTCAACTTTTGATGCAAGGTGGATGCTATAGCATTACACTCATGAAGCCATGGACTCCCTAGTAGCAAATTGAAATAGGCTGGAATGTCTAGCACTATGAACTCCACATTCCGAGTGATATTGCCAGTAGTGATGGGCAATACTATGGATCCGACTGATCTTCGAGGCGAATTGTCATAGGCTCTGAGTTGTACACCATTTTGAGCCAAATGTTGTTGTTGAACTCCCAACTTTTTTGCCGTCCTCCAAGGGCACACGTTCACAGCTGAACTATAGTCGACCAGAACCAGCGGGATAGTCTTATTGGAGCATTGCACTGTAAGGTACAAGGCTTTGTTATGGGATGCTCCTCCTCGAGGTAGATCTTCAATTCCAAAGGTAATTACCTCCTGGTGACTGGTTACATGAGTAACTAAAGATTTAGGGGTCATTGTAGGAGATACCGTTAGTGCAGTAAGAGCATCCAACATCTTTTGTCTATGCGCTTGTGATACGCATATCAGCTGCCAGATAGTGACTTCAGCTCTAGTCCTCTTCAGTTGAGCAAGAAAAGGATCTTCTTGAGGGACCTGGTTGTCATTGCTGATTATTGGCGTAGGGTTAGGGACAACCACTGGGACGGTGGTGTTCCTGTTATTATGACGGCCGGATCGAGTGAGAAATGCCACATCATCTAGTGTTGGTTCATCCACCTCCATCCACTCTCTCTCGGAGTGCTCATGCTCGTCATCATCATCATTGTCCCAAATACCGTGGATGAACAGACCTTCATGAAACCCAAATATTTCGGGGATAGGTTGACCCGTTTCAACAATTAAAGAGGAAGGGTCAAAGGTGAAATCTCCACATAAAGATGGCATTTGCATGCTCAGGCATCGGATTACTTTGATTGTTAGGTTTCTTGGCAGCTTTTGGCATTGGAAGCGTCCCTGCCCTTATCATATCTTCTATCTTATTCTTTAGAGTCCAACATTTCTCAGTATCATGCCGATGGTAGCGGTAAAATTGGTTAGCGTACCAATTCCTGCCTTTGATTTTCGGCTCCTCCTTTGGTAACGGCAAAACCAGGATGCCCATCTTGACTAATCGATCGAGAGCCTGAGAGTAAGGAACGTCCAGCAGCGTGTAGGTCTCGTACTTCGGCACATAAGGCCCCTTGCGCTGGATAGAATTAGTCTTAATGATTTTAGGAGGGTGGCTAGCCGCACTAGTGGCCCTCCTGTTGGAGCTAGATCCTTTCCATCCAGGCGAAGTGGTCTTATCATTGTGCATTGCTTCCAGTTGAATATAAATGTCCTTCAAGTAGTCGAAATCCTTAATGACATGATATCCCAAGTGTTTGGATAGACTGCTCTTGAGCCCTTGCTTGAAAGTAGATAACTGTAAACAAAGAGGAATGGTCTCATTGATGTGAGATAATTTAGTTTGTCATCTTTCAAAGTAATCCAGGAAGGATTCGTCGTCCTTCTGCTTCATGGTGGTTAGGTCGTCCACCGTAGCTTGCTTTTTCTGGATGCGACTGTAATGATTAATGAAAACTTTGAATAATTCATTCCAGTCAGCCTTGACTTGTGGTGATAAAGCATAAGACCACACTTTGGCTTCGCCATCTAGGGTGGATGGGAAGACTGTGGAGTATAAACCGACATCAATCCGGTTTAGCGACGCCGATCTCATGAACTCCTCAAGATGGTGAATGAGATTCTCAGATGGTTTGAACTTGATGTTTGGCACCTCAATCTTATCAGCAACTTTGAGAACGGGCTAAACTGGGAGAGGTACCTCCATGTATCTGTCGGCGAAGGCCGACATGGTGCTCATCGCTTTGGTGAGGCTTTCCAACTTCTGCTCAAGGGCCTTAACAGCAGGGTCCCTTGTAGGCTTCGGTATTTCTGGAGTATTGACCTTCGTTTTGGATGTGTCTACTCCTCCAGAATCTGATGATATCTTAATAAGTTCAAGTTCCGAGTCATGCACATCCATGAACTTCTTCGTCATCCACTTCAACATTCAGCCCCAATTTGGCATTGATCTTAGTGATGGCCTGCAGCATACCATCCATCACTTCTTGTTGTTCATTCAGTCTTTTTCCCATTTTCTGCTCCTGCTCTAAAGTGCTGGCGAATACCAGGCCTTGCATTTTGGTGTAGAGTTCATCCAAATGCTTCGTGATATTGGCCTCAGCGCTCTGAACTGAGACTTCTTGGAATTTCTCTCCAGACATGACGCGGTCTCTAGTTGCAGATGGATCGTAGTGAGGGTTTGGAATCAAACGACCTGTACGCGGATCTCGGATGCGGGCTCGGAGTCGATCACCGATGGTGCCTGCATGGAAATTCAAAGTTAGGACACTCGATGACATACTCCGACACATACTACCCAATGCATGCATGCTCTAAGGGACCTATATGATCCTAACAGACTCGACACATATATGCTAACACAAGGGACTCACCCACCTTTTGGGAGTGCATGACCTAACTTTATATGGACCTACCAACAGAACATTATAAAGGGTCGGATAAAGTCAGACATAGCGAGCGGATCATGAGTTAGAAGGCATAAGTTAGTGTTTCTCAATTCGGATGGGCCCAATCCACAGGCTGACCGTTTTAAGGAGAATCCGTAACTTGGCCCAACAACTCAGACAGCTCAAGCTATGTTGGCTACTATGCGGACTAGAATAATGTTCAACAAGACCGACAACCTCCTTCTTTTTATTTTTTTTATTTTGTTTTTACTTAAGAAAAATGGATATTGTAAAGGACTGGATAAAGCCAATCAATAAGCGAGCTATAATTAATTTACGAATTTAATTGACAAATCCAATATGGTTGGGCTTAACAACGGGCCAACCATGAATATGATGGATTTATTAATTAAATCGATAAATTAATTTACTCAAGCCTAGTGACTATTATGCAGTCTAAAACGTTATCCATTAACTTTGTTGGACTTTTAATTAATTTTTTTGGACCTTTGTTAAGAGAATTTCGTAAAGGGTCATATAATATCATCAAAGGTGAGTCGATTTTTATTTATTAATTAAAATAATCAACCTTCAAACATAAATGGGTCCTTCCACTTGGGCTAACCATAATGCCTTTGAGTTAATTGTACTAATTGATAAACAATCATTTTGTCAATCCAATAAATTTTATATGGACTAGAATGAAGCCTCTAAACTAGGGTCAACTCTCTTACAAAAAGAAAAGAGGAAGGGGTACACATAGCACATAGCACATAGCATACAACATGAAGGGATATCCTAAACTAAGCTTCTATATTCAATGGATCACTATGGTTGGGTTAACATGGCCTACCGCATGTTCTAGCCTCGGTTCACTTACCGTTAAAATTGTTGGTAAGGAGTGTGAGGTGTTGCTCATCGGACTTCAAGGAAGCCCTTTGAGTAAAACATGGGGAGATGATAGACCAAATTCTTGGCGATGTAGGGTGCATCACACAAGTAGTGGCCGCCCGCTCTCGGGGGAGAATCCTAGTTATTACCTAAATTGTCGCCTTTGTTCTAACGTGCCAAAAGACCCGATTAGTGGCCCGGTATGCAAAGGATGCCTAAAAAGAATAATAAAATCGCGAAATAAATAAAACTTCTCCTTTTTACAATTTCAAATCAAATCGATTTGTTCAAGTTTATCCCTCTTTTTAAGTTTAAGTCCCTAGTGTAGTCGCCAATCTGTAGGACCCGGAAAATTCCTGTTCGGGGAAATTGTTTCGGATGCACTACTTAGGTGATCGGGAGCCGACTAAGGTTGCTCAATACTTAAATGAGGATATTTTTATTTTCGAAATTCACTTTCGAGGTGATGAAACTTTATTTATTTACAAATCCGTTTTTCATTATTTTAATTATTCGAAATTGCACAAAATATTTTAATAATTATTTAACCCCGGCCCAATCACTAGATTTAGGCACAAGAAGGAGCAAGCGGGCCACCAGAGACTATCAAAACCCGCCTGGGTTTTGATATCTCCTGGGCTGGCCGCTTGCTTCCTCGGCCCAGAGGGATGTACGTGGGTTGAAATTGATAAAACCCGCCTAAGTTTTATCAACTTCTGGCCCATTTCCCTCGGGTCCAGCCTCGAATTAGCGAAGGAGATGAATTAAATCATTCTTTAAATTATTTTTATGCAAAAGCGAATATTTTAAATAATTAAACGAATTTATAAAATTTTAAAGAGTCGCCAGTCGATTTAAGGAAACCGACAAACCATAAAAATAAAAATTGACTCTAATCTATGAACCCAAATTCTAAGTTTGGGGGTGAGGCTACAGATTCGAGAATTATAAAAACTCTCGAATCCGCCTGTTTAAAAATCAGACTCTACTAAAACCGAAACTTGAAATGAAAAAGAGCGGGAAGAAGTTTAATTAATTTGCGATGTTATTATTCAAATCATGCAAGATTAAAACGATGATGTGTACTTTACAAAATATGTGCAAGTAAAAGAATTCAAATATAAATTACATAATGATAATAACAATGATAGATGAACCTTATTTAAAGGTGATGGATGAGATGGAAATTGACCCCTTGACTTGACCTTGATTTGTGGCTTGGATGGTAGTATGTAAATGGTTTAGAAGGATGGTGTAAGGATAATTATGTAACAAGAATGATTATGGGAGAATTAGAGAGGGTTTGGGTAATGGAATTTTGAGAGAATTTGAGTATAGTGGTGATAGATGGTGAGAATAGTTAGTGGAAATTTCGGTAAAGTAAGGGTGATAGATGATGGTAATTGATGATATGAGGGTGAAATGGAGGGGGTATTTATAGATGAGGGTGTGAAAGTTTAGGGGGAGGGGGGGAATGGAGGGAACATACCCCAAAAATCAAGTCATCTTGTATCAAAACCCAGGCGGGTTTTATGGGGTGAATGGGGGTCAACCCACGTGTGCTATGATCATGGGATTGCATGGGAAGAAAACTTTTGGCGCCAAAACACTTTAAAATCCAGGCAGCTTTTATTTATTCTTCCCACGGATTGCTGACGTGGCGGCTCGAAATGACGCGTCTTGCTGAACATAAAATCCAGGCGGGATTTGTGTTTTCTGAGTCGGGGCACGCCTTGGGCCTGTTCTTCCTTGTGGGTCGCTTTTGGAGCTTTATAACCCAGGCGGGTTATATTAAATGTAGATGGGCCGCTTTGATTTCTTGGGCCCATGCTGCTGTCCTTATGGGTCTGACGACCCATTTTGGTGTTTGGCCCGAATGACTTGCTGAAATTGATGAGTCGGGATTATGTCGATGCAAATCTTGGTGTCTACACCCACGTAAACCTTGTGTTCTTTTATCGCTCTTATTTTTCGTTCCTGAATTTTGTCGTAATTTCTGTCATCTCGTTTTCGATTTTATTGTTCGCTTCCGCTGTTACCTTGCTATCTTATATTTTCTCTAACAGTTATATTATATATATATATAGAACTAATAACATATACCTCCCCTAAACTTTTGTAAAATGAGGTTTTTACCCCCCATGTTTGAAAAATTATAATTACCCAACCTAACAAATAGTAAATGTAATAAATATAATACTCAACCATTGTTGATAACAATTTTATCTACTTTTTCAAATTTACTTAGTCAAAATAAATAGTGAAAGTTCTATTTTACCCTTCATTAAAAAAATTTATGTTTCCCAATTTTAATGTTATACCCAACCCACCCCAACCCCACTCCACCCCCACCCCATTTTCTCTACCGATTAATTGAACCCCCCCCCCCTTTTGGTTTTCTACTTTTCTTTCTGCCAAATTAAATCGATGAAACCCCCCTTCCCCCCTGTTTGATTCTTTGTTCTGCATTTGTGTATCACTTCCGTTCGTAATCCCAGATTTTCTTGTGTCTATTCTCCATGATAATTCATTTCTGTAGTTGCGAAGAACAAAAAAGGTAAGTATCTGAAAACCCTAGCAACTTCTTCATGTCTGTTCGTCCATTATTTCAGTTGTAATGTCATTCGAATTTCGAAACCCCCTCCCCATTTCAATTGTGTTTGCATTACAATCTGTAGATTTGATTTACTAGGTACTCAATTGTAATGTTATTAGAAATTTTTTTTGGTGGGGGGGGGTGATCAGTGTTTTGTTGTTAAAATCCTGAGATTTTAGTCCCCATGAGATTTTTGAGTAAAAAAGGTTGGGCATTGAATGTTCAACTTTTGTCCATTGCTGACATAAATTTGGCAACCTTAGCCTCAATTCACTTAAATTTGATTGGAACTCAATTGTACTGTAATTAGGAGTTTTTGTAAAGGTTGTTGAAATGGGTTGGGACAATTGAGTCGTCTAACTATTTATATGGTTGCATCAACAGGGGCATGAGTTCCTCTATGAATTCCATCGCTGAAAGTTGAAGGAAAAGGTTCAAATTTTGTCCAAAGTGCAAACATCAACCATGACAGTTGAAAGTGAATTTGTCCAGGGCACACAAAAAAATTAGTTAAGAAGGATAATGATCAGCAATTTTCGGGGATTGACGTCGCTGATTTTGATTGTAATTATAACGATGATGATGATGATAATGATGATGATGATGATGATGATGATGATGATGTTGATGATGATGATGATGATGATGATGAATGATGATCAGGAAATTGATGGGAAGAGCACAAGATCGAGGCTTGGGAGTGTTGTGACAGGATGAAGGTGTTCATATTAATTTTTGGAAATGCATAATTATCTGGGTTGTTTTGGTATGAATTTGTGTGTTTTGTTAGAAAAATTAGCCTTGTAAAATGTGAGCAATTCTTCGTCTCTGTTATTGTGGTGGCTATGAAAAATTAGCCTTGTAATGGCTGTTTCTCCATGTTTGAATGAAAAGAATCAAATTTATCCATGATACTAATGCTTCTTCCGGGTAAATTGCAAATTGTATCAGGACTTATTGTATTGTTGTTGTCACAAGCTGTCATAAATGCTCACAATTGATTCCTTTGATCCAATTTGGTGTTTATTACCATGACATATCTACTTCTGGTTTCTATCTTTACGTAACATTTTTCTTGCCAAATCTTCCAGAGCCTATTGCCAAATCTCCAAGAACATGTGGCATATGAAATTTGAATCACAAATGTCATTGTTACAGTTAACCCTTACAATATTAAACTTGCAAATGTCTACTAAATTGCCAAATCTTCCAAAACCTATGGCATATAGAATAAAGCTCCCATCTTTTGTTAACCATATTGTTTCAATTTACACAACTACTTTTCTTATACCCATTACAGATCAACAATTTACAATTGAGTAAAATCCCCTTAATCATTGTCCATTGACAAGTTTACGCAACTTGTGGTCAAATTTTGTCCAAAATACAGTAAAATCCCCTTAATCATTGACAAGTTTTGTCCACAGTGCACATATTCAGTCACAATGTTGTTGTTTAGGGTTTGTTGGCACCCATAAATACATCAGTAAGATACAAATAGTCTTTACCGAACCTAATGTATACCACTGTAGGTATGTACCAAAAAAATAGTCTTAACCGAACCTAATGTATACCATTGTAGGTATGTACCAAAAAAAAATGGAGTCTTAACCCAATCTAATGTTTGCCTTAACTCAATCCTGCCCTAGTCAAGCTAACATAATTACACAGTTATGTCCAAAAAGTGGCATTCCAATAGTCCTTGACAAAAAATAACATTGATTCAGTCACATCATTTAAAGTGAAGTCTTCTCCTTTTCCTTCCATCAACAGTATCATCCATAATTGAGGGAGATCCCACCTTTGAAGTCATTGTTGGTTGTGTTCTTGAAGGTGTTCCAACTGGCTCATCCATTAAAGGAAGTGGTTGAGAGCTCGAAACAAAGGGAGTTGATTTCTTCCCTGGTAACTAAGGCAAGGAGATGTTAGTACATTATTTTCAATTAAGGAAATACAACAGAAATTCTAATGGCAACCATGAGAATAACAATGCATACCTACAGTCGTACGAGTGCTCGCCTTAAGTGTTCCCTTCTTCTTCCCCTTGTTGTTGTTGTTGTTTCTATTGGGATTTTCAGGACAGGTCCTTATGTTGTGCCCTACATTTTTGCAATTCTTGCACTTCACTACACTGAACCTCGTTCTCTTCTTCCTACCCTCTTCAACACCCCTCCTTCTATCTTTACATGGCCTCCCTCTTCTCTTGATTAGAGTTGGTGGTCCAAGAATTGGTATGTTGTTCAATCTAGGCCAGAAAATAGGGTCTTGGATAGGTTGTATGTCCCTTGCATAAGCTGCCCTAAACTTAGCCACTGAATAGCTCTCATCAACCCAATCATCTAGCTTCTCATTCATTTGTAACAGACACCTCACGGCACGTTTGCAGGGTATACTAGTGATTTGCAAAGCTTGACAGTCATATGACTTGTCATTCAAGTTGACTACAAACTTAGTTTGCTCTTCAACTACCTCTAACTTTCCCTCACCAGAGAATTTAACCCGCAAGCGAAAGCTATCTTTCACCAAAATTTTCAGCTCACTTTTAACAGCAGGCACAATTTTTCCCTTCCACTTTCTCCCCATTTTCCTCTTAGTTTTGATCCATTCTTGCCATTTGTCTTTGATAAATTCACACAATGCATATATAGGTCTATCTCTATAGAAATTGATGACATTGTTGAACGACTCAACAAAGTTGGTAGTGTTGTCTGGGCATTTTGTTCTTTTATCAAACATGTATCTGTCAAAACCAGTGGCAGAGAATAACCAAACAAGAATACTATAACAAAGATGTGCTAAGCGACATGTAATTAAGAAAACAAAAAAAAAATAAACAGATTAAAAAGAAAACAAAAAAAAAAACAACAAATGTCTTATTTAAAATATTACAGTAATATATTTGTGTTTCCTTTGTATTTGTAATACAACAGCTAGTGTTTGGCTCTATTTTTCTTGAAATCAAGCTTTGAGGTAAAAAGTTCACCACACAGCATGTATTTGTGTTTCCTTTGTTGTGAATGAACATATGAAATTCAACATATGACAATGTTAGAGAAAAGTGAGTAGCAAGGTAACAGCGGAAGCGAATAATAGAATCGAAAACGAGATGACGGATATTACAACAAAATTTAGGAACGAAAAATAAGCGATAAAATCAAACACTAGAATTACGTGGGAAACCGAAGAACTCGGAGAAAAACCCACGGACGGCGACAGCCAGAAAATAATCCACTACGAGAAAGGAGGAGTACAACCTGATCACTATCACAGGGTGTGATACGATCCACAAAGGAGATTACAATAACAATTTCTCAACACTCAACTCACAATCTCTCAGGATACACTGGGGAAAATATTGGTGAGACCCCTTTCTCTCTCAATATTTTCTCTCTCTCTAACTCTCTGTGTTTACCGATGTGTTTTTGGTGGAGAAACATGCACCCTATTTATAGGGAGAACTCCCTATAACCTAACTTGACTCCTACTCCAAATAGATTTAGAATCTAATACAATTAGGAAACCCAATACAATAAGGAAACCTAAATAATATCCTAATACAATTAGGAAACAAATAATTATGAGATTAAGAGATTTTGTGATTTTAGGACACTTTCCTAACAAACTCCACCTTGGACTAAAATCAACGAATCATCGGTCCAGATAAACATCTTGACTGTCGCCATCAACACGCCCCTCCGCAGGGCGTGGCCCCGCAGGGCTCTCACATGTATAGAACACCAACTAAGTCCAAACAATGTTCGAACTTAGCTATAGATAGAGGCTTGGTTAACATGTCTGCTGGTTTATCAGAAGTATGAACCTTCTTCACCACGATCTCTCCTGCAGCAACTGTATCTCTGATGAAGTGATAACTTATGCTTATATGCTTGGTCTTCCAATGATAAGTGTCATTCTTTGTCAGATGTATAGCACTCTGACTGTCTGAATAAACCACAGTCTCGCCTTGTGGTACTCCAAGCTCCATGACCAATCCCCTAAACTAGATGGCCTCCTTCACTCCTTCCGTTGCACCAATATATTCAGCCTCTGTAGTAGACAGGGCTGCTATAGATTGAAGTGAAGCTTTCCAAGATATTGCTCCTCCACACATGACGAACACATACCCTGAAATTGAGCGTCTCTTATCCAGATCTCCACCATAATCAGCATCAACATAACCTGCAACATCAGACGTTGCAGCACTACCTCTATCATACAGGATGCCCTTCTCCATAGTACCCTTCACATAGCGAAGGATCCACTTCACTCCTTCCCAATGCTCCTTCCCTGGATTCTGCATGTATCTACTCACCACACTAACTGCGTGGGACAGTCAGTCTAGTACACACCATAGCATACATCAAACTACCAACTGCACTAGCATAGGGAATATTAGACATCCTCCTTACCTCCAAATCAGATTTAGTACAGTTCTCACCAGACAACTTGAAGTGTGCAGCTAAAGGAGTTGAAGCGCACTGAGCTTTCATGTTGAATCTGCCCAACACCTTCTCCAGATATTTCTTCTGAGACAGGAACAACTTCCCTGCCTTTCTATCCCTTTGGATCTCCATACCCAAAATCTTCTTCGCCGCTCCGAGGTCTTTCATCTCAAACTCCTGGTTGAGTTGAGATTTCAGCTTCTTTATTAGTGACATGTCCCTGGAGGCAATCAACATGCCATCCACATACAATAATAAATAAATGAAAGACCTTTCTTCAAATTGCCTGTAGTACACACAATTATCATAGTGACTTCTTGTGTACCCTTGCCCTACCATAAAGGTATCAAACCTTTTGTACCACTGCTTGGGTGCCTGTTTAAGTCCATACAAGGACTTCCTTAATCTGCATACCTGTTCCTATTTACCAGGAACGATGAAACCCTCTGGCTGCCTCATATATATTTCCTCCTCCAACTCGCCATGGAGGAAAGTTGTCTTGACATCAAGTTGCTCCAACTCCAAATCAAATAGAGCAACAAAGGCAAGCAAGGTGCGGATCGACGTATGCCTCACGACTGGTGAGAATACTTCGTTGTAGTCGATTCCTTCTTTCTGGTTGCAACCCCTTACCACTAATATGGCCTTCCACCTTGCACTTTCTACACCAGGGATACCTTCCTTTCTCTTGTACACCCACTTCGCAGTAAGAGCTCGTCGCCCTTTAGGCAACTCACATAGCTCCCATGTATGATTTTTCTGTAGACTCTCCATCTCCTCTTGCATAGCTCCTATCCAATTTGAGGCATTCGGACAAGAGATGGCCTCCTGATAGGTAGAAGGTTCAGCACCTTCAGGAGGCTCCTCTGCAACACTCAACGCATAAGCAATCATAGCATCATCTTCTTCAGTATATCGCGCTGGTCTCCCGATCTCCTCCCGGGACGATCTCTAGCAATGCATGGTTGTTCCTCCACTGAGGAACATTCATCTCAATCTCGTGCTCATCAACTCGAGTTGGTTCAGAGCATCGATGGTTGCTCACGATTGTAGGTTCCAGAGCTCCACCTTGAGCCCGCTTCCACCTCGAACACCATTCTTCTGCATCCTTCTCCGATTTCCTGCATCATCGAATCTTGAGATTCCATTCCAGATAACATAGCAGTTTCATTAAAGGTTACATCTCTAGACTGAATAACTTTCATCAAATCAGGACACCACATTCTATATCCCTTATACTCAGACCCGTAACCTAGAAACATGCATTTAACAGCCCTGGGAGATAATTTCCCATCATTCACATGGACATATACAGGACATCCAAAAATTCTCAAGTTAGAATAATTAACTGGATTACCTGTCCATACTTCCTCTGGAATCTGGTATTCGATAAAGGCATGAGGTGATCTGTTCAGCTGGTAGCAGGTAGTAGATATCACCTCTGCCCAGAATGATTTGTTCTTCCAAATCCCTGCATTCGAGAGCATGCAGCGGGCTTTCTCCAGGAGTGTCCTGTTGATTCTCTCGGCTACCCCGTTTTGCTGAGGCTTACCCGCCAAGGTTCGATGCCTCGCAATCCCATGCTCCTCGCAGAATTCAGTAAATTCAGAATCAACAAACTCCAACCCATTGTCAGTCCTGAGTTTCTTGATTTTCCTGCCTGTCTGGTTCTCCACCAAAGCTTTGAACTTCTTGAAATATGAGAATGTCTCATTCTTGTGCCGCAGGAAATAAACCCAAGTCTTCCTCGAGAAGTCATCCACGAATGTCAACATGTAGCGCTTGCCACCCAGTGATGGCACTCTAGCAGGACCCCATAAATCTGAATGAATATAATCAAGGATCCCTGTTGTTGTATGTTTAGCCCTTGAAAAGCTAACCCTCTTTTGTTTCCCGTAGACACAGTGATCGCAAAACTCCAACTTGCCGATCTTTGCGCCTTCAAGATATCCCTTCTTGCTCAACATTGACATTCTCTTCTCGCCCATGTGGCCTAGTCTCATGTGCCACAGTTTTGTGCTGTCGGACTCATCAAGATTTAGGACTGCCGCTGCAGATCCTGTCACTGTAGACCCCTGCAGGATGTATAGACTACCCTTCTTGATTCCCTTCATAAGAACCATGGAACCCCTGCACACTTTCAAAACACCATCTTCTCCTTTGTACCTGCAGCCGTTAGCTTCAAGAGTACCCAAAGAAATTAAATTTCGAGTCATGTTAGGGATCTGACGAACCTCCTTGAGAGTTCTAACGATGCCATCATGAGTCTTGATTTTGATGCTGCCGATTCCTGCAACCTTGCAGGCTGTGTCGTTACCCATGACTACGACCCCGGTGTCAACACTCTCATAAGACTCGAACCAGTCCTTATGAGGACACATATGATAGGTGCACTCCGTGTCAAGAACCCACTCATCTCTAGCTATCCTACTCGATGTGGTAGCCAAGGCATCATCCGTAACTACAAACCCATCACCATCTGACTCGGACTCTACGCAATTTGAGGTACCAAGTTTGGTGTGATTATCCTTACCCTCCTGCTTTTGGTCTCTTTGTTTTGCCCAACAGTCTCTCTCTATATGCCCCATCTTACTACAGTAGTTACACTTCTTATTCTTGTGAGGATTCCTAGACTTTGAACGGTGTTTAGACCTCCCTCTAGACCCGTTTCCCTTATGTTCAGTATTTCTACCCCTTACAACCATAGCATCACCACCCTGGTCATCACCATCGGTATCAAGTTTCTCCTTAGACAGTAAACTAGCCTTTACTTCACTAAGGTTAAGGTCACCACGATTCCCATACAACATGATTTCCTTAAATTGTTTATTTGATGCAAGTAGGGACAGAATTAAATGAAAAGCCTTATCCTCATCAGTGTGTTTTATATCCATTGATTCCAATTCAGTAATAATAGAATCAAATTCACTAAGATGTGCCTGAATAGAAGAACCTTGGGGCATCTTCAACTTGTAGAATTTCTCCTTCATTCGGTACTTGTTTGCACGACTCTTCGACATGTACAGCTCTTCCAGTTTGGTCCAGAGCACCCGAGGTTTCTCGATATGCATCACCTCTCTCTGAATCCCTGCCAGAGTCTTATCTTCAAGCTTCTTCCACTCCCTTGGAGTTAGATTCCCCTTGATATCCTTCTGGAATTTTTGGAATTCATCATCCCTCATTGTCGCATCAGTCTTCGTGTCGGGATACTCAATCACATCCCATAACCCGTGCTGAATCAGGACCGCCTTCATCTACAATCTCCACATAGTAAAACTCCTCGTTCCATCAAATTTTGGAATATCGCACTTCATGATTGAAGCCATCTCCACCTTGCTTTGATACCACTTGTTAGAGAAAAGAGAGTAGCAGGGTAACAGCGAAAGCGAATAATAGAATCGAAAACGAGATGACGGATATTACAACAAAATTTAGGAACGAAAAATAAGCGATAAAATCAAACACCAGAATTACGTGGGAAACCGAAGAACTCGGAGAAAAACCCATGGACGGCGACAGCCAGAAAATAATCCACTACGAGAAAGGAGGAGTACAACCTGATCACTATCACAGGGTGTGATATGATCCACAAAGGAGATTACAATAACAATTTCTCAACACTCAACTCACAATCTCTCAGGATACACTGGGGAAAATATTGGTGAGACCCCTTTCTCTCTCAATATTTTCTCTCTATCTAACTCTCTGTGTTTACCGATGTGTTTTTAGTGGAGAAACATGCACCCTATTTATAGGGAGAACTCCCTATAACCTAACTTGACTCCCACTCCAAATAGATTTAGAATCTAATACAATTAGGAAACCCAATACAATAAGGAAACCTAAATAATATCCTAATACAATTAGGAAACAAATAATTGTGAGATCAAGAGATTTGGTGATTTTAGGACACTTTCCTAACAGAAAAAGAAAACAAAAAACCAAAAAAAAAAAATCAACAGATGAAAATTACCTGCACCAGTATTTCTTAGGTTCTTGAAGTAGACACTGGACAGCATCAGGATCTTCTTTTTCAATCTGTTCCATTGCCTTGGTATGGATGAATTCATTACATGCGTTAGCAGCTCTTTGGGCCATAATTTTCATCCTTTTACCGGGAAAGTATTTCTCAAAGTTCCTAATAAAGGTTTGTCAACATGATTAGCAACATATACTCAATCATCAATCCCTAATATGCAAATAAGGTTAAACATGTAACCTAATGTAATGAACAACACAAATTCTCCTTTTTGATGTCGGGAAAACACTACTAAGTGCAGCGATTACCCCCTAAGCAGTAACAATGAATTAACTATTATTTACGAAATGTATTCAAAATAGCAGGTTAACGTTTACATTGCACTTACCCGGCCTCTGTCAGATATAAATGTGTATTCACCCCTCTGATCATCACCAATAACACTTCTCAAACAGTTTAAGAAGTACATCCAGTGTTCTTTGCTCTCCGAATCCAATATAGCATAAGCAATGGGAAAAGCATGGTTGTTGCCATCTAGGCTGAATGCGGTAAGCAAAATGTAACCATATGGACCTTTTAGATGGCAACCATCTATCCCAATAAACTTCCTGCAACCCTCTAAGAACCCTCTCTTACATGCTTCAAAACACACAAACATTCTCAAGAAGACAGGAGGGCCGCCTTCCTCGAGGGGGGTTGTCCACTTAATGTAACAAATACTCCCCGGATTGGACCTTTTAATCATTTCCACATACCTAGCCAACTGTGTGAACCCTTCAGAATGCTTGCCCGCAATCATTTCAATCATTTTACTCCTTGCATGGATGAGGACATGCTTAGGACGTGCAACTCCATACCTTTCCATAAGTATATTTGCTATGCCACTCAAATCCATAGCAGGGTTTGCTTTAAGGTCACCTACTAGCTTTTCTGCAATCCAAGGAGCAGAAGCTGCGGGGTTGTTCTGAAGCCAACCACATTGATGCTCACCTCTTATAACCTTGATCTGAAATGTGACATCATCAGAAATTCTTGAGGCACGAATTCTCCAATTGCAGTGTTTTCCAGTGCAAAATGCAGTGAACTTGATCCCATCATTCTTCACCTGCTTCAAATACCATCCCTGTTGCACCTGAAAGTTCCTCACCACTTGAAGAAAGTGCATTTTATCCTCAAACATGTCCCCTTCCCTCAAAGCAATTGACCTATCTGCTTCTGCTTCCCACCATTGTCCATTATCATACATCTTCAGGAAAGCAGGTTCAATCTCATCCTCACTACCTTCAAACTGCTCATCTGAATCAACCAAAGATGGGTTTTGACCCATCTGACTGTACCTCATCATCACCTTCACCCGAAAGTGTAACATCTGGATCTTCAGAATCTATAACATCGTGTATTGATGCCTCATCTCTTACCGACTCTTTCATGTGAGACTCACCCATGTCAGCCCCATTCATTTCACTTTGATCAACAAATCTTAACCCCTAAAACCCAACATCATCATCACTGTCTGAATCCTCATGACCACCCTCTTCTTCTAGAAGAATGCCTTTACCTTTGTCAAGAGGGTCAATTGTTGGAAGTTTAGGTTTTCTAGTGGGTGATGGTCTCTCATCGATAACAATCCCCTTGGCCTTTGCCCTAGGTGACTTCCGTATAACTTGCAGTTTAGGTGGCCTCCCCTTCCCAATCTTTGGTGACAAGATCACATCTGAGATATGAGATATGTCAGCAGGGCTTAAAGGTGAATCCCCTTTCATTTTGCTAAGTGCATCATCAATTGATGAAATGATGTTACCCCACAGTTCATTATCAACATGAACATCTCCTTTTTTACCATCAAGTTTCCGACTAGTGGCATCATCATATTCTTCAGCAAGTAGTTCCTCATAGTACTTTTCATCAATACTATCAAGCATCTCTCCGGCATAATTGCACTCTAAGGCATGTATCTCTCTACCCTCAAAGGAATCATACATTTTACTGATTTCAGTTGGTTTGGACCTCTCAACCACATTGACCTCTACGTAAAATTTGTTCTCAACCCACACATCAGCAAGATTAGTGACATCAGAATCACAAAAAATCGGGAACCTTTTACTATTAATACCAGGGATGGTTGCACATAACCCAAAATACTTAGGCACTCCCCTGACATTTGGTATAGCAAAGAAAGTCCTAACATCCTTAAGTAACTCCTCAAGTCCATAACATGCAAAATCCCTATCCCCTATAGTACTCATCCATCTTTTGTAGGAGACGATAACACGGATTTTAGTTGACTTTCCCATACTACATGCATCAGAACAACCAGTGATAAACAACAATAATAGTTCAATATCACATTTTCTCAATTGGGACCAAAAAACAATCAAAAATTAAAATTATCACATTTTGTCAATTCCATATATTTAGTTTCAACTTTCAAATCCACCCCCCACCCCTTCTAAGGAGTACATTTAATTTCAAGTAACAAACTTTACGATAACAGAAGGCAAATTAATTTGTTTCAATTCTCCCCCCCCCCCCTAAAGAGTACATCTAGTTTCAACTAGCAAACTTTAAGATAACCTAAGTGGCAAAGGGGAATGCACTTCAGGTGGAATAATTCAAAGCTTTGAATCAACATAGAAATTGTAGATCAAACATCCAACTGTCAAACTATTCAATTGAAAATCAGTCCCTACTGTTAATAACTACTTCTGGTACATTCCAAATAATATTATACTCAATCAAAACTCAAACTCTGTAACTCAAGTAATTGCACTACTGGTTCTGGGGGGGCCAATAATTGAAATTCACTACCTCAAATACACCATGGACATTATTTCCAGAAAAATTGAAAAACAGTAGATGAACAACAACAAAAAAGACCCAGAAAATCACAAGCAATAAGATCGAAAGACACAGACAAAATCGAACAACAACAAATTACGAAAATCACAAGCAATAATCAAAATTGAAACTCGAGTAATTGAACAACAAAACACCCAGAAAATCACAGCCAATAAAATCGAAAAACAGAGACGATATCAACAACAACAGATAACGAAAATCACAAGCAATAATTGAAATTGAAACTCAAGCAATTGAACAACATGAATACTGGTCTATAACTGAAACTCAAGTAAAACAACAACATGAACAATATACTATGTAATTGAATAGTCAAGCAACATGCTTAATACTAAGTATTGGAGGACAAAAATCGAAATTGAAGTTCTAAACAACATGAATAACATTAAGAAACTTTTTCGCATAAAAAAATCTAACTTTCAAACTCAATTTTAGCAAAAAAAAGATAATCACTCATTGGGTGAATTGATTCTTCTTCAGTAATTAATTGTACACTCGAACAATTCTTCTGACACCGCCAAATTTCGAATTCTTCTACAGCATAGCCGTCGTCTGACTCCAACAATCCACCGTCTCACATACGATTCAAACCCTAGTTTCCGTCGATCGTCTTCCTCATGGTGGCTGGGGTTGCCGTTCTTTTTGTCTCAGTAGCAGGGGAAGAAGGAAATAGCAAGGGCCTCCCAAATAAACGTGTATTCTATTTGGTTAAGACGAGGATAGTTTTGTCTTTTCATTTTAAATTTTGAGGGTATTTTCGTCAATCAGGTAAAATTATAGGGGTAAATATGTCCAGGTCGTTGACAAAACGGAAAAAGTATATATTTATATAAACAGTAAAGGTTAGGGTTGGTAATTATAAACTTTCAAACATAGAGGGTAAAAACCTTATTTTACAAAAGTTTAAGGGGAGGTATATGTTATTAATTATATATATATATAGACACACACACGCACACTATGATTTAGCTGAAAACTGAGAGGTGATTTAGTTTTTAGGGTTTTGAGCGTGCTCTTTCTTCCTCCCCACTTTCTCTCCAGCTTTAGGGTTTGCAATGAATTTTTATGATTGAATTTAATGTGAGCTTGAATTTTTATTGTAATTTCCTTTTCATTTCTCTTTTATGTTTAGTTCTTGATTTTTATATTTTAAAGCTTTTTTTATTAAGTTCCTAACTTCTACAACCCATTTTAGTGAAGAGCATAATTAGTGTTTAAATTTGTTCTAGTTTTTTTGGTTGTTATTAGTGTATCTTTTTCTTATTTTATTTTGGTTATTTATTGCTTAGGGTCCAATTTTATTACTTTAAACTCGTTAAGAAAAACCTTTCAAATTAATAGATTAAAACAACTCAACACAATCCCTACTGATATGACCACGCCTACCCTAAAGCTATATCGATCCTGAATACATTTTTTCGGTAGAGTAGTTTATATAATTAGGAGAACCAAAAAAAAACTAATTATAAAAAAAATTTAAGGTTATCTTTGTATCTTTGAGAAAAAATTCAAACAAATATCTTTTTTTGAATTTTTGGACGTCGATAATACTAATTTTGAGGAGGATATGATACTCTAATAATACAAACTATTTTCTTGGACAATAACAGTACCAATTATCGACCTATTTTCCCCCAATAGTACATGCACCACCGAGTTGTTATGGAATTAACTCATCAGAAAGATGACGTAGCTTCATAATGTGTGACGTGTAAGGCAGATTAGTGTTCACGACGACATTTTCTACACAAGCCCCACTTTCCATCTCACGCATTATGGAGCTACGTCATCTTTTCACGAGTCAAAATCATACCAAATTGGTGGTGTACTGGTAATGAAAAATAGGTCGATAGTTGGTACTATCAATGACCAAAAAAACAGTCTTTATTATAAGTGTTCAATACCCCCAAAATTAGTAATATTCACGTCCAAATACCCTTTTTAAGCTTACCCTTTTTCTATAGCTTAAAGAAAATCAAATGAAATGGAGACTAGTCAAATGTAAAACATAAAATTGATGTTGTCAATAATTTTTTTTTCCTTTTTTAGGCCACATTTTTTAACACCATAAAATACTGATCACAATCTAACTTTATATACTTTTATATAAATCTACTTTTTCTGGAAAAGAAATATAAACCTAGCTAAATTTGTTTAAATTATGTTATATTTAAGAGTGGAGAAAAATTAAAAAAAGGAGAATGGAAGATTGGAAGGAAGGAAGCAACGTAACTTGAATTGCCCTAACTTGAATGAATATATCTTTCCAAAAAAAGAGAAAAAGGGTTCAAAGTCGATGTGAAATTTATAAAACACATATATAAGACATAAAAATGAGAATAATTAATTATTGTTAACTACATATAGGTGGTTCGACTATATTCCCTATGTTTCATATTAATTGTCGTCTTTGTAAATTGTGCAATCAAATTTCAAAAATTTTCATCATAAATTTGTCAATATATATTATGAGTTGCTTTATAAAATTATTAATATTAAATTCCTAACGAAAAATACTATCATAAAAATATAATATTGTAATTGTTAAAAACATATTAAGTAAAAAATGATCAATCAAAGAGTTTTATTAAAAACAGTATGTGAAAATCAAAATTATGACAATTAATATGGGATGGAGGGAGTACCTATTTATTGATTTATTCATGCCTTTAATTACGTATCATTTTACGGTGAGTGATTTTATATTTATGTTTTCATTCTTTATAATTAATTTTCATCAAATTTTAAATAATTTTATAATATTTCTGTTATCTGTATATGTCCTCCTAGTCCTACCCAACGTAGCAATCACAGGGACGGCGGGCGTATTAGGCTACTAGGCAGAAATTATTGACCGCGTGCATGAGGGACTTACGCCTGACGTGCCAAAGGTCAAAAACCAGTCAACATTTTTGTGTTTATTTTTTTATTAAGCAAGAAGACTATTTCATACTCCGTATAAAATAATATAAATATTCATGTAAAATGATTTATTGTTAATAATATATAAAATAATATAAATATTTTGTGTAAAATGATTGTTAAAATACTATTCCTTCCATTTCTTAGTAATGGACCAATTTTAAGACAGTATTCCTTCCATTTTATATTATGTCTTACTTGATACTCCCTCCTTCCCATATTATTTAACACTTTAGACATAATTTAAAAAATCAAAAAAACTTCCACTTTATATTAATTTACCTCATTGGAAATGTAAAAATGTTGAATAAAATGGTAAATAAAAAAGTAAAAATGTGAATAAAAAGGAAAAATGGAAGAAAAAGATGTAATTAATAAGGTGAATTTGATAAATTAATAATTAATGTATTATTGAAATTATAAAGTGACAGATATTATCGAAAAAAAGAAAGTTAGTTAAAGTGACAAATAATATGGGAAGGAATGATGAATGATTTAACTACCATTTCTTAGTTATAATGGATCGTGCAATTAATGTGGCATATCAAGTAAAACTATGTTTATGTACTTAACTTTGATTTTAGTTTTAATTTAAATTTATATCTTTTCATTCACTCCAAGGCTTTGATATTGTATCGCAATTACATCCATGGAAATTAAGTTTAGGAGAAATTGTCAAATATAATTAAAGTGTTAAATGAAAATTAACGTGCGTGGTCCGTGAAATAATCTGAATTTAAATGTACACAACTATATAATGCATACACTTTTACTTAGGCCCTGTTCCTTTTCTACAGTTGACAAACTGCGTTACCACAGCATACCGCAGTTTGTCCCAACTCACCACATTTTACCACAAATTATTATTTTTCTCTCTCCTTACTTTTCTCTTCTACTTTTTACATTCTCTCTGTTCACCTACCCCACATACCAATAACCAACCACAATTCAACCACACCCACCACAATTCCACCACACCACACCACACCATACCGCAACATATCGCAGAAAAGAACAAGGCCTTAGTTAGCTACATGAAAGAACCCTAGAAGGGGGATGAATAGGGTTATTGGATTTTCTATACACTTATTGTAACACCCCGTATTTTTAAACTAGATTTATTATGCTAATTAAAATCTCAATCTCAATTACGATTTATTATCTATTTTTATTAGCTAAATTTCCTTAATTTATTTTCAATTAATTATATTTACTCAAGTATGAGTATTTTCAATAGTTACATTGGAGCTTATAATTTTGAATTTTATAATTTAGTCTATTGTACACATTTTCCATAGTAATAGTATTTTATGTTTCACATTTGACACATTCTTCATATTTTACCTATTAAATTGCAAATAATATTTTATGTTTCACACATTTTTTAATTTGAGGAATAATATTAGTACATTATACTTCACACATTTTTTTTCAAACCTCATTTATTTATCTACATAATAATAATATTTTATAATATTTTCCACATTTTTCATATTTTTTATAAATTAAATTTAGTAATGTTTTGCTTTTCTAGGTTTTTGAGAAAGCACCTCCACCACCACCATCTTCACCTATCATGCTCTTCTTCTTCAAGCTCCCATGGCTTCTTTTTTTAATGATGGTAGCAAAAATTGGAGTATCCATCCCCTCTTCAATTGACACCTCATCAAAGCTATTAGCCTAAAAAATTAACTATAAATAACCTTGTAAATCAACACTATCACCATCACCATTACCATCATCTTCTTCATCTTCCTCCTTCTCAGTTTATTATACTCCCACCTCCATTAAAACTCCCTATTCACACCCGTCACCACCATCATCCCCCACCAACACCCAAACCACTACTTTCAGTCAGAACCACCATTACCGCCACCAGTACAACCATGAACACCACCACTGCCACCAAAACCACCTCCAAACCACCAATACCACCACCAACAATCACCATTACCACCGCCGTTCCAAACCGTAACAAACATTCATCCCCATCTCAAAATCTCCATCCAATAACTAACCAAAATTGAAGCCAAACTCACAACCATAACCCAAATACATCAATATAAGTTTGTACTTACCATTTCCAGTCAATCAGTCACCGGAAACCACCAAATAGGTCGCCGGTAATCACCCAGAAAACCCCCCGCTTCCTCCCCTGTTTCGCGGCGCCGATCCCCGCAGCCACCACCACGGTGGTCTTCTTCGTCGCCGGTGTACTAGTCGGCCTTCTCTGAATTTTTCGACCACTGCCTGCCACCCTTCGTCGTTGCTCTTGCCACCCAGAACCCCCTTTGGTGCCCTCCTTGCCCTCTACTTCCTCTCTGTCGTGGGTTAAGAGAAGAAGGACAAAGAAAGCAACTTGGTCCCTTTCAATTATTTACCCAACCAATCATTTCTCCTCTTTCTAAATTGGGCTCCTCCAAATTTCACCAGCCAATCTCCTTTCCTTGGTAAATTCAAATTCCCAAATTTATCCCTTAATTTTATTAGTTATCTCTCTAATTTACTCCTATTATTATAGTATTACTATTTATTTATAATTATTCAAATCAGATTCTCAAGTAAAAGGGAAGATTGATTATTCCTTTCATCCGCCAGTTCAGGTATATTTCGATGACTGTAACCTTCGAAATTGTTTGAATGTAAAAACATAAGTTACTCTAATCAAAGTGAAATAATTATCGTTTTCATTATTTTTAAATATTATTTTATGACTAATACATGTGGACCGATCCATTAATTTGTTTATCTATTTTACTGATTAATTTTAGTGTGATTGTTTACTTTATGTGTTTTTCATTGTTAAACTTTATTGTCCATTGACCATTGACGCTGGTATACTGGTTCATGTGGGTTGATCGGTCCGCGTGCGCGCATTGTTGGGATTACAGTATTCTATAGAGTACTGTAATCTCAGATCAAGTCTTTGTCCCCAAGTCATTGATGCTGGTATTTCAGTTCATGTGGGTTGATCGGCTCGCGTGCGCGTATTTTCGGGATTACACTATGCTGCAGAGTACTGAATCTCAGATCAAATCATTGTTCATTGACTTATTGATATTCATTGTTCTTTGACTGTTTTATTGTTCATGGTTCCTTGATGATTGTTATTGTCTATTATCTATTGATTGTCATTTATTGTTCATTGTCATTGTCATTATCATTGTCATTGTCATTGTCATTGTCATTGTCATCGTTACTTTAATTATTTTTATTGCCGTCTTTACTTATTATTTCATTGAAAAATATGGTAAGGTTCCACATTCAGATAATAACCTGCAACTGTTTGAGCATATTCTCTTCTCCCTCATTTCAAAATGAATTTACACTGGACCCCAATAAAACTATTTGTTTTCAAATTGTTTTTACATTACAATGTCGAATATATTGAGCTCCGTCTCATTTTTTTTCTCCATGTTTTCAAATGTTGTGTTTTTAGGTATTCGCGGGACATTTTGGGCAGATTCGTGGCAAGGATAACTCATATAGCAAATCAGGTCTCCACATAGTTTATTAGTCTTTAAGTTTCAATATTAGTAGCTGGCTCATCTCTTTTATTTGACCACACGTTTAATATTTTCATTGTAGTTAAACAACCTTTTTATTTTCTAAAGTTTCCCCTTATGAAATGTATTTCTATTTCAGTTATTTCCATAACCTAAGCCTTGCTTTTCCTCTCTTGGGAAAGCGGTGTGACGCTCTCGGCTTTTTAAATACGCTTCCGCTAAATCAAGATTAAATGGATTAAAATATTGCTAAGTAACACGTTAAAAGTCGGGGTGTTACAGCTGGTATCAGAGCGGTCGAGCATAGGGTTTAATAAAATATAAAATTTGAAAAATAAAAATTTGTAGACATAAGTGAAGAGAGTCCGGACCCCGGGTTAGTATTTATTTTGCTGGATTAAATTTGCTAACCTCTTATGTTCTATATTTATATGATTTTTGAGCATGCAAATTATGTGAATTACTACGTGTTAATATTTGAAAATACTTGTCAAATACGTATGCATGTGCAACCTTTGGTTATGCTTGATAAATTTCCCATGCTATAGGCTCATGTGAATAAGTGATTAGAAGTTTATGTTGACAATTGATTTTGAAAAATGACGTATGAATATTAATTTATTAAATTCATGAGGTCATACTTTATGTTTTCTTATTTTATAAATATGGTGGTCAATTAGCACATGTGTATCCGTATACATATATGTGTATTTGGTTGTGTTATAATCATACAATTTTGTAGTAATTTTTGTATGCGTGCAAATCATTATTTATTTTGACTTGCATTTCAAATTTCATAATTATCCATGACATGCTATTCAAATTATTTTGAATTTCGTCACAAGAAATTTTAGTTTACTTTTGAGATTTTCACTATGTGTGCTAGATGCATGAAATAATTGATTTCCTATTACTAACCGTAATTATATATTCATATGAATTGGTTTGTTACATGCGAAAATATAAGTCGGAATGATATCAATTTGACTTGTCATAATATGATATTTCATGATACATGATGAGTTTTTTTAAATTTTTGTGAAAATATGTTCATCTCATGTTATGACTTGTTAAATATTATGCATGCTTAAATGTCATGTGCTGCATTTTTTGGACATATATGTTCCTATCTACATGATTATTTAATTGCTTGATCTTCATAGCGTTTATCCAAATAAGCATGTCATGTGAATTATTGTCACTATCTGCATGCTACCTGAAATTTACAAATCCCTAATTGATTCCCAAATTGTTATGTTTATTAGTTGGCGATATTTGATTTACGATTCATTGCATTGCAAGTCATTTTAACATATTATTGGGGCAAATTTTCAAAATCGTGCATCTTTGTGTTTCCAAAACTACCTGAAACATCTTTCATTATGGATTTGCTTTTAATTATTCATTGAGACATATATAGTACACTCATGAAGCATGTTGATATTAATAGCCCAACATACCCAGTCCAACCTGATCAAGTCTTTTTAATTGTCAGAATGTCGGAACAAGGGAATGAAGCCAATGGTCACAACCACATTGTTTACTACCCCCAACCCAATGACCAAATCCCACTTGACTCACATGAAAGCCCAACCAACACCCCACCAGCTCAAAATGTCAACCCTATGGGCCTAGATTCCAACATGTTGGGTCAGTTGTTTGTTGAGTTGCTTAAGAAATTGGGAGACCAAACTGGAAATCAAGAAGGAAACGGTAACAAACTTATTGAGAGGGTAGCCAAACAAAACCCGCGAACCTATGATGGTAAAGTTGACCCTGTTAAGTTGGAGGATTGGATTAGGTCCATGGAAAAGATTTTTGAGGTTACCCAAGTCCCCGAGAGTACAAAAGTAAGTACTGGAGCATTTTATCTGGAAGGTCAAGTAGATATTTGGTGGAATACAGTCCGTGAGAGACAATATGAGTCGGGATTTAATTGGGAGAAATTTGTGAAAATATTGAGGCAACAATTTTACCCTATAGCCATCCAGCGTCAAAAGGAGAACGAGTTTATGAACTTAGCACAAGGGGATAATATGTCTGTTTTGGAGTATGCTGAGAAATTTATGGAATTATCATGACTTGCTCCTGATTTTGTGGTTAATGAAAGACTCAAAATGACTAGATTTGAAGGAGGACTTGCAGATTATATACGTTATCACTTAGCAGGTCAACATATTAGTACATATCAAGACCTATATGATAGAGTTGCTGATGTGGAAAGAGTGAATAATGAACTTTGGGGAAAGAATCGAGATGAGAACAAAAGAAAGATGATTGGTGATGTCAACCCTAATTCCCCTAAGAAGCCTGCCTATAACCTCCCCAATCGAGGCACTCCACCTAAAGAACCATGTAAGAAGTGTGGTCGGAATAACCATACCACCAATGAGTGTAGATTGGGAAGTAACTTGTGTTTTTGGTGTGGTAGCCCCGAACATAGGATTAGCAATTGTCCTAACCGAGCCGAGGCTGTAAAACAAGGAAAGGCTAAACCCATCACCGCGCCAGGCACCCAAGTCAATAACCGTTCCAAGAAGTAGGAGGTGGTCATTAAAGAAAATATCTCGTTTTGGTAAGCATCTATTAGAAGTCTTGCATTTAAGCTACCTGCCAAAGGTGTTTATATGACTTGTATGCATAATTGATCACCCAATTGACTTCTAGTTGATACAAAGTTTCATCCCTAGTTTGATGAATTTTAAGGTGTGCATTTGACATTTCATTGTGATAATGGTGCATGTTATATTGTGAATAACTGCTAAACTAGGTCCATGGCATTGCATTTCCATTAGTCTCAAGTACTTGCTTGATTGAAAAACCAATGTTCATTGCATAGCCGCTTTATAGATCAAACTTTGGGGATTGAGCTTAGTAGTTATGGGAATTTCTTATGACTAGCCAGCATAAGAACGACCAAGACTGCAAGATCTCTCCTCAAGTTTGAAAATGTTTCCATTGTACACTTGTACCAAGGATTTTTCGACATAAGTTAAGTATTTCATTGTTACCATCGAGTTTCTAACGTCATGAATTTTAATCAAGTTTCGAGGACGAAACTTATTTTAAGGGGGGAAGGCTGTAACACCCCGTATTATCTATTTTTATTAGCTAAATTTCCTTAATTTATTTTCAATTAATTATATTTACTCAAGTATGAGTATTTTCAATAGTTACATTGGAGCTTATAATTTTGAATTTTATAATTTAGTCTATTGTACACGTTTTCCATAGTAATAGTATTTTATGTTTCACATTTGACACATTCTTCATATTTTACCTATTAAATTGCAAATAATATTTTATGTTTTACACATTTTTTAATTTGAGGAATAATATTAGTACATTATACTTCACACATTTTTTTTCAAATCTACTTTATTTATCTACATAATAATAATATTTTATAATATTTTCCACATTTTTCATATTATTTATAAATTAAATTTAGTAATGTTTTGCTTTTCTAGGTTTTTGAGAAAGTACCTCCACCACCACCATCTTCACCTATCATGCTCTTCTTCTTCAAGCTCCCATGGCTTCTTTTTTTAATGATGGTAGCAAAAATTGGAGTATCCATCCCCTCTTCAATTGACACCTCATCAAAGCTATTAGCCTACAAAATTAACTGTAAATAACCTTGCAAATCAACACTATCACCATCACCATTACCATCATCTTCTTCATCTTCCTCCTTCTCAGTTTATTATACTCCCACCTCCATTAAAACTCCCTATTCACACCCATCACCACCATCATCCCCCACCAACACCCAAACCACTACTTCCAGTCAGAACCGCCATTACCGCCACCAGTACAACCATGAACACCACCACTGCCACCAGAACCACCTCCAAACCACCAATACCACCACCAACAATCACCATTACCACCCCCGTTCCAAACCATAACAAACATTCATCCCCATCTCAAAATCTCCATCCAATAACTAACCAAAATCGAAGCCAAACTCACAACCATAACCCAAATACATCAATATAAGTTTGTACTTACCATTTCCAGACAATAAGTCGCCGGAAACCACCAAATAGGTCGTCGGAAATCACCCAGAAAACCCCCCGCTTCCTCCCCTGTTTCGCGGCGCCGATCCCCGCAGCCACCACCACAGTGGTCTTCTTCGTCGCCGGTGTACTAGTCGGCCTTCTCTGAATTTTTCGACCGCCGCCTGCCACCCTTCGTCGTTGCTCTTGCCACTCAGAACCCCCTTTGGTGCCCTCCTTGCCCTTTACTTCCTCTCTGTCGTGGGTTAAGAGAAGAAGGACAAAGAAAGCAACTTGGTCCCTTTCAATTATTTACCCAACCAATCATTTCTCCTCTTTCTAAATTGGGCTCCTCCAAATTTCACCAGCCAATCTCTTTCCTTGGTAAATTCAAATTCCCAAATTTATCCCTTAATTTTATTAGTTATCTCTCTAATTTACTCCTTTTATTAATAGTATTACTATTTATTTATAATTATTCAAATCAGATTCTCAAGTAAAAGGGAAGATTGATTATTCCTTTCATCCACCTGTTCAGGTATATTTCGATGACTGTAACCTTCGAAATTGTTTGAATGTAAAAACATAAGTTACTCTAATCAAAGTGAAATAATTATCGTTTTCATTATTTTTAAATATTATTTTATGACTAATACATTTGGACCGATCCATTAATTTGTTTATCTATTTTACTAATTAATTTTAGTGTGATTGTTTACTTTATGTGTTTTTCATTGTTAACTTTATTGTCCATTGACCATTGACGCTGGTATACTAGTTCATGTGGGTTGATCGGCCCGCGTGCGCGCATTGTTGGGGTTACAGTATTCTATAGAGTATTGTAATCTCAGATCAAGTCTTTGTCCCCGCGTCATTGATGCTGTATTTCGGTTCATGTGGGTTGATCGGCCCGCGTGTGCGCATTTTCGGGATTACACTATGCTGCAGAGTACTGAATCTCAGATCAAATCATTGTTCATTGACTTATTGATATTCATTGTTCTTTGACTGTTTTATTGTTCATGGTTCCTTGATAATTGTTATTGTCTATTATCTATTGATTACTGTTTTATTGTTCATGGTTCCTTGATATTCATCGTTACTTTAATTATTTTTATTGCCGTCTTTACTTATTATTTCATTGAAAAATATGGTAATGTTCGACATTCAGATAATAACCTGCAACTGTTTGAGGATATTCTCTTCTCCCTCATTTCAAAATGAATTTACACTGGACCCCAATAAAACTATTTGTTTTCAAATTGTTTTTACATTACAATGTCGAATATATTGAGCTCCGTCTCATTTTTTTTTTCCATGTTTTCAAATGTTGTGTTTTTAGGTATCCGTAGGACATTTTGGGCAGATTCGTGGCAAGGATAACTCATATAGCAAATCAGGCCGCCACATAGTTTATTAGTCTTTAAGTTTCAATATTAGTAGCTGACTCACCTCTTTTATTTGACCGCACGTTTAATATTTTCATTGTAGTTAATCAACCTTTTTATTTTCTAAAGTTTCCCCTTATGAAATGTATTTCTATTTCAGTTATTTCCATAACCTAAGGCTTGCTTTTCGTCTCTTGGGAAAGCGGCGTGACGCTCTCGGCTTTTTAAATACGCTTCCGCTAAATCAAGATTAAATGGATTAAAATATTGCTAAGTAACACCTTAAAAGTCAGGGCGTTACACTTATAATAAGGACTTTAGAGTTTCTCGACTTTTTATCAAGAAACAGCACAAAGTGTAATCAAAAGCTTATCTTTATTGAAATAACATTAAGGACATTACACTTAATAAAAAAACCAGGGAAGTAACGTCGCTGCACAAGGGACAAAGGTCCTTGATGCAACTACAATCAGGGGAGTGCCTTGCAGATGGGCACTTCAAAGTTTTTAGAAGAATCGCACAAACTCAGCAAGGTGCTTAGATAGACAAATTCACCTAAAACTTAATTCCCTTAAGGTTCTGCTACACACAACTCACAAATTTCATTTGGCTACAACAAAGTTTGAACACTCGTCTCTCAAAGGTTACACCCAGAAATCCTCACTGTCTTTCTACTCTTCGATTTCTTCCTTGGAATCGATGATTTCTTCAGAGTGTAGAGAATTCTATTATAGAGGTGTTTGCACACAGTTGAGATGCTTCCTTTGATCTTCTTTCCAAACATGGTTAACTGGATTTCCTTGCTCTGCTTTCCTTTCGTTTCTGCCTTTTTTTTTTTGTCCTTTGTAGCAATGGATCCTTTTTCCAACAAAAAAGGATGCAATAACTGTGAGATTTAGTTGTTAAGGCAAGAATGGACTGGTATTAGGAAATGCAAATACCTTCCCTTTTTCTTGTCGATTTTGTCTTTCATAACAAAACCGCTACCAAGGGCCTTGGCATATTAATGATTGACTTCCTTGACTTGTAGAAGAGTGGAGTCCTTTGTACCTACATAGAGAGGGGTTCTACACTACCAATTTGAAATCTCATGATCACTTGCAGTTGTGACCACCACGGTTCACCCACTTATTAAGAACAAAATGCAGTATAATTTTAATTGGGAAATCCATAGGTGGTGCTTCATTTAACAGTTCAAGGAGGTAGTAAAATAAGGGAGAATTTGTTTTCAAATGCGATCATGACTTGTCTGCGTTCAAACAAAAATGTAGAAAATCTCCCAACGAGGGAAAAATGTTGGGTTTTTTGCTTTTTGGACCGACCCCGAACTTTGGGGGTATTTATTTTCTGGACCCTCATATTTCAAAGTTTATATTTTGGACCCTATACTTTGTCTCCAGTAACAATATGGACCCTATACTTTGTCTCCGGCAACAATATGGACCCTCATATTTCAACGCCATTATCGATTTTTTTTGCCTTTCGAAAATTTTCCAGCCGCAAGTTCTTCTTCCTCATCTTGCACGATTTCCAACCCCCATATGAGCATAAATTTGCCAAAAAATTACCAAAAGTTATCAAAATTTACCAAAATTTAACTTTTACCCTACTGTTTTTTACCCATGAATTTTAGACACCCTTAACTGTCAAAGTCTGGTCAATTTCAAAACAACAATCAAAAGAAGGAAAAATGATAAAAGGTCATATCGGGAAGTTTAGGCAACAATTAGGTCATCGCCGGAGTCAAACATAACTTTGGGCCACATTTTTTGGATCCACAAAGTATAGGGTCCAAAATATAAACTTTGAAATATGAGGGTCCAGAAAATAAATACCCCCAAAGTTTGGGGTCCAAAAAGCAAAAAACCCGAAAAATGTTTTATGGGTATCTATTATGGAAGGTAATGTGTACTTTTTGAAATTTAATTAATCCTTTGTAATTGAATTATTAGGTACTTCATTATTGAATACTTTTTCTGCTCATCATTTTATCTTATACCAATGATAACTCTAAAATTTTCAAGTGGGAGAAGTAGGTATCCATGGAATTGGATGGTTGTTGGAGTTAGTTAATATTGTTGAAGCATTGGAAAGTGAAGTAAGGAATTTGAATTCCACAATGGAAGTAATTGCGAAGATTATTGTAGTACTTTTGAAAGTAAGGTTGTCGTATTCACAAGGAGTTGTGTTATAGGCACTCAAAACTAACTCAAGTGTTTTAAGTTAGATAGATTAAACGGGGAATAATGATGGTGATCATGAAACTATAAACTACAAAAAGCAATAAAAGCTACGAAGGTTGCGATATAAATATTCAACAACTAATCAATTTGAACGGCATAACCTATCAATTCTAAACAAGTAATCAAGAGGTGTCGATTGCAAAACTAAAGAAGGTCAAAGCCCTCTTTTGAGGGTCACGGATTTGCCAAAGCCATATCTCAAGGTTAGAGGGTAGCTTAACTATAATAACTGCCTATTCTCATAGAGTTAGTCTAATTAAACTACGGGAATAACAATCAAGACCAAGTCATAATTCAACATTCTCATGTCAAAACCCTAACTATTTTTCTGCCTACATTGGCAAATTGACATCACCTCTCAACATAAATCAAGTGCCTAAAATATACGAATGAACACCCACTCGAGCATTTCATCGAGCACGTGGTATGCATGAGAAACCCTCTAATTACAGACACGATATTTAATTACATTAGGCCTAAACAAAATCAATTTGTTATCATATAATTCAATCATAACCTAAAACTATGAATTAATTAACATATAATGAAAATCAAAGATAGAATAAATGCAACAACATAAAAGCATGAACTTAAAGAGAGAAAGGTAGAGAAACTTAGTCTTGAATTGAAATCGAAGAACGAAGTTGACGAATCCTTGCAAAGAGAAGTAAATTAAATCTACAAACTATCCTAAAAACCTCTAGAGAGGCTAGAGAGAAATCTCTCTCCAAACCCTAGAAGAGATAACTAGAAACTAACTTAATAATGAAAAATGTCGTTTATTTCTAAATTAAAACATTAAAAAGCTGTAAACTGCTGTTTGGCACAGGCAATGCTGAATTTGGCACAGCATATGCTAAGTTTCTTGATTCCTAGGCTTTAGCACAGCTTGTGCTGAAATATGACACATCTTGTGCTCACTTGACTTGAATTTCCTTCTTCACTTTCTAACCTTCTATTGCTTCCCGCACTCTTCCTTATCATCGTGAATCCATGTATTCTTCATCATAAAGGGCGAGATTACCTAAAAACATAGAAATTCACATACTTTAGTCACTAATGAACTAAGTGCGCAAAATTAAACATTTAATATAGGTAAAAGGACCTTAGAAGATAAAAATAAGCTAAGTAGAGAAGGCTAAAACCCGTAAATTATAGTTTATCAAAGCTAGAAAAACAAGATTGAGAAGGACATGATAAAGAAGGTTGTTTTGAAAAGACAAATCAGAAGACTAAGAGCGTCGAAATATTGGGGAGTTACCACAACATGTTTATTTTTAGAGGTGTGGATTATATATATTTTGCTAAGAATTAGTTATATGTTTTTCCCTCCAATATGGCTACCGATCCGCGACCGACCTTGGCGACTGTTAAATGAACGATCACAATTTTTGGGCGGGTGACCGTTTATTTAACAACCGCCACTAGCGAAGTTAATATAAATGGTCGCCAATCGCGTGATCGTTCAACTGAACGGTCGCAAAGTTTAATTGAACGATCGCTAATTAGCAACTGTTCAACTTTACCTTGCAACTATTCAATTGAATGGTCGACCCAAGATTGATAACGGGCATATTGGTTTCGACGAACACAAGCCCCCATCCAAACACTTTGGTTCTCAATTTGGCGATTTCCACTATGACCGACGCCACACCAACGTCGACGGATACCACGGGAAATGCCGCTACCGCCTTCTCGATTCGCTAGTAAAGTACATTCCCCTTCTCTCGTTTTCATTTACTCTCTCTTGCATGTGATGTCTACCAACAACCCATGCCCAACCTCCTTCGCCGCGGAAGCACCTGTCGCCGCCATCCCTTCCCCGCCCTAAAACATTTTTTTTAAGGTAATTCTAACTTGCTCTAAATTGAGATTTTGGTTTTGAAATTGTTAAATGTGGGTTTGATATGAAGTTTAGACTTGGTTTTCATGAGTTTGATGTTATTAGTAGATAATATTTGAGTCTTTTGGATGTTCTAAATTGGTTAAAATTAGGTTAATTTTTTGTATATTTGTTGAAATCATGAGCATGCATGAATTAGTATGAATTAGTGTTCTGTACATAGGGTTTTATGACTAATGAGGTTATCGTAAATTATGTTAACTTGGATTGAATATGCTAGATTTGTTGTGATTAATTATGTTAAATTTGTGCAAAGTATGTTAGTTTGGAATAAATATATTAAATGTATATGTTAGTTTTGATTAATTATGTTAACTTTATTATGCTAGTTATTGTAAACTATAAATTTGCAAGTGATTAAGTTAATGTAATTTCCATAGTTGGGTTCTTAATTGTTTGCGGTACTTATTTAAGTTAGCTCTAAAGTTAGTAATTAGGTTAATATTTGGGTTAGTCAGTTGCGAATTCAAATGGAAGTAATGGAAAAAGTAATTAGGTGACCACTCAAATTAGCTTTGGAAAGTAAGTTATAGACAAAGCTTGTTGTGATGATGTTGTTTAGCTTCAAGCTTAGATTCGTCATCATGCAAAACCTTCTACACGGGATGCTTTTGTCACATATTGTCGTTGTTCTACTTTACTTTGGTCTAACCTCACATAGAGGATGAAGGTAGTATGTACGTAGCTACTACGTTAATGAACAATGCATAGAAGATATAGGGTTTTAGTAAAGTGAAGCAACATAACGATAATACGGGTGAGAGCTTCCCGTTAAGAAAGTTTTCCATGAAATGAATCTTAACTTGAAATTAAACAAGACATTGGTAATTAGTACATGTCTTAAAATGTGATTAGTGCTTGTTTGGAGTTTCAAAGGGCACTTTTTCAATGAAATTCATTGAAATTCGCCACTAAACAACAGATCTGCAGGATCCGGGAAAAAACATCCAATGGTGCCCTACGCGATATTAGGCGGGTCGAAAGTCGTGTCTTGTCTTTAAGGGATTTAATTGAATCATTTACACATTAAAAATGTTCAACCGAAATGTTTGAATTTTATTATGAACATTAAAATTTACAATTTGCCCAGAATAAATAAGAAAACCGAAAGATCATAAATAATTAGCACGAAAACCGAGGCAGCCGGGGAATGACCCGGGTCACTGATCCAGGCGCCATGCAGGTCTGCCTGGCGCCCCGAGTTGTGACCCTGGGCCTTTCCCCGAGCGCTTGGGTGATGGCAGTGGGCTTCGGGCCAACAGTTGTGCGGACCCGAGGTGGGTGCTGGATGTTGGACCTAGGCCATAGATTTTTATTATTCACGATTTCCGGTATTCGAATTATTTCGGGAAATAAATAAATTTTAAAAATTCGAATAAAATCCACATTTCGAATGAATCAAATTTATTTATTTTTTATCACAATGTTTAAACGAATTCTTCACAATTCATTTTAATTTTAATACGTTCGGTCTATTAAGAAAATATCGGAACCCGGGAGAGAGAATGAGATAAGGAAATAGGCCGATGGTCTCGGGGAGGGGTCTGCCTTCTGTCCGAGGACCGTGCTGGCCTGCACGCCTTCGGCTCGAGGCTAAAGACAGTTGGGACTGAGTACTAACCCCTATGCAGGTCTGCACGGCGCCCCGAGGTCTGTCAAACCGACTTTCTTCCAAATCTTCTCATTTCCAAATTTTCCCGGTAGATAAATCATATGAAATGAAAATAAAATACGAAAAATACAAATAAATTAAAGTTATAAAAATATTAAGAGTCGCCAATTAATTTTTAGGAGAATTAATAAACTCATATTTTTGACTCCGCGTAATGGCTTACCACGAGATTCGAATCCGGGGAGTAAGGTTACGGATTCGAGAATAAAAACCCTCGAATCCACCCGTTCAAAGGATAGACTCTACTAAATCGATTTATTAAAGAAGAGAGTAGAAGAGGAGAATTAATTAGATTAATTGATATTACTCAGATGCATGCGATAATTAAATGCGATAAATAAACAAAAGCGATAAATAAAATACAAATAAATAAAGAACGAAAATAAACTTATCTTTTCAAGTAATCTGATTATGATTAGTCGTAATTGATTTTTATCATCAGGATTACAACAGTATAAATGATTACAAGAAAATAAAAACGAAAAAATAAATATGCCAAGTTGGATGTATGCAAATGATGAAGGAGGGAGAAGAAGAAGAAGAGAGGAAGAAGAACAATAAATCACCTAGTGCCAATACTCCTAGGTCAAGGTAGACCTGCACGGCGCATAAATCGAGGCCCAACTGCGGTCAAATTAGGTTGGCACGTTTCTCGAGGTGACCGGAACCAACGTGGTAAAACCCAACCATGCGGGTCTTCACGGTGCTTTTTCCAAACTCAGATTTTTGGGTTGATTTGCATTGGGTTGCGTGCCAACATCGGGAAACGGGCCGTGCAGACCAGCATGTTTGGTTACTTTGAGCTGCCCAACTCCAAATGATCATAACTTTCTCATCCAACCTTCGATTGACTTGATTCAAGTGTTGTTGGAAAGTTTGTAATGAGTACTTTCAGCTCCCAAAATGTGGAAATCCGTAGAGGTCGGTGGAAAATCGATAATTTAAAAAAATGGCCCAGGTACATGAAAAAAGGTCAGTTTTTTGGAAGATTTTAATGCAGAAGGGATAGAAATGGAAATTGACTAATGTGAAAGGTTTTTTTTTTTTTTTGTAGATGAACTTTATTTGGGTTTTTTTGTGGGTTTTTTCATCATTTATGCATTTCAAGAATACTTGACTTTTAATCCTAAATGAAAATGAAAATTACATAATCACAAAGCTAAACTACGGCAAAATTCAGCGTCTACAAGATCGAAAAGTTGGCGACTAGCATCCTCATTTTTTTAAATCTTGCTTGGTTTCGAGTTCATTTGAAACTACATCATTGAAAAAGTAAATAGGTTATTGTTTTTGTCAATTTAGGGTAGCAAGTAGGCTAGAAGCATCATTTGCTTCCATGATGTTGTTATTGTTTGTGTTCGCTTAGTTGTGGATGTCTTACAATTGGTTGAGTTAAATAATTTTTTTTATAGTTATTAGTAAGTGATTTAATAATTATGTTTGGTTAGGAACAATTTAAGGCGCATATGTGAAAGGCTTTTTTTTTTTTTGTAGAGGAACTTTATTTGGGTTTTTTTTGTGGGCTTTTTTCATCATTTATGCATTTCAAGAGTACTTGACATTTAATCCTAAATGAAAATGAAAATTACATAATCACAAAGCTGAACTACGACAAAATTCAGCGTCTAGAGTTAGCCCCCACTTTCATCGAGTCCGAGTAGGACGTTGATCAAAGTAGTTTGAAGACGCTGAAAATGATATGCCCCGGAAGCGAAATCTCGAGGCGAGATGACACTTGGAAGCAAATGTCTTGCACCGCATGTATGAACTGTAGCTGATTGACATTCGGAAACAATATCCTATGTCTTTGTTGATTGACGACGCTTGGAAGCAACTGTCCTGCGCCTAACTGTACTTTCAAACTTCTGTCCCAGTCTTTCCTGATGTCAATGATCATTTTCCAGTCTTTCCCGGTGTCGTCCAGTCTTTCTTGGTGTCGCCCAGTCTTTCCCGGTGTCGCCCAGTCTTTCCCGGTGTCGTCCAATCTTTCCCGGTGCCGATTGACGTTTAGAAGCAAAAGTCCTACGTCTTTGTGATGCCTTGGAAATAAATATCCAACGGCTGATAAAGAGGTGACGCTTGGAAGCTAGTGTCCTGCGCCTAACTATACTTCAAACTTCTGTCATCGTATTATTAACATCCGATGACCGGCTATAGAAAATAACAACGTTAGCCCCTAGTGTGCAAACTGGGGGCGACGATCAAAATGCGTATCCAACTTCATATTGTTTTCTGAGTATATGTGTAAAACCCCGGAAAATCCGATTATAATTATCGTTACGTCGTTAGTGTTATGTTACGTCCGTTAATTATATTTGTTAGTGTTATGTTACGACCGTTAATTATTTCTGTATTTAAATTGTTAACACTTGATCTCGTAGGACCGTCGAGGGATTATTAAGGGTAATATAGTCTTTTCTACGTGCATGGATATGCATGGGAATAGGGGTATTTTGGTAAATTCGATGTTAATATTTGATGAGTACGTGTTAGTTTTATTTAATTAATTATTGGACTATTTTTAGTATTTTTATTAATACTATTATTATTATTATTAGTATTACTACTCTTGCTACTATTATTATTATTAGTATTATTAACCTTATTATTATTATTAATATTGCTTTTAACTTTTTCCCTAATTTTTACCAGTAGACGGTTAGGGGGCTTGGGCCCCAAACAATTAAGTGCTAAATTAAGTAATTAATCTCTCTAATTACTCTTAATTAACTAAAACCTACAACCCTAAACCTAAACGTGCTCTCTCCCTCACCCCCTCTGCCGTGGAACCCAACAACTGCCCCGACCACCGCCTGTAACCGCCGCCGCCTCCGCCTCGCCAGAAATCGCCCCAGCAACCGCCCCGACCACCGTTGCAACTACCGCACTTGTTACAAACAGATTCCTACGTGCTCTCTAATTACTTTTTACTCTGCCATAACATAGCATCCATAACATAGCATTCATAACATAGCATTCTACCACATATGATACTCTTGCTACAAACAGATTCCTACGTACCAACATGCGATAAAGTAGCGAACATAAAACCGTAATCTCTCAAGTTATATACAAAACATAGGGAAGGGAATCTCGTAAAACTAGATCTCGTGGCGTCTCCTAACTCTCCTCTCGGCCTCCGGAATCCAACTCGGGTCGCCCGACTCTCCTCCAGATTCAGAGTCTCCACTCGAAATCTCCACCAGATCCTCCTCGGGATCCTCGACAGGCTTCAGCTCCTCCTCCGAATCCTCGTCATCGCTCAGATCGGGAGGCGGTACCTCGTTGAGGTCCACATCCATGAGGTCGGCCGGAGAGGCCTCCACCATGGTCTGGACCAGAGTGAGGATAGTCGGAGTAGGCTGGGGGGATAGGCTGCAGTAGCTGTGATGCACGGTAACCCCATTTGGTGTCGCTGCTCATCGTCATCAGCAGGAGGTTGACCATACTCCCCTCATGCCTCAGGCATGTGGTGTGCATGGGCACCTCTAGATGCAAATCGAAATCAGGTATAATACGATCCACGTAATCGGCGAGAAGCTCTTCGTCCTCCCTCCAAAACCCAATGTGGAACATGTCATCATCGATGTGGAAACTATGACGTAACTCGGGATCTATGCCTGCTAAAACAACAATTGTGAGTTTCAAAAGAGCGAAACATAATGAAAAAAACTGACTCGACCCATCCCACCTACACTCAACACTCCGAGGGTAGCTTCCTAACGTCTAAAGGTAATCCTATAGACTCCTAAGAGCTACCAGGTCGCAATCCAGAGCTCTGATACCATTCTGTAACGCCCTGGAAAATTTAAATCAATCATATAGATCAAAGTCAAATATTAACTAGCAGCGGAAAGTTCTCAACTTATTATTCAGACTGGGTGTTACTGCCGTATCTCTTTCGAGATACAAGGCAAGTGAAAGGTCCTAACAAAAGTTAACTAATTGATCCACAATCTAAAAACAAGGTCTCAACATTAACTTTACTTAAACAAATACTAGAAATTATTCTTGACTCATCTAACTTCTCTTCCTCACTTCTACGCCCCTTTTTATCCCCAAGTTACTGATCCGTACCTGGAAACAAAACATTTCACAAATGAGGGGGGAAACCTCAGCAATACTACTCCTACGCATTTATAAACATTTGCGTAAACATTTGAACACATTTTATAGGGGAGGGGTTACAATTCGAAATCTTGGGAAAACAATATAATAATTTCTTTCCATCAACTTTTAATAGCGGGCGGGGTTTCCACACTACCCCTCGGAGTCAAAGACTCGCAGAACATGATGCGGAGTCCCAAGGACTCGCATAAACAACACCATTCGACTGATCAGCGCATAACTCGTTTCTTTTCTTTTCTTTTCTTTTCTTTCTTTTCTTTCTTTCGGAATCCCACGGACTTGCATAAATATTCCTATTCGACTGATCAGCGCCTAACTCACATCCACAATACCAGGCATCACCTGGTCTCTTGACAGTCCCCCTCACAGATTCCACCTGGTCTAAGGGGAGACTGCCCGAACCCGCTTTTTAACTCGTATCCGTTAGTTAGGTGCGGTTATCAAGATCCAATTCCTTTCATGTCATACCAACTTTCCACAAAACTCTTAATGGAAAACCATCGAACAAGCTCATTCCAAAACAGTACCAAAAACATCATAAACTCAAATCTCAAATAACGATAGCATCTCAACAAAACAATTTTAACACTTTAATAAGGTCCCTATGGGGAATGCATATTATATAAAACGCTTAAGGGCATTCACAGGGAATAGGATATAGTATTACCTGCAACTCAACTTCGTCCAACAAAAGAGACACGGAGCTCTAATTCGGAATCTTCGCTCAACCTAGTAAAAGATTCTATAATTAACACGTACTCTAACGATTTCTTAACAGCATAACTACCCTTCCCCAAATTATAAAATGTTTCACTTAATCATACGCCACATAAATTTCTAATCATAAACCTAATCAAGAGTCACATTACTTAGAATCAAAGAATAACTAAAGAACCTTATTTTATTTTCTTGCATGGCACTATTCACTATATTTACCAAAATGCCACTAGCCATGCATTTCACCTCAATAGGCCACTATTATCACATTTAATTAGTTACAACACATACTTAGGGTTCCTAACTTGTTTCTAGGTCTTATGAGACAACCTTACAAATACTTCACATGTGAAAAAATAAATATACATGCCAAGGCATAGAACTTCAAGTCCACACACACTTATCACTATATAATAAGTTTGAAAAACAAAGGACTCTTCTAGTATATAATTTGGTAATATCAAGTAGTATAACTTAATAATCTCTTAGTCGTAAAACAAATTTCCATATAGTAACAATATTAAACTTTCCACCAAAATTTGCTAATATTCCAACTTATACTTATCATATAAAAAGACAATATAAATTATTGGATTACCCCAAGACTTGTAATGTAAAGAGGTACTTTAATACTTGTAGTATAAAACTAAGTTTCGAACATTGTAAATTTATGCTATTAATAATACAAAGCTTGAAAATCAAAAAAATCGTCATAACTTTAGTATAATGTTACCTTGTAATAGTAACTTCCAAAATATCAATAAACTTAGTAAAATCATATGTACTAAAATAATATTGGGATCTAATAGTATTACTTCAAATATAAAGTTCAAACTTTACCAAGGGCCTACTAACATATATTTAACTTAATATTAACGTAATAGTAATAACTTTTTAAATACATAAAATCAAGACCTACTATTATTATTTTCCAACTTACTTTTTTAAATAAAAACCATCAAATATTATACTTCAAACTATTACATACTTAGTTAATAACCAACAATATAGATAATAATAATAACATGCTTTAAGCATTAGGAAAATAATAATGTTACCAAATAATATGGAAAATTAATAACTAAAAATTATTATCGAAAAGGATAATATTCTTGAAAGAAAACTATCATATAATATAACATGATATTTTACACTACTTACTCAACATTAATACATTAATATTCATGAGATATAAACATGGATACAAGCATCAAGATATCACACATAAACATCTAAAATAGGAATAGTAACTTATAAAAAATTAAACTAATCATACCCTAATATTACACTTAATATACTAACATGTATTTTCCATTAATAACAATATATACACAAGTTTATCTACTCGAATAACACATTAGTAATATAATAGCATGAATAAACTAACCCTAACACAAATACACCCATTAAACCACTCCTAATCATCAAGTTCTACAACATCCATGTAATCTTTCTTAATATTATCAATAAGAAACTCTTATTAACCCATTAACTAACCCAAAACAGTGATTATACTAGTAAAATATATAGAGAGAAAATAAGAGTTTTAGGGCACAAACAATGGGTCCAAGCTAGAAGAGGTGGGCCGGGTCCGGTGGTCGGTCGGCGGAAATGGCAGCGAGGGGGGGTCCCGGCGTCGTGGTCGTCGGCGGAGCAGTCGGGGTGGTCGAGAGCAGCAGCAGTAGCTCCTAACTCCGGCTCGGGTTCGTCTCGTTGGAGTTGGACGTCGCCGGTGGCTGGGGAGGTGTCCTCGGTGGTCCTGGTGGTCAGAGGGAGGTCGGAGGTGGTGGTCGGAGCTGGCGTCGGTGGTAGTGAAGATGGTGCGTGGTGGTGGTGTGGCTGGGAGTGTTGGGTTTGTTTCTTGAGCAGCAGCAGCAACAATTTGTAGAAGAAAAAGAGGGAGGAGAGAGAGGAAGAAGAAAGAGAGAGGAAGACACGGGAGAGAGAAAGAGAGAGGGAAAGGGGAAAAAGAAGGAATAGGAGAGGGACAAGTGTCCCAAAGGGGTTGGTTAGGGAAGGGGTATACGCAGGTAGTGGGGGATTTGCAAACAAAAATCAGAATCGGTTACCACAACAAACAAAATCTGATGAATTTTGTGGGTAATGTCACCCTCAATGACATCATAAAACACCCAAACATAAAGTAAAAATATATAATGTATATCCATTAATTCATTTCAGCAAAATCCCAAATAAACAGACAAAATAATTTTCACAACTGATAAAAGATTTTTCACCCGATATCCCAAAAATTCCTAACTGATATTTTTAGAACTCTAAAAATTATTACGAAAACACTCGCGGTCCTAAAAGCTCCGTGTGATCAACAGTAAACATATAATGAATAAAGTCATGTTTTTATCATCTTAACGGTATTTCTACTGGTATTTTCCGGGGTTTTACATCATTCCCGACTTAAAGAAGTTTCGTCCTCGAAACTTAAACATACCACTACCCATGCAGTTATTCATAAAAACTCGGGGTTTCACATCATTCCCCACTGAAAGAAGTTTCGTCCCCGAAACTTAACTTACTTAGCTGCTTCAAAGATGAGGGTATTTTGTGCGCATTTCTTCTTCGGTTTCCCAAGTTGCCTCCGTTGTGCTATGATTTGTCCATAATACCTTGACTAGTGGGACAGTCTTCCTGCGCAAATGCTTCTCCCTACGGTCCAAAATCTCAACCGGTTGTTCCTCGTAAGTCAGATCTTCCCTAAGCTGCAACGGTTCTGGTTCAATCACATGCGAAGGGTCTGCAACATACTTTCTCAGCTGCGAAACATGGAAAACGTTGTGTACTCGAGGTAGATCCCCTGGTAACTCCAATATGTAAGCCAATTCTCCTATGCGCTCCAAAATAGGGTATGGCCCAATGTACCTTGGAGTCAATTTCCCTGATTGACCAAATCCCATGACTCCTTTTGTAGGAGATACCCGTAGGAACACATAATCTCCCACCTCAAACTCCAAGGGTCTTCTCCTTCGATCGGCGTAACTCTTCTGTCGACTTTGTGCCGTCCTCATTCTATCCTGAATGACCTTTACTTTTTGAGTTGTGTGTTGGATCAATTCTGGACCAATAGTGACAGCTTCATCAATATCTTGCCAACACAATGGGGTCCTACGTCTTCTCCCATATAACGCCTCAAACGGCGACATCCCAATACTAGCATGGAAGCTATTGTTGTAGGAGAACTCAATCAAGGTTAGCTCGTCATCCCATGATTCTTTAAAATCTAAGGCACACGCTCTCAACATGTCTTCCAAAGTCTGAATCGTTCTTTCTGTTTGCCCATCAGTAGCTGGATGGAAAGCGGTGCTGAAATTTAGCTTAGTACCAAAAGCCTCTTGTAACTTCTTCCAGAAACCTGATTGAAACCTGGTATCTCTGTCTGACACGATAGAACTGGGGACTCCATGTAGTCTCACTATTTCTCTAACATATGCTTGGGCCAATTGATCCAACATCCAGGTGTTGGTCATGGCCAGGAAGTGAGCAGACTTGGTTAATCGATCTACGATCACCTAGATGGCATTGTTCTTCCTTCTGGTCCTCGGAAGACCAGTCACGAAATCCATAGATATTGAGTCCCATTTCCACTCCGGGATTTCAAATGGATGCAACAGCCCTGCTGGTCTTTGATGTTCAACCTTGACCCGCTGACAGGTCAGGCATCGAGATACGTACTCAGCTACTTCCTGCTTCATATTGCTCCCCCAAAAGGTTTGCTTGAGATCCTTGTAAAGTTTATTCCCTCCTGGATGCACTGAGTATGGCGTGTTATGTCCTTCATCCAAAATTCTTTTCTTTAGATCCTCTATATTTGGTACACATACTCGGTTATGAAACCTCAAAGTCCCATCTTCATGTATCACAAAACCAGGTGCTTTCCCTTGGATTGCTTCTTCTCTTATCTTCACCAACTGCAAGTCTAACTCCTGAGAATTTTTAATTTCCTCCAAAAGAGTTGGATGGATGTCCATGGCGTTCAATACCGCATCCTTTCCCGGAACCTTTACATTAAGCTCTAATCTCCTGAATTCTTCGCATAACTGCAGTGGTAAAACTATCAAATGGTTCACCTCAGGGTAGGGTCTTCGACTCAAAGCATCGGCTACCACATTCGCCTTCCCGGGATGATATTGAAAGTTCACATCATAATCCTTTAGGAATTCTAACCATCTTGTTTGTCGAAGGTTCAACTCCTTTTGAGAGAAAAGGTACTTCAAGCTCTGGTGATCAGTAAAAATTTCGCAATGCACTCCATAAAGATAGTGCCTCCAGATCTTGAGAGCGAATATTACTGCTGCCAACTCCAGGTCATGAGTAGGATAATTTTTCTCATGAGTCTTCAATTGTCTTGAAGCATAGGCGATTACTTTTCCATTTTGCATAAGAACACATCCCAACCCACCATGTGAAGCATCAATATAGATAACAAAACCTTCATTTCCTTGAGGCAAGGTAAGAATAGGTGCCGTGGTGAGTCTTTGCTTCAACTCCTGAAAAGCTTTCTCACATTTGTCCGACCATAAAAACTTCACAGACTTCCTAGTCAGATTGGTGAGAGGTGTTGCAATTTTAGAGAAGTCTTGAACAAACTTCCGATAGTACCCAGCCAAACCCAGAAAACTCCTTACTTCTGTAGCATTCTTCGGTGTAGGCCACTTACTAACAGATTCTACCTTCTATGGGTTCACTGCAACTCCATTCTTTGAAATAATATGCCCCAGAAAAGCCACTTTTTCCAACCAAAACTCACACTTGGAAAACTTTGCGTATAACTTGTTTGCCCGCAAAGTTTCCAACACCCTTCGCAAGTGTTGCGCATGATCCTCCTGTGTCCTTGAATAGATCAAGATGTCATCTATAAAAACCACTAAGAACTTATCCAAGAAGAGTTTGAATACTCGATTCATTAAATCCATAAAAGCGACTGGAGCATTTGTGAGACCAAAGGGCATAACCACAAACTCATAGTGACCATATCGGGTCCAAAAAGCAGTTTTGGTAATATCTTCTTCCCGAATTCTCAACTGATGATAACCCGATCTCAGGTCGATCTTGCTAAAATCTGCAGCTCCCTTCAATTGGTCGAACATATCATCAATGCGTGGTAGCGGGTAACGGTTCTTGACCGTAATCTTGTTCGACTCATTAGTCAATGCACAACCTCAAACTACCATCTTTCTTCTTCACAAATAACACTGGCGCACCCCATGGAGAGGTACTTGGTCTTATATATCCCTTCTCTAACAACTCATCTAATTGTTTCTTGAGTTCTTTGAGTTCGGCAGGGGCCATTCGATACGGAGCCTTAGATATTGGAGTAGCCCCAGGTTCCAAATCGATACAGAAATCCACTTCCCTTTGCGGCGGCATCCCCGGAATTTCTTCAGGAAATACATCTACGTACTCCTGTGCCACAGGAATAATTTCAAGAGGAGCTTTCTCAACTTTAGTGTCCACCACATTGCATAGAAATCCTTCACATCCTTGTCCCATCATCTTATGAACTTTTACTGCGGAGATAATTCTCACTCCTTGGCGGGGTTGTTTATTGTAGTGCACCACCTTCCTTCCTTTTGGACTCTTCAAAGTCACCTTCTGCTTCCGACAATCGATCTACGCTTGATATTTAGCCAACCAATCCATTCCAAGAATCACATCGAATTCCATTAACTCAAATTGGTGTAAGTCAGCATCGAACTCTTGATCGCCTATCACTATTGGACATTTCTTATATAGCATCCCACATTGCACCGCCATTCCCGTAGGTAAAGATACCACCATGGTTTCTTTTTCTTCAGATGATACTAATTTAGCTTTTTCCACAATCTCAGGTGATATAAAAGAATGACTAGCACTAGAATCAAACAACACATAAACATGATAAGAGCACAAAAGAAAAGTACCAGTAACAACATCGGCATTGTTCTCAGCTTCCTCTCTTTTCATTACATAAACCCTTCCTCCAGTATTGCGTGGGGCTTGCGGTTGACGAGATGGTGGCTGCGGAAGTGATCTAATTGGGTTGCCCCGATTGCTATTATAGCTTCCAGGATTTGGGCGAGGCCTTCCCTGATACACCGGATATTCAATCCTGCGCTGGTGGTTTGGTGGTAGAGTTCCTCGGTTAGCACCACCCATAAAATTGGATCCCCCTTCAGCCGGATGGGGACAGTTTCTCACAATATGATTTGAACTGCCACAGCGATAGCAGACCACTCTGGTTGGATTCCGGCAATCTCTTGCATAATGCCCGGGCCTACCACAAGCCCTACAGTTTACTGCACCAAGTTGTTGGGGTCGTCCCTGATTACCTTGCCACACATTGGGCCTGAACCTCTTGAAAGGAGGTGGTGGTTGAGGGACAAGACGAAGGGGTTCCTTCCTTTTGTCGACCTGTTTTGCCAGTTGCGTTGTCCGATTACTTAGCACACGTTCGACATTGGCAGCCACCTCCAACATATCCTGATAGGAGGCGAAAGTGCATACGGACAACTTTTCCTGTATATTGTAGTTCAACCCATCCTCAAACCTGTTCATCTTCAGCTTCTCATTCGCAATATAGATTGGTGCAAACCTCGATAATTCCATGAACTTGGAAGCATATTGCAGAATTGTGTCTCCCCCTTGTTGAAGTTCCAGAAATTCCTTCTCCTTGGCTTTTTGGAGAGCCATAGGGTTGAACCGATTCTTCAGCATTTCTTTAAAGCGCTCCCAACCAAAGCCAGGTTCAGTTTGCCTTTCCCTCATACCCATCCACCACAGATCAACTTCTCCCTTGACATGGTAAGTCGCAAAGTTCACCTTCCTGTTCTCAGGACACTGGATTGCCTCGAATATTTTCTCAACATCCCTTACCCATTCCTCAAAGATCTTGGGATCAGCTACCCCGTTGTATGATGGGGGGTTTAAGTTGTTAAACTCCCGAAAAAGTGACTTTTGTTGACTTGACATCAATTGGATCTGCTCGGATTGTCGAGCCATTATTTCCATTATCATCAATTGGGTTAAATAAGGCCCCGAGGTAGGGGTACCCTCCTGTTCAGATGGTGTCGCACCTTGTGCTGACTGTGCCGCAATTTCATAAAAAGGTACGTATCGCTGCCTTAGCTCCACTGAAGGCGGAACTGATGGCGACCATTCTTTCGTAGGATTTCTAGTCAGTCAACATAACACAACTATGAGTTAGTCCTTCTTTTCAAGTACTTTGTAATACCATGGTATAAACTCATTTCACACTATACAAAATCACATATACATAAGCATTTGTAAACAAAATTATCATATTCCATTACCTTGACAAATGACCAACAATTTCAAGAACTATAATGAACAAAAAGAAAAAAAATCATTTCATCACATTCATACTTTCCACTCATCGTTCCTTTTCTTTCGTACACCTCATACCATAGCCAGCATACTTCACAAGATAAGCCAACTCATCATATTACTTCATCATAATTAAAACATACTTTTTACTCTGCCATAACATAGCATCCATAACATAGCATTCATAACATAGCATTCTACCACATATGATACTCTTGCTACAAACAGATTCCTACGTACCAACATGCGATAAAGTAGCGAACATAAAATCGTAATCTCTCAAGTTATATACAAAACATGGGGAAGAGAATCTCGTAAAACTAGATCTCGTGGCGTCTCCTAACTCTCCTCTCGGCCTCCGGAATCCAACTCGGGTCTCCCGACTCTCCTCCAGAGTCAGAGTCTCCACTCGAAATCTCCACCAGATCCTCCTCGGGATCCTCGACAGGCTTCAGCTCCTCCTCCGAATCCTCGTCATCGCTCAGATCGGGAGGCGGTACCTCGCTGAGGTCCACATCCATGAGGTCGGCCGGAGAGGCCTCCACCATGGTCTGGACCAGAGTGAGGATAGTCGGAGTCGCCGGCACTCGTCCGCACCACTGGCAGTCATGCAGCCAAGGTGCCTCTGGATCGGCTGGGGGGATAGGCTGTAGTAGCTGTGATGCACGGTAACCCCATTTGGTGTCGCTGGTCATCGTCATCAGCAGGAGGTTGACCATACTCCCCTCATGCCTCAGGCATGTGGTGTGCATGGGCACCTCCAGATGCAAATCGAAATCAGGTATAATACGATCCACGTAATCGGCGAGAAGCTCTTCGTCCTCCCTCCAAAACCCAATGTGGAACATGTCATCATCGATGTGGAAACTATGACGTAACTCGGGATCTATGCCTGCTAAAACAACAATTGTGAGTTTCAAAAGAGCGAAACATAATGAAAAAAACTGACTCGACCCATCCCACCTACACTCAACACTCCGAGGGTAGCTTCCTAACGTCTAAAGGTAATCCTATAGACTCCTAAGAGCTACCAGGTCGCAATCCAGAGCTCTGATACCATTCTGTAACGCCCTGGAAAATTTAAATCAATCATATAGATCAAAGTCAAATATTAACTAGCAGCGGAAAGTTCTCAACTTATTATTCAGACTGGGCGTTACTGCCGTATCTCTTTCGAGATACAAGGCAAGTGAAAGGTCCTAACAAAAGTTAACTAATTGATCCACAATCTAAAAACAAGGTCTCAACATTAACTTTACTTAAACAAATACTAGAAATTATTCTTGACTCATCTAACTTCTCTTCCTCACTTCTACGCCCCTTTTTATCCCCAAGTCTTGATCCGCACTGAAAAAAAACATTTCACAAATGAGGGGGGAAACCTCAGCAATACTACTCCTACGCATTTATAAACATTTGCGTAAACATTTGAACACATTTTATAGGGGAGGGGTTACAATTCGAAATCTTGGGAAAACAATATAATAATTTCTTTCCATCAACTTTTAATACCGGGCGGGGTTTCCACACTACTCCTCGGAGTCAAAGACTCGCAGAACATGATGCGGAGTCCCAAGGACTCGCATAAACAACACCATTCGACTGATCAGCGCATAACTCGTTTCTTTTCTTTTCTTTTCTTTTCTTTCTTTTCTTTCTTTCGGAATCCCACGGACTTGCATAAATATTCCTATTCGACTGATCAGCGCCTAACTCACATCCACAATACCAGGCATCACCTAGTCTCTTGACAGTCCCCCTCACAGATTCCACCTGGTCTAAGGGGAGACTGCCCGAACCCGCTTTTTAACTCGTATCCGTTAGTTAGGTGCGGTTATCAAGATCCAATTCCTTTCATGTCATACCAACTTTCCACAAAACTCTTAATGGAAAACCATCGAACAAGCTCATTCCAAAACAGTACCAAAACCATCAAAAATTCAAATCTCAAATAACGATAACATCTCAACAAAACAATTTTAACACTTTAATAAGGTCCCTTTGGGGAATGCATATTATATAAAACGCTTAAGGGCATTCACAGGGAATAGGATATAGTATTACCTGCAACTCAACTTCGTCCAACAAAAGAGACACGGAGCTCTAATTCGGAATCCTCGCTCAACCTAGTAAAAGATTCTATAATTAACGCGTACTCTAACGATTTCTTAACAGCATAACTACCCTTCCCCAAATTATAAAATGTTTCACTTAATCATACGCCACATAAATTTCTAATCATAAACCTAATCAAGAGTCACATTACTTAGAATCAAAGAATAACTAAAGAACCTTATTTTATTTTCTTGCATGACACTATTCACTATATTTACCAAAATGCCACTAGCCATGCATTTCACCTCAATAGGCCACTATTATCACATTTAATTAGTTACAACACATACTTAGGGTTCCTAACTTGTTTCTAGGTCTTATGAGACAACCTTACAAATACTTCACATGTGACAAAATAAATATACATGCCAAGGCATAGAACTTCAAGTCCACACACACTTATCACTATATAATAAGTTTGAAAAACAAAGGACTCTTCTAGTATATAATTTGGTAATATCAAGTAGTATAACTTAATAATCTCTTAGTCGTAAAACAAGTTTCCATATAGTAACAATATTAAACTTTCCACCAAAATTTGCTAATATTCCAACTTATACTTATCATATAAAAAGACAATATAAATTATTGGATTACCCCAAGACTTGTAATGTAAAGAGGTACTTTAATACTTGTAGTATAAAACTAAGTTTCGAACATTGTAAATTTATGCTATTAATAATACAAAGCTTGAAAATCAAAAAAATCGTCATAACTTTAGTATAATGTTACCTTGTAATAGTAACTTCTAAAATATCAATAAACTTAGTAAAATCATATGTACTAAAATAATATTGGGATCTAATAGTATTACTTCAAATATAAAGTTCAAACTTTACCAAGGGCCTACTAACATATATTTAACTTAATATTAACGTATTAGTAATAACTTTTTAAATACATAAAATCAAGACCTACTATTATTATTTTCCAACATACTTTTTTAAATAAAAACCATCAAATATTATACTTCAAACTATTACGTACATAGTAAATAACCAACAATATAGATAATAATAATAACATGCTTTAAGCATTAGGAAAATAATAATGTTACCAAATAATATGGAAAATTAATAACTAAAAATTATTCTCGAAAAGGATAATATTCTTGAAAGAAAACTATCATATAATATAACATGATATTTTACACTACTTACTCAACATTAATACATTAATATTCATGAGACATAAACATGGATACAAGCATGAAGATATCACGCAAAAACATTTAAACTAGGAATGGTAACTTATAAAAAATTAAACTAATCATACCCTAATATTACACTTAATATACTAACATGTATTTTCCATTAATAACAATATATACACAAGTTTATCTACTCTAATAACACATTAGTAATATAATAGCATGAATAAACTAACCCTAACACAAATACACCCATTAAACCACTCCTAATCATCAAGTTCTACAACATCCATGTAATCTTTCATAATATTATCAATAAGCAACTCTTATTAACCCATTAACTAACCCAAAACAGTGATTATACTAGTAAAATATAGAGAGAGAAAATAAGAGTTTTAGGGCACAAACAATGGGTCCAAGCTAGAAGAGGTGGGCCGGGGTCCGGTGGTCGGTCGACGGAAGTGGCAGCGAGGGGCGAGGGGTGGGGGTCCCGGCGTCGTGGTCTTCGACGGAGCAGTCGGGGTGGTCGAGAGCAGCAACAGTAGCTCCTAACTCCGGCTCGGGTTCGTCTCGTTGGAGTTGGACGTCGCCGGTGGCTGGGGAGGTGTCCTCGGTGGTCCTGGTGGTTAGAGGGAGGTCGGAGGTGGTGGTCGGAGCTGGCGTCGGTGGTAGATGAAGATGGTGCGTGGTGGTGGTGTGGCTGGGAGTGTTGGGTTTGTTTCTTGAGCAGCAGCAGCAACAATTTGTAGAAGAAAAAGAGGGAGGAAAGAGAGGAAGAAGAAAGAGAGAGGAAGACACGGGAGAGAGAAAGAGAGAGGGAAAGGGGAAAAAGAAGGAATAGGAGAGGGACAAGTGTCCCAAAGGGGTTGGTTAGGACAGGGGTATACGCAGGTAGTGGGGGATTTGCAAACAAAAATCAGAATCGATTACCACAACAAACAAAATCTGATGAATTTTGTGGGTGATGTCACCCTCAATGACATCATAAAACACCCAAACATAAAGGAAAAATATATAATGTATATCCATTAATTCATTTCAGCAAAATCTCAAATAAACAGATAAAATAATTCTCACAACTGATAAAAGATTTTTCACCCGATATCCCAAAAATTCCTAACTGATATTTTTAAAACTCTAAAAATTATTGCGAAAACACTCGCGGTCCTAAAAGCTCCGTGTGATCAACACGTAACCATATAATGAATAAAGTCATGTTTTTATCATCTTAACGGTATTTCTACTGGTATTTTCCGGGGTTTTACACGTTATCCCGGTACGACACGTTTTTAATTTTAGAAGTTTCGTTATTTTTTAGGCACGTTCTAAACCGTTCGATCTAATGAGCTCAAGTGTGTTCACAAGTAAGGAGAAGAATTGTCAGGTAATGTTTATGTCCTAAATCCCACTGGGGTGCACTTTAATTGTTTGACTGATTTTAAGTTGTTTTGCGATTTGCATCCCGAAGGGATTTTATGGTGCAAAATTAACTGTATGTCTTTGAATGTTGATTATGTTCTTTGAGTAATTAAATGTGGACAGTCTTTTAGTTTGTGTGTTTGGAAATGGTTTTGAAAATTTGGGATTGGATTGGATTGGATTGGATTTTTGAGTTTGGCATGGTGTGATATTAAACTTGATTAATAATTCAAACGTGACGTAAATGCGGGTTCGGGCAACGCCCCCGAAGATCAGGATGTGTGTTTAGATCCAATTTTGTGTCTATATACCGCCTAAATCCTTAGGCTTTTAACTCGTTTCGTGGTTTAATTTCATAGTTTTTAATACGTTTTTGGTTATTTTGTAGATTTTGGAGTTTTCACTCAAAACGTAGCAAAACGGGCCTTTTTATAGCATTTTTGGTGATTCCCGAGCCGAGCCGGACCGAAAGCCGAGGCGGAGTCGACCCGGGACCACCTTCCTCACCTTTGGTGTCAATTAGTGAAGTAACACCTGCAACGACTCTCGGATCGGGCGTTACATGCTTCGGAAAGAAGGAAGAACAAAGGGAAGGAAAGCCAAGGCGTAGCCCCCGCCGCGAATGGCGTGGCACCCGCTACGCCCAGAGCACATTTGGAGCCAAGCTGCACCGTGCCCACGGTGTTGGTGACCGTCGCCACGACGCCACAAAGGAGAAACACCTGCCTGTCTTCGCTGGTCGTGCCCGCGACCCCCCCTGTTGCTGCGCGTTTTGTCGGGTCTTAAGTGCTGCGTTTTGGGGCTTTTTACCCCTTGTATAAATAGCTCTTTTGCTGCGTTTTTGGGGGAGTTCGTTTTAAGAGGCATCTAGAGATAGACTTAGAGAATTTCCAGCATTGTAATTAGGGATTTTAGAGAGAGATTAGAGAGAGATTAATCTAGGATTTTGGAGATTTGTGTTTGTTATTAAAGATTTGGGTATTCAATCAATTGAGAGATTGTTGGATTATCTTTTTATTGCTTTCCTTTGTTCATCTACAGCACTTTGATAAGTATTCTCTTCCCTTAACTCTTTTATTAATTACCTTGCTAGTTACTTTGCTTGTTCTTGATTTCTTTACTTGCTATTTCGTTGTTCTTGCTTGTTTATGGTTGTTTGATGCTAGAAATCATGTTTAGGTTTGGTTTGGATGTTGTTAGCATAGTTAGTGTCATGATTAGTGGCTAAAAACCCTATGGGTTAGGGGGTAATTAAGGGTGTGAATGGGTGATTAGGTTTGGGTTAGCAATATTAGTGAGTAATTAGTTGGGAAATCAATTTCCCACTCCTTTCCTTCCCTCAAGTGGGATGTATTTGGGTTTGAAAGTCTCTAAATACATCCAATGCTTGTGTTGGATGATTGAAATTGGGATATTTAGTACTCTACTCACGAAAGTGAATATAGGCTAACTAGGAAATTCCGTTTCATTAACCCTCCGGGTCTGTCGATGGACTTTGGGGAAGTTAATCCGGACTATCCTCGGAAGAGGAAGCTCAGTGGGTATCTTCTAACGGAATTGCGACTTGATTCTCCCTCCTTGTTATTCCCTTGTTGCAAAACCCATTTCCTCATCCCCGTTTGCATCCCGAAAAGCCTCCGAAGCCCATTTTCCATTCCTTGACCGACCTTAGCTTTGTTTCTTGCGTTGTGATCTCTTCAAACCGATATCCTTACCTTAGCAATCTCATCCCGACCTTAGACCTAGTTTCTATGACCAAGGCCGCTAGCTCCCTGAGAAGAACGATAAAAACCGAGGTCCACAAAACCATTGTTACACAAAATGGCGCCGTTGCCAGGGAGTCAGCACCCCTAGTTTTAGTTTCTTAGTTTTTGGTTATTTGAGATTGCTTTCATGCTAGAAATTAGTTTATTCTAATCCCAATGAATTTGATGCTTCTATTGGTTCTTCTTGGTGCATGTAGGTACGCCCTAATGTTCTATCGAGCACCGTAGGAGGCTTCAAGTCCTAATAGGTGAAGTCCAAGCTGATTCACACCGTACCCTTCTATCATACGTCATTCCGTCATCGGGTACGGGAGGCAACCTTATCATCTTACCACCATTACCACCCGACGCGGTATTTGAGTTCAAGCCGTGTCTTCTTGAAGCTTTTGAAAGCAACCCATTCCATGGAGATATTTCCGAGAGTCCTACTACTCATATGGAGAGATTCAAGAAACACATTAGTTTCATGCATATACCTGGGGTATCTTCGGAGTATCTAAAGTTGAAGTTCTTTCCTCTACTTTGAAAGGGAAAGCTGAGATGTGGCTTGATATATGCCCACCTGGATTTTATTCTTCATGGGAGGCTCTCAAGAGAGATTTTCTTCAAAGTTTCTTCCAGGCTGATAAAACGTGTAAACTCCAGCAAGTTATTATGAGCTTCAAGCAAGAACCCGGAGAGACTCTTTTTGAAGCATGGGGAAGATTCAAAGGTCTCCAACGTCAGTGCCCATACCACAACCTACCCAACTGGATGCTACTTCAGCACTTTTATTGTGGACTCTTTGATTCTCTCAAAAAATCAATCGATATTGCATCCGGAGGGATGTTTTTGAAGAAAACTGCGGAGGAGGCCGACAAATTCCTTCCTGAGCTAGTTCAATATGCTCCTGATTTTGGAGGTTGCAAATCTAGTAGAGGAGATTTATCTTTAGAGCATGATCCTATTATTACACTCCTTTCGGCTTCAGTTTACGAATTGCAAAAAGAGAAGGAAAATCAGGAGACCTCTAAGCATTTGAGAGTGGCCCAAGGTGTGCAAACCCTTACATCTACTTTTGTTCCTAATATGTATACTTGCAAGTTGTGTTTGGGTCCACATCACGAGCATCAATGTGGGGAGTTTAATCAAGTAGAGTGTGTGAACGCTATCTATCCATCATATTTCAACCCACTTTTCTCCCATTCTTTTGGAGAGCATACTTATGACTATACCATGTTTATCAATCCTACATTCAACCCCATTTCTCAACCTTATGACCACCACTCATTTGTCCAAGAAGAATCCTCCCATTCAACTCAACAGGACATTGTACCACCCCAAATTTCTCAAGCCACTCAATCTTCACCGACTCCAATGGTACAAGTAAATTTTGTCGATCTAGGGAGTGGGGAAGAGGTTGATGAGTTTTCTTGGGTAGAGGATAGTGTTTTGGAGGAAAAAGTAGAGAATGAGATGGAGATGAACGTTGAGGAGGGAGTCGTTATGGTTGAGGAAGCTATGGTTTAAGATGAGGAAGTGTTGGATGAGAAGATGGAGGAAGAACAACAAAGAGAAGAGATTTTGGGAGGAAATATCCATGAATGCTCCGAAGGGCAATTTAACTCCCACCAAATGCAAATTTCACTCCCCGAATGGTTGATACAACACTTGAAGGATGTAAAGCATATAGATCTAAGGCATGATGTTCCGATTGAAAAAACCTTCTCTCATGCTATTTTGTGTTGAAGTCAATTCAATAACCACAGTTGTTCATGAGCATAAAGAGGAAGTTTATATTCTTGAAGTGGAACGCGACAATGGGCATGAAAATGATCATTCCAAGGCCTTATGTTCCAAACCCGAGGTTATTGAAAATACATCTCATGATGATTCTCTCAAGATTGTTCCATTAAGGAGGGAGATCTCATTGGATGAAGTTTATATTGAGGACATAGAGATTGAGAAGATTGTTACCATGTGTCTAAAACTTGGAGAACCACTTGAAGAAGAACCTGAGTTACTTCTTCATCCCCATCACCAAATCAAACCACCGGAGGAGACCCTTGTTCTATTTACGGAGGTGATGAGGAGGTGTTGGAAAAGGAGGAGGAAGAGACATTGGAAGAAATCAAAGATATCATCGCCTCCTCCCCGCTCATTGTTAACCAAACGATCGGAAGGACGACTTGATTTGAGGTTGCCCAAAGATGGTAGGAGCTAGAAAGGAAGGAAGAAGAAGCGATCATGGTGGAAGAAATTGAATATGTACCTCTCATGTGCACCACATCTCTCTAGGATAAAACAGGTATTTAGGTCGAGTTAGGGACCTAAAACAAGCACTCTATGGGAGGCACCCCATAAGTTTTGAGCTTCTTATCTCAAGTTTTTAGTTTTTTTTTGCATTTTTCTAATTTTATTTCTTTTTCTTCTTTTTAATTTTTCCTTTTAGTTTTCTTTAGGTTTTTCTATTTTTCTTATCTTGTTACTTTTCTTTATTTCTTTCTTTTGTATTCTTGAGGTATTAGTTCTAAGTTCAAAAGAAAAAGTTTGAAAAAAAAGAGAGAAAAAATGAGGTGGAAAATAGAAAAAGATGGAGTTGAAAATAAGAAAATTGAAGTTGGAGTGAAGAAGTAGTGTGAGTGATTGTAGTTTTTGAAAAAGATTATGATCTTGAGAGAGTTCGAGAGTTGGAAAATTTTAGATTGAATGTGAGGAAGTATGAAAAAATGAGTGTTGAAGTGTTAAAGTTTTTAGGAGTTGGATTTTATTTTGGAAGTTTGGATTTTTTTTTTTTTTTTGGCATTGCAGCAGGTAGCAGGCGCTACCATTAGTGTAGCACCCGCTACACAGCACCATAGCAACAGCAGCAGCAGGCAGCTTCCAGCAGGCATCGCGCACCAAAAAGTCGATGTGAGTCGCGGTGAAGGGGACCGCACCTGCGGTCGCCACCCAGCAAATTCCCAGCTTCAGCACGTCGCGCCCGCGACAGTGTGGGTCGCGCCCGCGACCTAACATTGTCAGCGGGTAATTCTGGCCCTAAATTCCCGATTATTTCTTCACTTCTTTCATTTTTTTTCTCATTCACTCGATTCTCTCCCTCTCTAACAGCCCTAAACCTACGACAAAACCTCACACCCACACTAAATCCTTCCTCTCATTCATCAATTCGACCCATTTCTCTCCTTCATTTTCGAAACCTTGCCCTAATTCTTCTCCTCTGCTGCGAATTTACTGCTGGGATTCAAAATTCTTCCCAGATTCAGTCCCAAATCGTGCGCCATTGTTCAAGTGTTTGGTATACACAGCTAAGTGAGGTATTTCTTGTGTAAATTGTGTGAATTTCCTTCCCTTCTCATCTGCATTGGTTCGTTTTCCATACTTTGCATAGTTGGGTTCAATTTCGCCAATTTTTACACACGTTTCTGCCTTGCTATTTGCTGAGATTTGGTGTGTTGAATTCGAATGTTGGTTCTTGCTTAGTGTGTGTGTGATTAAGTTGTTGTTTTTCATCCGTTGAAAGCACACACACACTCTTGTTACACTATGAGTTCTTGCTAATACACACCCACACAATAAATTGATTCAGTGTGCTGTTTTGGAATTCTGTGTGTGTATGTTGTGTTGATTCATTGAATTCTGTGTATGTAAGCTGTGTTGATTCATTAATGTTTAGTGCGAGTAATTGTTGCAATTCATTTGTCAAAGCACAAGCATGCTAGTTGCACTAAGAGTTTGTTGATTTTCACACACACTTACACTATGAGTATGCTATCTCTGTACTATTTTTGTATTCTGTTCATGTTAGCCGTGTATTTTGGTTCATTTTGTCGAGCAAGAATCGTTTCTCCCTGGTGAATACACGTTCAAACTGCTCCTATCTGAGGTAATCTCTAGTGAATTTTGTGCATGAGCTTTTTAAACTCACGTGTTTGTTGCTTGTGTCGAATTTTTGTTTACCTTTGAGATTAGGCACTATTATTGCTAAAAGTTTTTGTCGAGCCTTGCTTTTGGTTCATCATGAGTGGAAGGAGCAAGCGTTCACGAGTCGAGGAAGCTTCTTCATCGCAACTAGGAGCATCCTTATCTGCAAAGGAGCGTTACAAAGCGCAACCGGCCACACTAATTCGACGTGAACCTGATGCGGATGTGACTTTCCGAGATGAAGAGCATAGACAACGGTACGAAGCGCTCCAAGCACGAAAAATATGTGCACCAGATATTTATGATGGCGGCAACGATCGAAACCATCCATTGCAAGCTAAGCTTCGATTATCTCATTCGTGTTCTTGGTTAGGAGGTATTCATCATGATCGAAGAATCAATTGTGGACCAGCCCATCCTCGAATTTCTAAGCTCCTTTAAGGTTCACGATGATGGCAAGAAAGATGCACATTTTGAATACCGGGTCGCCAACAAAGATAAGAAGTGCACCTTGAAGCGTTTTTGCCGAAGGTTGGGGTTCCCCGAAGATGGGAGATTTTATGAGTGATGCGCAAATTTTGATGAGCAAAAGGCAATGAAGGACCAAACTTGTTGGAGGAGGATGAATCATGGCACGAGAAATGGAGAACCACGTTACCATTGCTCCCGAAACTCTAAGGAACGTGATTTTTGCAATCCAGTCATCCGAATCTTCCATAGAATCGTGACAAGTTCAGTATTTGGGAGAGATGATGGATGCCCCAAGGTTCGGAAAGATGATCTCTTTGTGATCTACAATGCAGTGAGGGGTAAAAGGGTAAACACCAGCTCTTGTATTCTACATTATCTTCGGGAGATTAGCATGGAACCCCGACCTAATACTATTGGGATGGGGCACATCATTTGCCACTTTCTAGTTCAAGAAGGTTTTGGGAAATATTTGAAGAAGTGGACACTACGCTATCATCCGAATCCTATCGACAAGGTCCGATTGTAGAAAATGAATATCCTCGCCAAGCACCCAACTGACACGATCTATTGCCATGGACACGATAACAAAACGAAGATTCTCTTGGATCCGGACTATGCCGAGCAATGGTTGGATATCAAAGCATAACTGATCTTGTGGTCAGATTCCCAGTGACCGCAAGGTGGGTGATCCGGATGTGTCCGATGGTGAGGAAGAGGAAGAGGACAATGAAGAAGAAGGATAAGAAGAAGAAAATGAGGATGTAGAAGAGGAGCATACTAGCCATGGTGAAGCTAGCGGAAGTGGAAGTTATCCATAGGAAGCTTCATTTAAGCATCTCAACTCTCAATTCGAACAAATGAGAGTTGATCTTCGAGAACAATGAACGATACTCCAAGGTCAGCACAATCTGTTGGAGACCCAACAAGAGTTGCTACGTGCCCAATAGTCTACGCTCAACAATATACATGAACGTCTTCAAAGGCACGAGTAGTATTCTCAGCAACAAAACTAGTATTGGCGTGACTGGGGGTATTATCACTATTCCATTGCAAACAACCCCCCGGCACCACGACAGTACATTAACCACCACTATCCTACGTTCTTTCCTTATCACCCATATCCTCCCCCGGGAGGATCCGAGCAATGATTTGTAAGTGTCCCTACTCCCACTTTACTCTCTTTATCGATTTTATTTACACTGTTAGTGTTAGATAAGTGTGGGGGGTGCTTTATGGGGAAAGTTGGGAAAGTGTGTCGGTTAGTTTAGTTTTGTTGAGTTCATTGCTCCCATGGTTTGAGTTGTTTCGTTTCCATTGCTTCATCATTGGCTAGGCCGGTCATGAGATGTTTCACCCTCAATTCCCGCCTGAAGCTAGTGAGATTCGGGGTTGAGGTTAGCTAGAGTCAATGTATATATTGTGAGTATTTTTCGCTTTTGCTTAGTTTATAGTCCCTAGTGTCTTACTTTTATTTTTGTTTTGATCTTTTTCTTTTATGCATGCGAACACTCACACTTTGTATGTTTTTCTTGTTTATTCCTAACCAAAGTGTGACATTTTTCTTGGATCGCGGATTGGGTTCGTTATTTATTTGAAGACCCCGAGGTAACCTCTTTCCGCACTCTTTGAATGTGTACATAATATTGTGATGCATTTTGGCCCACGCCAAATACATCAAAGGAGGCCCATGATGGTGAACTGCTCAACCTAGGTCTCACCTTTGGGGACCATAGGTTCATAGAAGGAGATGGAGGCTCACATAGCCATGGGCTTGCTTTTGGAGACCCAAGATTCATGGAAGATAATGGAAACCTATCCATGGCAAGTCCAAGTCCACAACTAAAGGCCCAAGTACAAAGCCCAAGTTGAACTTCACAGTTTGGACCATTTCAAGATGAAGTTCACATTTCTGATCATTTTGAGATGAACTTCACATTTCTGACCATTTCAAGAAGAAGTTCACAGTTTTGGCCTTTTGATGTATTTCTTTACATTTCTAGGGTTTTATTTACATTTCCAGTTGTGTGAGGTGCCAAGTAATATATATAAACTTGGACACCAAGTCGTAGGAGTCTAGATTAATCTATAATAGTCTAGAATGTTCTAGAATGATCTAGAAGGTGTGTGTGTGTGTTTGTGTGATAGGCGTGTGATGTGCTAGATTAGGTGCCAAGCTATGTAGTCCTAGATAAGGTTGGCTTATTTTGTAACTAATCCATCTTGGATTAGGAAAGTCAAGTCCTAAAAGGATTATTATCTCTTGTAACCAACTCCCCTTAGGATAAGGAGTCCTAATCCAAGGAGGAGATGGAGTAGATGGCATCTAATATTAGGAGTCATTGGCTTGCATGCCAAGTAATAGAGTCCTAGTAGGAGAAGATGGCTTGCACGCGAATCTTGAGAGTCCTAGGAGGTTTCGGACTTTAGTAGTATATATAGCTAGGCTTGTAGCCTCTCAAAGGCAACCAACTTTGAATTATGAAAATAGTTAAGCTTTTAGCTTTCTCTCGAGTGTTTTGATAAACTCTCACCCCCTTTCTTCTATTGTATCTTGGCATGGCACCCAAGTGGTTAGGAAGAGCTTGATCCTAGGTTGCGGTCTAGATCAAGTTAGCCCTACGTTGTCTTTCTTGTGGATTCAAGTTAGAAACCTAGAACTATCTGTTCTTATCTTTACACAATCTGATTAAGATAATTACTTCTTTTATCTTTCTATCAATATAGTTAAGATAAATCTTTCTCTTCGTTTTCTGTCTTTCTAGTTTGATTAAATCAAAATCCAAAAACAAGTCTTTTCTTTTCATAAAAACCAAAAAACCCAAAATATCCTAGTTCTCTCTTTCTCTCAATCTCACTCCACTCTGTCTCAAAATCTCTCTCATGCATTCATCCTCTCTTTCCCTCTCTCAAAACGTCTCCTCCAATTTCTCTCTCAAACCCTAATCTCTCCCTCACTCTTACTCTCTAAAACATCCTTCTCTCAAATATCTCATCCATACTCTCTCCTCCGTCACAAAAGACCTCACGTCAATCCCAAAGTCCTCCCCTATTTTCCGTCCATCTCTCCTCTCTCAAACTCCACAAAGATCTCATCTTTCTCCATCTCAATTCTCTCCAAGACTCCATCTTTCCCTCATGAAGCACTCTACCTTTTACCCTAATTCACTTGAAGCGTCCCATGTTGAGATTGGTTGTACGTCTCCCTTGATCTGTAATTGATCAAGATACAATCTTTGATCCCATTATACATCATAATTTTAGTATTAGAGCTCTAGGTTGTTTCGAGTGCAACCCTAGCCCCACAAAACATCCCAAACACAATCCCCTCCATACTTGAATCACAAAAACCCCAACCGTCCATCACCAAGGCTCACGAGATGTTCCTTATGAGGAAAGTTCTTAGTAACTCAATTGTTTCTGAAGATCAACAACAACGAGAGACCATCTTTCAATTTCGTTGCACAATCAAGGGAAAAGTTTGTTCGTTGGTCATTGATGGTGGAAGCAGCACCAATGTGGCATCAACTACTATGGTGGACAAACTTCAGCTGGAAACGAGTCCCCATCCAAAGCCCTACACCATCCAGTGGCTCAATCAGGATGAAGATCTACAAGTGACTCAAAGATGTTTGGTAAGCTTTTCCATTGGCAAATCCTTCAAAGAATCTTTATGGTGTGATGTTTTGCCTATGGATGCTTGTCATATTCTACTTGGAAGACCATGGTTATTTGACAGGAGTATGATGTACAAAGGAAGAGCTAATACCTACACTCTTGTGATGAACAACAAGAGAATAACCCTAACTCCACTCCAAATAACCCAACCGTCCCCACCTAAGGAAGATGATCCAAACCCCATTACTTCTATGATCACTGAACGCCCTGAGTTTAGTGAGCATAAGGAGATCACTCCCTTAGACCCAAACACAAACCCTAGCCACAAAGAGCCAACCAATGATGAAGAACCTAGTCACGGCAACCCTCCTCTCGTCACCCCCCTTAGAGAACAACACCCTCATGTGTTCCTAGACGAGAGACTACCCCCATGTGAAGTACAAACTGATCCCATTCCTAGATCAGTTGTGCATCATGAACCAACAACTCACGTGAACCCTAGTGACACTCAAGAGGTTCAAGGGCAAGATGAAGATCTTCAAGCAAAGGGTATGATTAGGGAAAGTCTCAGTCCATGCGCCATCCCTACCCTTTTGTTTTTAAAGGAAGGAAGCCAAAGTCTGTGCACCAACAAGGTTACTACCCAGTACAGGTTTCCTAGAAGTGAAGATCTAGTGGGTGATCTACTTGGCATCCACGACATCCCAAAGGTCAATCCAAGAAGTGGATCCTGCCAGGCTCAAATTCAAGAAGGAGACACTGCTATCAAAACCAAAGGAGATCTCTATGAATGGTTAATCACACCTTGTGGTCTAACTAATGCTCTCATTACTGTTATGAGACTAATGAATCAAGTTTTGAAGCCCCTTATTATTAGCAACTGTATTATTATCTACTTTGATGATATACTTGTGAATAGCAAGAGTGAGAAAGGTCACATCTTTCACCTCCAATTTGTTTTGGGGACCTTAGCTCACATGAATCTACATCATAATCCACCCAAGTATGGCATATTCATCAACAACATAGTCTCTCTTGGCTATGCTCTTTCGCCTGAAGTGCTCAAGGTTGATGAAGAAAGAGTCAAAGCTATCAAGGAGATGTCTACCCCAACTAGAACTCATGATGATCGAAGCTTCCCCGGCTTGGCCTCTCTCTATAGGAGATCTGTGAAGAATTTCAATACTATTTTATCTCCTATGAACGAGCTATGGAAATCCAAGGAGTTCTCATGGACTCAAGCTACCCAGCAAGCACTCGAATTCATCAATAGTAAACTCTGGACTGCACCAGTCCTAGTCCTACCAAGCTTTGATAAGAAGTTTGAGGTTGAGTGTGATGCTTCTAGAGTTGATGTTGGAGCAGTCCAACTTGTTCTATTTCAAGAGGGCCGCCCCAAAATTCATTACATGAAGAAGTTTGGTGATCCTAGATTCATGGAAGATAATGGAGGCCAGCCCCGCTCAACCAACAAAGAGGTCTCATTCCTCCCATCAAGTTTGAGGACAAAATTTTTCCAACAAGGGGGGAATGATGTATTTTGGCCCACGCCAAATACATCAAAGGAGGCCCATGATGGTGAACTGCTTAACCTAGGTCTCACCTTTGGGGACCATAGGTTCATAGAAGGAGATGGAGGCTCACATCGCCATGGGCTTGCTTTTAGAGACCCAAGATTCATGGAAGATGATGGAAACCTATCCATGGCAAGTCCAAGTCCACAGCTAAAGGCCCAAGTACAAAGCCCAAGTTGAACTTCACAGTTTGGACCATTTCAAGATGAAGTTCACATTTCTTATCATTTTGAGATGAATTTCACATTTCTGACCATTTCAAGAAGAAGTTCACAGTTTTGGCCTTTTGATGTATTTCTTTACATTTATAGGGTTTTATTTACTTTTCCAGTTGTGTGAGGTGCCAAGTAATATATATAAACTTGGACACCAAGTCGTAGGAGTCTAGATTAATGTAGAATAGTCTAGAATGTTTTAGAATGATCTAGAAGGTGTGTGTGTGTGTGTGATAGGCGTGTGATATGCTAGATTAGGCACCAAGCTATGTAGTCCTAGATAAGGTTGGCTTATTTTGTAACTAATCCATCTTGGATTAGGAAAGTCAAGTCCTAAAAGGATTATTATCTCTTGTAACCAACTCCCCTTAGGATAAGGAGTCCTAATCCAAGGAGGAGATGGAGTAGATGGCGTCTAGTATTAGAAGTCCTTGGCTTGCATGCCAAGTAATAGAGTCCTAGTAGGAGAAGATGGCTTGCACGCGAATCTTGAGAGTCCTAGGAGGTTTCGGACTTTAGTAGTATATATAGCTAGGCTTGTAGCCTCTCAAAGGCAACCAACTTTGAATTATGAAAATAGTTAAGCTTTTAGCTTTCTCTCGAGTGTTTTGATAAACTCTCACCCCCTTTCTTCTATTGTATCTTGGCATGGCACCCAAGTGGTTAGGAAGAGTTTGATCCTAGGTTGCGGTCTAGATCAAGTTAGCCCTACGTTGTCTTTCTTGTGGATTTAAGTTAGAAACCTAGAACTATCTGTTCTTATCTTTCTGTCAATATAGTTAAGATAATTACTTCTTTTATCTTTCTATCAATATAGTTAAGATAAATCTTTCTCTTCGTTTTCTGTCTTTCTAGTTTGATTAAATCAAAATCCAGAAACAAGTCTATTCTTTTCATAAAAACCAAAAAACCCAAAATATCTTAGTTCTCTCTTTCTCTCAATTTCACGCCACTCTCTCTCAAAATCTCTCTCATGCATTCATCCTCTCTTTCCCTCTCTCAAAATGTCTCCTCCAATTTCTCTCTCAAACCCTAATCTCTCCCTCACTCTTACTCTCTCAAACATCCTTCTCTCAAATATCTCATCCATACTCTCTCCTCCCTCACAAAAGACCTCACGTCAATCCCAAAGTCCTCCTCTATTTTCCGTCTATCTCTCCTCTCTCAAACTCCACAAAGATCTCATCTTTCTCCATCTCAATTCTCTCCAAGACTCCATCTTTCCCTCATGAAGCACCCTACCTTTTACCCTAATTCACTTGAAGCGTCCCATGTTGATATTGGTTGCATGTCTCCCTTGATGTGTAATTGATCAAGATACAATCTTTGATCACATTATACATCATATTGATCCTTGTTGCATGCTTAATTTTACTTTTGGGTGGCGAGCCCCTTTGAGTGTTTGTGTTGGGATTATATTGCTGTTGGAGCCATGTGGGCTCGGGTCGCCACCACTTTTATATGCTAGTTATTCTTGTTTGTTTGTTTTTGTAGGTTCTCTACCCTTTTCATGTGACACCTTCCCACATTGAAGACATTGTGGCGTTTTAAGTGTGGTGGGGGGGGGGGATATTCTGTTTCAAGGGTAGATCACCTAGTTTTTTTTTTTTTTTTTGTTTTCTAGTTTTTGCCTAAAATCTGAAAAAATTTTGTTTGAAAAAGGAAAAACAAAATGGGAGTGAAAACCTTAAAAGTTTTCTTTCGTTTTCGTTTTTGCTTTATTTCTTGGGTCTTGTTGTCGAAATTGAGAAGCCGTTCTTAAACTTCTTTAAAAGAAACCGGTCTGAGCGTTTTCGACCCTATCTCTGGTACTAGTCATGACTTATCTCTTTAGATGTCCTTCATCAAGTGTCTAGCGAAACCCCCGATTCCTTTCACGTTCTAGTTGAAGTTGGGAGATTCGAGGAGTTCGTGTCTGAGCTTATTCTTTTTCCCGTTCAATAAAAGCAAAAGCAAAGTTAAAAAGAAAGAAAAAGAAAGCAAAAACTACAATAATCGGATTAAGTGGAGCGTGTTGCTAAATGACATCAACCATAATACACTTAGCCAACCTACACGGGCCCCGTATTAGTGGTACGACGCTATTACTCCTTAAGCTCCTCCCATATTGAATTCTCGGCGGAGGTGTGTATGGAAAAGACTGTGTTGGGAGGGTAAACCCCATTTTTGGGTTGTCCAATTCCCGAAAGTAAGGCTAATACCGACCTATAAAAAGAAAAAAAAAAGAGAAAAAGGAAAAAAAAGCAATTTTTTTGGGATTACCCAACCCGAAAAAGAAAAGTTTAAGCGTTAATAAAGTGTGGGGCCTCTCCTTGCATCAACTGCAACCCTCACCAAGCCAAGGGCGACCAAATTCGAGCAAGGGCAACACTTCTCTTGTTCGTTTCGTTGTTTTTGAGCTCGGCCATGAGTCCTTGGAGTCTTTTGGATTCGGTTGGAACCCACTAGCACTTACGCACATGGGGTTTTGCTTGACACTGGGTGTAGGACATCGAAAATCTCAAAGACTGAGTTTTGCTTAGGATAGGTGTTTGTGAGACGCTCATAACGGTTCCTTTTGGAGGTTTAATAACGTTTTCCTAATTTTAGATTTCAAGATCTTTTGAAGCGAAGCTGTTGTTTTTCTTTTCCTTTGTTTTTCTTCTGTTTCGTTTTCACTTTCCCTCTCTCCTTTTTCTTTGGCTTTTGTGGGTATAGCCGCTACAAACCCTCACGAGTCCATCTCGTCCACCCGGGCTGCCGGAGGGGTTCAAAGGGCTTGGTGCATACGCTAAATGCACTCGTTTCCTCCCACGACAGAGGAGTTGGTGTTTAGTTTTCTTATTTGTTTTGTTTTGTTTTGCTCGGGACGAGCAAAAGTTTAAGTGTGGGGGGGTGTTTAGACCCAATTTTGTGTCTAAATACCGCCTAAATCCTTAGGCTTTTAACTTGTTACGTGGTTTAATTTCATAGTTTTTAATACGTTTTTGGTTATTTTGTAGATTTTGGAGTTTTCACTCAAAACGTAGCAAAACGGGCCTTTTTATAGCATTTTTGGTGATTCCCGAGCCGAGCCGGACCGAAAGCCGAGGCGGAGTCGACCCGGGACCACCTTCCTCACTTTTGGTGTCAATTAGTGAAGTAACACCTGCAACGACTCTCGGATCGGGCGTTACATGCTTCGGAAAGAAGGAAGAACAAAGGGAAGGAAAGCCAAGGCGTAGCCCCCGCCACGAATGGCGTGGCGCCCACGGTGTTGGTGACCGTAGCCACGACGCCACAAAGGAGAAACACCTGGCTGTCTTTGCTAGTCGCACCCGCGACGGGGCTGGTCGCGCCCGCGACCCACCTTGTTGCTGCGCGTTTTGTCGGGTCTTAAGTGCTGCGTTTTGGGGATTTTTACCCCTTGTATAAATAGCTCTTTTGTTGCGTTTTTGGGGGAGTTCGTTTTGAGAGGCATGTAGAGATAGACTTAGAGAATTTCCAGCATTGTAATTAGGGATTTTAGAGAGAGATTAGTGAGAGATTAATCTAGGATTTTGGAGATTTGTGTTTGTTATTGAAGATTTAGGTATTCAATCAATTGAGAGATTGTTGGATTATCTTTTTATTGCTTTCCTTTGTTCATCTACAACACTTTGATAAGTATTCTCTTCCCTTAACTCTTTTATTAATTACCTTGCTAGTTACTTTGCTTGCTCTTGATTTCTTTACTTGATATTTCGTTGTTCTTGCTTGTTTATGGTTGTTTGATGCTAGAAATCATGTTTAGGTTTGGTTTGGATGTTGTTAGCATAGTTAGTGTCATGATTAGTGGCTAGAAACCCTATGGGTTAGGGGGTAATTAAGGGTGTGAATGGGTGATTAGGTTTGGGTTAGCAATATTAGTGAGTAATTAGTTGGGAAATCAATTTCCCACTCCTTTCCTTCCCTCAAATGGGATGTATTTGGGTTCGAAAGTCCCTAAATACATCCAATGCTTGTGTTGGAAGGTTGGAATTGGGATAGTTAGTACTCTACTCACGAAAGTGAATAGAGGCTAACTAGGAAATTCCGTTTCATTAACCCTCCGGGTCTGTCGATGGACTTTGGGGAAGTCAATCCGGACTATCCTCGGAAAAGGAAGCTCGGTGGGTATCTTCTAACGGAATTGCCACTTGATTCTCCCTCCTTGTTATTCCCTTGTTGCAAAACCCATTACCTCATCCCCGTTTGCATCCCGAAAAGCCTCCAAAGCCCATTTTCCATTCCTTGACCGACCTTAGCTTTGTTTCTTGCGTTATGATCTCTTCAAACCGATATCCTTACCTTAGCAATCTCATCCCGACCTTAGACCTAGTTTCTATGACCAAGGCCGCCAACTCCCTGAGAAGAATGATAAAAACCGAGGTCCACAAAACCACTGTTACGATGTGGTATCCTGCAGGGGGGTTATCAAGAGTCAGGGATGCCTGATAAGTGCTACTTCCCCGGGGTTAGTTATATGCACGTGTGTGAAATGGGTGGCCATCCGTATGATTGAGATTGTGATTGATTGGGTTTGATTTTGAGATTGAGATCGTGATTGGATTGTGATATGATTATAGCGAAGTCATTGGACTTTGAGGGCCAAATAAGCAAGGTTCGCCTGCTTAATAAATTTGAAGGATGGTTATAGTTGGTTGGGGAAAGAATTTGGTTTCGAAAAGATTTGACTTGTTCACTTCTCCCTCAAAAATGAATTGAAATGGATTTTAAATGGTTTTAACGGTTAGGGGTAGACATTATTGAGTCCTCCTCATGTTTTAAATGTTTTGTTTTCAGGTGAAGAATTCTATGCTGGGAATGGGAATTAGCAAGTGAGGACGTTCGTTAGATTTTATTGTTTTCAATAAAGAGTTTAGTGGTGTTGTTCAGACTTGAAAGCTTTTAGTAGTTTTTGTTATGTCTTGAATTCGGATTGTTGCTACGTTTAACTTGAAGTTTGGTTTGTTTAGTTAATCTTTATTCTTGCGTTGTACTTCTCTGGAGGTACGGCTGTGACGCCCGACTTTCCTTTGACTTTTCCGCTATTTTTCGTTGCTCAACGTTAGGTTTGACCGTTAGTTTTTAAAATCAAATTTCCAGGGCATTACAGAATGGTATCAGAGCTCTGAGTTTGCGACCTAGTAGCTTCCAAAGTCACCTATGTGTCTAGCTTAGGACTTAAGTTGCTAATATCGGAGTGTGGAGTGTAGGATGGGAAATGGGTTACTTATGTGTTCCTTATGCATAATATTTTGCATACTTGCTTATTTGTGTGTGTTCGGCTGCCAAGATGAACCCTAACCTTCGGCATTGTCGCGACCTCGGGGTAGCGGACCTACACCTGTACTGGATATGGAACGGTGGCGAGCCCTTGGGAGATTTTATGTCTAGAATGTACCAGGAGGTGGAGGAGGAGGCTGATGGTGACCTGGAGGACACATGTTTGGGGATGGAGGAGGCCTTTAGTTGCCTCTTCTTATTAGTCTTGAGAGGAGACCTGGTATGGGGGTATCGAGCTACTCAGACACTGCCAAACCTGGTCTCGATCCCGACCAGCACCCTGATCAGAGGTGTTGCTGGTGTGGGAGGGTTCCGATGGGGTTCGACGCGCTGTTCTTGGTTACCCAGATGGAGATGCTGACTTCGGCAGATGTGATGGATGTAGTAGGGGATGAGGAGCATCCACCACCCACCGTGGATGGTGATGAGGAGGATGACTTCAGCTGTGAGGATGGTCTCGAGAAGGATCCAGAGGGGGATCCTCAGCCTGTCGAGGACCTTGTTGAGGATCCTGTAGAGGATCCTGAGGCTGAGAAAGACCCTGACGAGGATCCTGAAGAGGATCCCGGGATTGAGGAGGGCCCTGTAGAGGACCCTAGGATCGCAGCAAACCCCGAGGAGGATCCTGAGGAGGATGAAGTCCCAGGAGAACATCATGGAGAGGACCCCGCCCCTGAGGGCGAGGCCGACCCGGAGAAGGGGGTCGATGAGGGCGTTGAGCCTGAGGATAACCCCGAAGTGGGCTCCGGGCTTGTGGAGGACTCTACCTCATCTGAGGACCTTGACGAGTCCGAGGAGGACTCTAGGGATGAGTCTGATGACCCGTGCTGGAACCCGGAAGCAGCATGCAATAACCCGAGGTGTCGGAGGATTGTTGATAGGCTGCAAGTGCACGAGTGAAATTGTAGCATAAATCAAGGTCGTTCCCACAGGGACTTTTCCTTTCAACGCACTGAACTAGCCTCCTAATTGATCGCTAAGTCGATCCGTTTTTGGTTTGAAACAACTAATTCTAAATCTAATCACAATCAAGAACTAAACAAAGGGTTATTCACACAAACTTTTCGAATTTAATCAAGGTAAAAAGGCGTTCAGGGGATGAAACCTAAGTCAAATAACGAATCAACGATGTGGATTGAACTTTCATTTCATTAATTTGCACAATCAAGGTTCGATAATCGCATAGAATACTTCGCAATGAGATTTTGTCACTAGAGCAATAACAATTCAATTCAAAGACCGAATAGATTGAAACAAACTAAATTCATGATAATTCAATTCAACAAAGTCAATTCATCAAGCAACTTCAGAGGTTCATCCCTAAACTAAAAAGAACTACTCACTGTCCATGTTTAAAACTACAAAGTAATTGAAATCTATTCTAGAAAGCATATGAAAATCTATGAGAGATTGATAAATAAACCCAAGTGAAGAACAAACTTACTAGGAATCAACAATGGAAGACTTTTGCTCCTCCACTTCAAAGTATGTTCAAATTGCTCCTCGATCTTCAATCTTCTCTCAATCTTCAATGATGGAATGGAATATGAATGATAAATGATATGATTAGGGCATGAAACGGATGATGGTGGATGAATGATCAATGATATGATTAGGGCATGAAACGGATGATATGATTAGGGCATAATATAGGCAAACATCACTTCAAAACCGCCGAAAATGAAAAGACAGGAGAGACACGGACCGTGCCAAGGTAGGCACGGACCGTGCCCCATGTGACACAGACCGTGCTCCCTGTGACACGGACCGTGTCAGCTTTCTTCTTGAATTTTCTCACTCTCTGGCCATAGACACGACCCGTGCTCTTCCTGGGGGCACCCGTGTCACTAACTTTTCGGGCCTATGAGTACTTTGGGCCATTGTTTGGGCCTTGGGCGATCCAACACCTCACTTCTTGGTCCTTTAAGCTCATAACTTGGATCTACACTTGCTTTTTATCTCAGTTTACATCGATTCTTCACAAATTATCTACAAAACTCACCAAACTCCAAACCAAGCGTAATATGGGAAATTCAGGTATAAAATAACATAATCAAATCAAATATTCCCCAAATTCTCATCAAAACAACCAAGATCTCATATATACAAGAAGCACTTATCAATTGTATAGGGGGTAGTTGCTTATCAGTTAGAGGGACTAGGCCCCAGTAGATGCGATGAAATCAGTTTTAGTGTTCTTTTATGTTTGTTTTCTTTACCACGTGTAAACCCTGTTGGGGGGTATGAACTGGATGGCATGTATGAAATTTTTTAGAGGAATGAAATAATAAGAACTCTAGATTTATTCATGAGTTGACGTTGTGATATGTGGTGTTATTGATGCGTTTTTTTAGAAGTATTACGTATCGAGATATTAGCATGTCATATCATTGTAGTTGTGTTTTAATCAACCTTTTCTCCTGATTAATTTATAATGTTGCTTAAGCAAATGCGACCCTTGTGCATTAGTAGCATAGTTGAGACAATAAGAGTAGGACGTATAGTAACCCTTAAGTTTTGGCTTCAGGATGACTCAAGGAGACAACGGTATACCTAACGAGCCTTTTGACATGCCCACCCCAACACCCGATGAGCTGAGACAACGTTTCGCCAACCTGCAAGACATGACATCTACACGGGTAGCTCAGGTTGTGCTTAGCGCCACCAATAGAGGAGGGGACCCCCAAACTGCAGCCCCCGACCTAGAACAGTTGATGATGCTTGAGATGATGGCTCGACAGACCGAGCACTTTCAACGGATGTCGAAACAACAGGTTGAACCAAGGAAGGACAATATAGCCTCCTTATTCAAGGAGTTTAACAGTCTCAACCCTCCTACCTACTCCAAGGTAGCTGACCCCAAGGTGTTTGAAGAATGGATACGAGATATCAAGAAGAAATTCAACGCTCTCCCCTGCCCTGAGGAACGAAAAGTTGGATTTGCAGCCTACCACCTCACAGGAGAGGCCGACATTTGGTGGATGAGCGTAAAGGAACGACAAAACGAACCACGGTTCCACTAGAACCGGTTCAAGGAAATGCTGAAGAATCGTTTCTATCCCATGGTACTCCAGAAAGCTAAGGAGAATGAGTTCCTAGAGATGGAACAAGGAAATGGAACAGTGCTGCAATACTCCGCCAAGTTTGCGGAGTTGTCTCGTTTTGCGCCGGCTTTTGTCGCCAACGAAGTTCTGAAGGTGAATCGCTTTGAGAGCGGCTTGAGCTTCGATATTCAGGACCGTATGACTGCACGGTCCTTCTCGTCATATGAAGAGATGTTGGACGTGGCCCTCAACATTGAAAGAGTGGCCATTGCACGGGAGGCACATCAAAACAAGTAGGGTCTCAAGAGGAAGGACCCTCCCTGCTTCAACCCTCCCCCATCATATCAAGACAAACGACCCCGTCCCAGCAATTGGGTAGGAAACCCGGGACGTGGACCTTCTAACATCCCAGCCTACAGGGCCTGCGGAAGGCCGGGACACTTTTCTCGGGATTGTAAGGCAGCCACAGCAAGGGGATGATTCAAATGCGGCTACCCGCGACACCTGGCAAGGGATTGTCCCCGTGGGGCACAAGGTAGTTTCAACAATGGAAACGGGGGCAAACGAGGACCACCGTACTATGCAAAGCAAAACCGAGGAGGATACAACGGGAATTATGGTCAGTAGAACCGTGGGGGATATCAGGGAAACTCAAGCCAACAACAGCAGAACCGGGGCGGATACCAAGGGAACTCGAGACAACGTTATCAAAACCAGGGTGGCCCCGGGGGAAATCAAGATAACCAGGGGCAAGCACCCAACCCACCCACCCCGTCAGCAACAATAACCACCTCAAAACCAGGGTGGAAGGGTGTATGTAATGAGAAAAGATGAAGCGGAGAACGTGGTCGACATTGTGACGGGTACTTTCTCTCTCTACACCTATCATGTGTATGCTTTATTTGATTCGGGAGCTAGTCATTCTTTTATTGCCCCCGGAATTGTTGAAAAAGCAAAGATGAAACCATCGAGAGATAGTATACCCATGTTTGTAGCTCTACCCACAGGAAACTCTGTTAACTGTGGAGAGTTGTATAAGGAGTGTCCGATAGTCATAGCGGGTCAAGAGTTTGACGTCGACCTGTACTAGTTGACCTGATGGAGTTCGACATCATTCTGGGGATGGACTGGTTATCGAAGTACCAGGCCCAAATAGATTGTTTTAAGCAGAAGGTAACGCTAATCGGACCAGATGGAAGAAACGTGGAGCATCGAAGTGACCGACATCTCCATAGGTCGAGGATCATCTCTGCCTCAAGGCTCAGAAGCTATTGGGCCTAGGGTGTGAAGGGTTCTTGTGCAATGTGGTGAACACTAAAGAGGAGGAGCTTACCATTGAAAACATCCCGATGGAATGGGATTTTTCGGACGTGTTTCCTGCCGAGATTCCAGGAATGCCTCCGCTAAGAGAGGTGGATTTTTACATTAACCTGGAGCCCAGAGCTGCCCCTATCTAGAAGGCACCGTATCGAATGGCGCCTGCTGAACTTAAGGAGTTACAAAAACAGCTAGAAGAGCTGTTGGAAAAGGGTTACATTCGACCCAGCACGTCATGGGGGCCACCGGTGCTGTTTGTAAAGAAGAAAGACGGTAGCATGAGGTTATGCATAGACTACCGAGAGCTGAACAAGATAACGATCAAGAATCGTTACCCCTTACCTCAGATCGACGACTTGTTTGACCAGTTGAGGGGTGCAACGATGTTCTCTAAGATTGACCTGAGATCAGGTTATCACCAGTTGAGGATCCCGAATGAGGACATCACCAAGACTGCCTTCCGAACCCGATACAGTCGCTATGAGTTTGTAGTGATGTCGTTTGGGCTCACGAACGCCCAAGCTGCCTTCATGGATTTAATGAGTTTGTAGTGGTATTCATCGATGATTTTCTAATCTACTCAGAGTCCCGAGATGAGCATGTGACACATCTGAAGAAAGTATTGGAGACCTTGTGAGCCAATGAACTATATGCTAAGTTCAAGAAGTATGAGTTTTGGTTGGAAAAGGTTGCATTCCTAGGACATGTGGTGTCTAAGGATGGAGTAGCAATGGACCCTCAAAAGGTAGAATCCATCACCAAGTGGCCAACCCCGAAGAATGCCACCGAGGTAAGAAGTTTCTTCGGATTAGCAGGTTACTACCGGAAGTTCGTTCAGGATTTCTCCAAGAACACAAATCTGTTGACCAACCTGACTAGGAAGTCAGAGAAGTTTGCCTGGTCAGACAAGTGCGAGCAAACCTTTCAGACGCTGAAGGAGAGGCTATCCTCAGCCCCTATCCTCGCCCTACCTCAAGAGAATGAAGGATTCGTGATATATAGTGATGTATGCTGATGTAGAATGGCAAAGTAATCGCTTACGCGTCCCGACAGCTGAAAACTCACGAGAAGAACTACCCTATGCACAACTTGGAGTTAGCAGCAGTAGTTTTTTCCCTCAAGATTTGGAGGCACTACCTCTATGGGGTGCACTGTGAGGTGTTCACCAACCACCAGAGTTTGAAGTACCTTTTCACGCAGAAAGAGTTGAACCTTCATCAAACTAGGTGGTTGGAATTCTTGAAGGACTACGATGTGAATTTCCAATACCACCGGGAAAGGCTAATGTGGTGGCAGATGCCCTGAGCCGAAGGCCTTATCCCGTCTCAAACCACCTGGTGATGTTACCATACGAGCTGTGTGAGGAGTTCTGAAGGCTGGAGATTAATGTTGTTATTCCAGGGAGTGAAGTGGTATTGAACGCAATGGAGGTACAACCTACTCTTTTAGAGGAGATTAAGAATGCACAAGAGTTGGATCTCCAATTACTCAAAATCAAGGAAGAGGTCTCACAAGGAAGGCACCATGATTTGTAGTGCATGAGGATGGAACTCTTAGATTCCACAACCTAGTGTGTGTGCCAAACATGGAGGAACTAAAGAGGAAGATCTTGGATGAAGGGCATAACACACCATACTCGGTGCATCCAGGCGGAAACAAGCTCTATAAGGATTTGAAGTAGACATTTTGGTGGAGTAATATGAAACAAGAGGTAGCTAATTATGTGGCCAAATGTCTCACCTACCAACGGGTCAAGGCTGAACATCAACGACGTGCTGGATTGTTACAACCATTGGACATCCCAGAATGGAAGTGGGATTCAATCTCCATGGATTTTGTAGTGGGGTTACCAAGGACAAGGAGGAAGAACAATGCCATCTGGGTAATTGTTGACCGATTGACCAAGTCCGCTCACTTTCTCGCCATGGCCACCACTTGGACGTTGGACCAATTAGCACGAGCTTATGTGAGCGAAATAGTCTCGGACAGGGACATAATGTTTCAATCGGGTTTTTGGAAGAAGCTGCAGAAAGCTTTTGGTACCAAGCTAAATTTTAGTACAGCCTTTCATCCGGCCAGCGATGGTCAAACTGAGAGGACCATCCAGACCCTCGAGGACATGTTGAGGGCATGCGCTTTGGATTTTTAAGATTCATAGGATGATGAGTTGAAATTGATTGAGTTCTCCTACAATAACAGCTTCCATGCCAGCATCAGAATGACACCTTTTGAAGCTCTATATGGGAGAAGGTGTAGAACTCCCTTATGTTGGCAAGATATTGATGAGCCCCTCACAATAGGACCTGACCTGGTGCAAGCTACGACACAAAAGGTCTGAATAATCCTAGACAAGATGAAAGCAGCGCAGAGTCGTCAAAAGAGCTACGCAGACAAAAGGCGTAGACCCTTGGAGTTTGAGGTGGGTGAGAATGTATTCCTAAAGGTCTCACCGACAAAAGGACTCATGAGGTTTGGGCAGTCAGGAAAATTGACTCCAAGGTATATCCGACCGTATCCGATATTGGAGCGCATAAGAGAAGTTGCTTATAGGTTGCAACTACCAGGGGACTTGCTAAGGGTGCATAATGTATTCCATGTATCCCAACTAAGGAAATATGTACCCGACCTTATGCACATGATCGAACCTGAGCCCTTGCAGCTAAGAGAGGACCTGACGAGGAGCAGCCTATGGAAATCCTAGAACGCCGAGAGAAGCAGCTTCGAAGGAAGACCATCCCACTCGTAAAGGTGCGATGGGCAAATCATGCTACAATAGAAGCCACCTGGGAAGTTGAAGAGGAAATGAGATTGAAATATCTGCATCTGTTCAACGCTTAAGGTACGTCGAGTTTCGAGGACGAAACTCCTTTTAAGAGGGGAATGATGTGAAAACCGGAAGTTTAGAAGTAGTCGGACCGTAAGTGTGAGTAAAATCGTTAGTTGTTAGTCGAGTCGTGAGTCAAGTTTCGAGGACGAAACTTCTTTTAAGAGGGGAATGATATAAAACCCCGGAAAATCCCATTATAATTACCGTTACGTCGTTAGTGTTATCTTACGTCTGTTAATTATATTCGTTATTGTTATGTTACGTCCGTTAATTATTTTTGTGTTTAAATTGTTAACACTTGAGCTCGTAGGACTGTCGAGGGATTATTAAGGGTAATATAGTCTTTTCTACGTGCATGGATATGCATGGGAATAGGGGTATTTTGCTAAATTCGATGTTAATATTTGATGAGTACGTATTAGTTTTATTTAATTAATTATTGGACTATTTTTAGCATTATTATTAATATTATTATTAATATTATTATTATTATTATTATTTTGACAGAAATTATTATTATTATTACTACTCTTGCTACTATTATTATTATTATTATTATTAACCTTATTATTATTAATATTGCTTTTAACTTTTTCCCTAATTTTTACTAGTAGAAGGTTAGGAGGCTTGTGCCCCAAGCAATTAAGTGCTAAATTAAGTAATTAATCTCTCTAATTACTCTTAATTAACTAAAACCTACAACACCTAAACCTAAACGTGCTCTCTCCCTCACCCCCCTCTGCCGTCGAACCCAAAAACTGCCCCGACCACCGCCTGCAACCGCCGCCGCCGCCGCCTCCGCCTCGCCGGAAATAGCCCCAGCAACCACCTCGACCACCGTTGCAACTACTGCACTTGTTTTCTCTCTCTATTCCTCCTCCCTCATTCTTCTCTCTCTCCCATCTCTCTTTGGTTCTGCTCCACCGCGGGCCACCTCGCGCCACCATCGGACGACCACCGTCGTCGGTACTCTGACACCAGGTAACCGCCGCGCCGCCAACACCGCCCTTCGCTCACGTCGTCGCCGCCCAGAACGAGGCAGAGACAACAAACCGCCACCACCGATCATTTCCACCAGCACGACTCCCGACCACCGTGACCCCACTGTCCGGCAACCACCCAGACGCCCTCCGCCGCTGCCGACGTTGCCGGAGTTCCGCCCGACGCCCACCGTTCTGCCAGTTCTGCCCAGTCACGTACACCGTAAACCCTAAAACTCTTCTTTGTTTAGTTCTTCATTGTTTTATTATGTTTATGCTACTTTTTTATTATTATCAGTATTATTAGTTCAAATAATCTGACTTTTAATTGCTATTCATATACGTATTTGTGTTTGCCATCGGGCGGTAAAGATGTTAATGTTATAGTAGAATTATTAATCCTTTTGTTTTTTACTAACTAATGTGAATTATATTGTTATTGCATGTAAATTTTTTGCTAGAGTTGATTAGGGTTTATTCATTGACTATGCATGATGTAAATTATTTTGTCATTGTAAGTTATTGTTATTTTAATATTGAATTATGCATGATATAGATTTTGGTTAAGTGATTAATCTGAATTTATGTGTTCCTATTGACTAAAGATGCATGTGGGTAAGATTTAAATGTAGCGTGTTTTGATCCAAAAAGTATTTCACAAGGTGTGAGTAAGTTTTAAGAAATTTTATTGTAAACCTTAAGTTTATAATTATTATTATATTATGTCTTTTAAAAAGGCTTGTTTAAACCTTCTTATGGTTTTACAAAGTAAATTATATTGTGTTTAGTAAAGTTTTGATCTTTGGGTGTATTAATCGTATTATTTTGTTTATTATCATATGCGATAGTGTTAATATGAGTTTTCATCGTTTTTCTTTATTTCAAAATACTTCAAATTTTGGTCAGGAGTGAAAGATGTTACCCTTGCTATGCATGATTATTATTTTTAATGTTTAATGTTGAAACTTTGGTATTTATTTGATTTCGAAGTTTACTTTTAAAGAAAATGTTTAATTAGAGAGGTGTAATTGTTTATGTGAGAATTTGGTGTAAGTTTGAGTATAGTTGATCTTGGTTGAGTTAGGGGTGAAGGGGAAGGTATTTGACCTTTACTGGACTGTTTAGAGACCCAAGCTAGAGTCCCGGGATGGCATGGTTAAAGTAGGACCGAAAAACCTCAACCTAAAGATGGGTCAGTTTGGACAGAATTTATAAGTCGTACGATATCGGTCACCATTTATTGTATAGTTAATATTTAGCCCTACTTTTTGGTCTGAAATTACCTTAGGATGTTAGCTTTCATAGAAATTTTGCGGATCGGGATTTTGAGGTGTATATTCTGAGTTACGACCCAAAAAGCGCACTAGGTCAGAACTAGATAGGTTGTATAGTTGGTTGTTTTTGAGGAGCTTAAGGAGGTTTTAGGTCTCGGGATCAACATAAGAGTTTTAGTAGACATCCCGAGTTTTCCAGAAAGTCCAAAACCATACCCATAGGTGGTCGGGAAGTCATGTTATAGTTCAATTTATTGGAGTATTTAATTTTGTCCAGTTTATTCTTTTGAATTAATGTGTTGTCATGTGTGATTTATTCAATTGATTGTAATATGGAAGTGTTTGTGATATGTGATAGTTAGATGATGTGAGATATGTTTGAAAGAACCCTAGAGGGGGGGTGAATAGGGTTATGAAATTTTCTGCACAAAATAGCAACTTGGTAAAGGACGTTAGGATCTTAATCCTTCTAGATTAAGATTCAATAAATGATAAAGGCAGTTTAAGCTTTAAAGCGAGGAACAACAAAAGTAAACTGAATAACCTCCTTTATCTTACTGAACTGGAACATAGAATAACCCAAGATGAAGGACCTTAGGGTTTACAGCAGAACCTAGCGCCTTTCGATGGACGCTTCTTATTTTCTAGAAAACACCCACCGAACTCAACTTTGGTGTAATCACTGATCGATCCTTAGTCCTTTTAGGAATCGATTACAAGAGTATCAACCAAATCCTAATTCCGTTAAGGAATTGATTACACTCAAACACAATCTCACTCAAACTCGGTTTTCTCACTCAAAAGAAAACTCAATCAAAACGAAGAGACTCTTCTTGTTTTGAGCACCCGATTTCTTCCATGGACTCGTTGATCTCTTTCATCTTCAAAGTCTTCTATTTATGTTGTTGTTTGGTCACAAGGAGCCGTTGAAGAATTGTCCAAATCGGATGCTTTTTTTCCTTCCATCCTTGATAACTTCCTTAGATGGCAGTTTCCATATTGGCGTTGATTCTGGAAATCATATCTCTCTTCCAAACTGTTGATTAGTTGTTTCTTGAAATAAGAAAGGCAACAATTAATTAATCTAGTTAGGAAAAGAATAAAATCCAAATCTTTCCAGAATATATTCCACAAACTTCCCTGATATTTTGCTCCTTTTATCTTTCACGACGAAGCTTCTCATCTGGGGTGAACGTCTTTGTGATGCTGTGAGTAAACGTCCTTATGATGCCCTAGGTGAATGTCCTTCTGCCTGCTTTGAGATTTCTTTCCTTGCGCATCATATCTTTTCTAGCTATTCGAATTTTGGCTTTCATTCAAAACTGATTCAGTGCCAAGGTCCTTGAGCCTAAGCTATCAACGTCCTTGAGTGGTTCTAACAATCTCCCCCTTTTTGATGAAAGGCAAAATTCATTTGTAGCGCTTCTCCCCCTTTTTGGCTTTTATCAAAAAGTCTATAGAGAGCTTCCCCTTGATATTGTAACCATTTCCAATAACCTGCAAGACTCAATAAACTTGTTAGTCCTAAGAGAAGGTGCTCAAAAAAAAAAAAAAAGAGAAGGTGCTCCCCCTCAATATGTACCATAAAAATAATCAATAACACTACTTATTTGAGTAGATTCATTTGTCAAGGTCCTAGATCCTAGGTCGGCCAAGGTCCTTGAGGGGTTCTTATTGCTGATGTAAGTAATGTCCTTGATTGCTCCAAGCTCCCTTAAGCATTCACTCTCCTGGATGCTGAATATACCTACAAAAATTTCTGACACCCTTCCTCAAGCCATAATTTACATTAAATTTAGGTTCTTGACTACTAGTAACAACCATGTTAGGAAGACTTGTTCCTTTTGGAACCCAAACTTGTACAATTTTAGAACGGTAATGGTTAAAGTAGTGAGATTTACCATATTTGCTTTGGGGAAGAGATGAATGATCTTGATATCTTGTCCCAAGATAGTTGTGTCGTTCTTGGTGCCATGCGTGAAATCGGTGGCCTTGGTACTGCTCATTAAGGTCCTTGTGTCGTCCTTGGTGCTTGGTTCTTATGGCTGGTCCTTGCGAGATAGAATGTCCTTGACGACAGTTTCGCTCCTTAACAGGGGATGAACTTTTATGCCACTTTCCAAGGTTTTCTTGTTGCTTGGTTGCCTTAGCCAGAGACTTGTGACAATCATCAAGGTTGGCCTTGAGGTCTAGTATTTCAGCTTTGAGAATGTCGACCCTTGAGGTAAGCCCTTCACATAATTTCTCCAATTTCTCATTGGACTCTTTCATGCCTTTGTTGGTTTCTTTTAGTGACCTAATCTCATTTAAATGCTTGGTCTCTCGTCCTGCAAACTTTAAAAGGCATTTTCCCAAGTACTTTTTAGGATAAGTGAGGAGATCATTAAAAGTTACCTCCCTTGATTCATCCTCGTCACTGTCTTGGTAGTCATCACTGGCTGCACCAACTTCCTCTGTGTCGCTGGTCTCTTTTCTCATGATGCAATGACTAATAGTCTCCTCATCATCACTCCAAGTGGCCATGAGGGCCATGTGATTTCTCTTTTCTTTGTTCTTTCTGTGGTAGGGGCAGTCCTTGATCAAGTGATCTGGGTCACTACAAAAAGAACAAAAGAATGTGTTAGTTCTATTATTTGATGAGTCATTACCTCTTTGGTTGATTCGTTTGGATGAAGGTCCTCTAGAGATATGACTTTTCTTGCATGATTTCTTGAGATCCTTGGCCATCAACGCCAAGATCCGGTTCTTATCATTGTCCTTAGGATCATAGATGTCCTTATGGGCTACGTCTTCCTTTTCATTTTGCTCTTCCTGGAGACGCATTTTGTGAGCAAGAAGCTTTCCAATGAGGTCATCTAATTGGAGAGTTTCCACATTGTGAACTTCCTCTATTGTAGTGACCTTAAATTCCCATTTCTTTCTTGTAAGACATCTGAGGACCTTGTGAACTTTTTCTTCATTGGAGTAGGTTTTCCCCAAGGACTTGAGATTATTGACTATGACAGTGAATCGTTTGTACATGTCCTTAACGGATTCTCCACTCTTCATTTTGAAGGATTCATAGTGCTTGACATAATTGTCACGCCTTATTCTTTGAACTTGGCTCATTCCTTCATATGTGGTCACTAAGGTATCCCACACCTGTTTAGCTGTATCACGACCAGAGATAAATTCAAACTCATTAAAATCAAGTCCAAAGTAAAGGATGTGTAAAGCTTTAACATTTTTATTTGCCTTTTCTGCTTCTCTGACAGAATACTTGGATCTATCTTTGGGTTTCGTGATTTCTTGATCAGTGATCATAGGGACAAAGTCTCCATTCTCAATTCTGTCCCAAAGGTCATTGTCTTGATCCATGATGAATGTCCTCATACGCTTCTTCCAGTGTGCAAAGTGTGATCCTCTGAATAAAGGAGGACTATTTAAGCAACGTCCTTGCCCTATATCACCATCTTCGATCCCAGCCATGATCTTTACCACAGAGTGGTTAGTCTCTGAATCTTCAGGGGACCAAGCTCTGATATCAATTGAAAGAACCCTAAAGGGGGGTGAATAGGGTTATGAAATTTTCTGCACAAAATAGCAACTTGCTAAAGGACGTTAGGATCTTAATCCTTCTAGATTATTATTCAATAAATGATAAAGGCAGTTTAAGATTTAAAGCGAGGAACAACAAAAGTAAACTGAATAACCTCCTTTATCTTACTGAACTGGAACACAGAATAACCCAAGGTAAAGAACCTTACGGTTTACGGCAGCACCTAGCGCCTTTCGATGGACGCTTCTTATTTTCTGGAAAACACCCACCAAACACAACTTTGGTGTAATCACTGATCGATCCTAAGTCCTTCTAGGAATCGATTACAAGAGTATCAACCAAATCCTAATTTCGTTAAGGAATTGATTACACTCAAACACAATCTCACTCAAACTCGGTTTTCTCACTAAAAAAAAAAAACTCAATCAAAACGAAACACTCTTCTTGTTTTGAACACCCGATTTCTTCCATGGAATCGTTGATCTCTTTCATCTTCAAAGTCTTCTATTTATGTTGCTGTTTGGTCGCAAAGAGCCATTGAAGAATTGTCCAAATCGGATGCTTTTCTTCCTTCCATCCTTGATAACTTCCTTAGATGGCAGTTTCCATATTGGCGTTGATTCTGGAAATCATATCTCTCTTCCAAGCTGTTGATTAGTTGTTTCTTGAAATAAGAAAGGCAACAATTAATTAATCTAGTTAGGAAAAGAATAAAATCCAAATCTTTCCAGAATATATTCCACAAACTTCCCTGATATTTTGCTCCTTTTATCTTTCACGACGAAGCTTCTTGTCTAGGGTGAACGTCCTTGTGATGCTGTGAGTAAACGTCCTTATGATGTCCTAGCTGAATGTCCTTCTGCCTGCTTTGAGATTTCTTTCCTCGCACATCATATCTTTTCTAGCTATTCGAATTTTGGCTTTCATTCAAAACTGATTCAGTGCCAAGGTCCTTGAGCCAAAGCTATCAACGTCCTTGAGGGGTTCTAACAATTTTATTATGTTAATTTTGAATGATGGGAACCTTAAGTGTTCCTAGGGGTGGGCTAGGTGAAAAATAGATTGCGTTAACTCGGTACGACACGTTTTTAATTTTAGAAATTTCATTTTTTTAGGCGCGTTCTAAACCGTTCGATCTAGTGAGCTCAAGTATGTTCTTAAGTAAGGAGAAGAATTGTCAGGTAATGTCTATGTCCTAAATCCCACTGGGGTGCACTTTAATTGTTTGATTGATTTTAAGTTGTTTTGCGATTTGCAGCCCGAAGGGATTTTATGGTGGAAAATTGACTGTCTCTCTTTGAATGTTGATTATGTTCTTTGAGTAATTAAATGTGGACAGTCTTTTAGTGTGTGTGTGTTTGGAAATGGTTTTGGAAATTTGGGATTGGATTGGATTGGATTTTTGAGTTCGACATGATGTGATATTAAACTTGATTAATAATTCAAACGTGACGTAAATGTGGGTTCGGGCAATGCCCCCGAAGACCAGGATGTGGTATCCTTCAGGGGGGTTGTCAAGAGATCAGGGATGTTTGAGAAGTGCTACTTCCCCGGGGTTAGTTATATGCACGTGTATGAAATGGATGTCCATCCATATGATTGAGATTGTGATTGATTGAGTTTGATTTTGAGATTGAGATTGTGATTGGATTGTGATATGATTATAGCGAAGTCATTGGACTTCGAGGCCAAATAAGCAAGGTCCGCCCTCTTAATAAATTTGAAGGATGGGTATGGTTGATTGGGGAAAGAAAGTTGGTTTCGAAAAGATTTGACTTGTTCACTTCTCCCTCAAAAATGAATTGAAATGGATTTTAAATGGTTTTAACGGTTAGGGGTAGACATTATTGAGTCCTCCTCATGTTTTAAATGTTCTGTTTTCAGGTGAAGAATTCTATGCTGGGAATGGGAATTAGCAAGTGAGGACGTTCATTAGATTTTATTGTTTTGAATAAAGAGTTTAGTGGTGCTGTTCAGAGTTGAAAGCTTTTAGTAGTTTTTGTTATGTCTTGAATTCGGATTGTTGCTAAGTTTAATTTGAAGTTTGGTTTGTTTAGTTAAATCTTTATTCTTGCCTTGTACTTCCACGGAGGTACGGCAGTGATGCCCGACTTTCCTTTGACTTTTCCGCTATTTTTTGTTGGTCAACGTTAGGTTTGACCATTAGTTTTCAAAATCGAATTTTCAGGGCGTTACAATGTGAATATTCACAATTCTCTTGAAAATAAAATGTCATAAATTTGTCGCTTGTCCTTTGAAAATTAATAAATTTTCTAAGTATATGAATATTTAACTCCATATTTTCCATATTTCTTTTGATAATTTTTAATTCAATTTTAACGCACCATATTGAGTCGCACTTCTCTTGATTTAATTAATTTATTTTCTGAGTATACAAAATTATTTTTGTACTTCACTTGAAAATATTGTAATAAGAAAATCTGATTGTACACTACTAGTCATCCCAGTTGAAAATATTTGTCAACTGATTAATTAATCAGTCAAATTGATAGTCAACTGTTAAAATAATCAGTTAAATGGACTGACTTATTTTTTCAAAATTTGAAGATGCGGAAGTGTGAGGAGTGATAAGAGTAATAAAGGTGAGTGTTAATTAAAAAGCAAACTTATTTGTCTTCCTCCGTTTTTGTTCCTCACTTTCTCTCTCTACAAATTTCCATCTCCATTCCTTCATTTCAAGCTCTAAACCTCCATTTTTGCTGCAACTTCAAGCTTAGTTCAAGCTCGTGCAGGCCCGCCTAGTAGATAGTTCAATTCTAGAGTTTTCTCAATGCAGACCGCCACCATTCCTGTGCCTTGGTTTTCTGATGCAGACTACCGACCGAGTTCGGGTCTCGGGTTTTTGATTTCTCTGTTCTTTTAACTTGGGCAGACCCGCTCGATTGTGAGTCCGGGTCTCAGGTTTGTCTGCCATGCAGACCAGCCTGACCATGAGTTCGGATCCCGAGTCTTCAATTTTTCACCATGCAAACCTGCCTAACCTTGAGTTCGGGTCCCGAGTTTTTCTTTAGTGTTGATCCACCTAACTTTGAGTTCGGATCTCGGGTTTTTCTTCCGTGCAGACTCGCTTGACTTTGAGTTCGGGTCTCGGGTCGTGTTTTGCTCAGACCCTGTCAAACGTGCAGACCCGCCTGACTGTGTAAATTCACTTATTTGGACCCGCAATTGTCGTTTCCGAGACTTGGTTCAGCTTCCAGTTGTGCAGACCCGCCTGCTTCCCGGGTCACCGTTCAAACTCGTCCAATGGGTTCCTGGGCTACCATTCAGACCCGTCCAGTGGGTACTCGGGTTCAATTTCGAGTTCAAGCTCTACCTTCATTTTCTTTGTCTCATATGCATATAATGTGGATGAATTAAATTTGTAGAGTTTAATCCGAATAATGTAAATTATTCATGGATTTTTCTCGTGAAATTTAATTGATTCTAACTGGGACTCATGGAATAAAATTCGAGTCCTGAACGATTTCTCGAATGGATTCTCGTAAAATCTTTGCGAATTAAATTTTAGAGTTTTAATTCTGAAAATGTATTATTCTCATAATTAGTTCTCGTAAAATTTAATGACTCCGATTTTAGAGTTTAATTCAGAAAATGAATTATACTCCGAATTAGTTCTCGTAAAATTTCAACTCCTTGGACGGGAAACCCTTCAGTTGACAGCCAATTTGGAACTTCTGGCGATCTTAGCGGATATCTGTCCAGAGGTGATCAAGATCCTTGGTGAGCGAACCTGAGTCACCATTCTTGTGGTTCCTCTCATTTCTTTTGAGACTCAGACGAGGGACAAAGGAATGCAAATAAGGTCTTATGCATGCTATGCTAGATGAATTACATTACAATACAAGACTCTATTATGCATGTTTATATTATAAGACTCTTTATGCATGATTTTTATGCAACCTAATTCTAATGCATGATGTGACTCTTTTATTTTTGCGATGCATGTGACTCTTTTTTGTTACTCAAGAAGAAAAGAAAAGAAAAAAAATATGACCCATAATTAAAATTAAAAAATTAACGTGACTCAAAATGCAAACTAATATAACATAAAATGAAAAAAATGTAGAAGCTCATATGACCGTTTAAAAAATGCACATGACCTAAAAAAAGACATTGATTTGGTGCATGCATGCAATATGAAACCCCCCACTTTCCCGGAGAAAAAAAAAAAGGAATAACGAAAAGTGAATAAAAGACTCTAAATGTCAAGGGTGATTTTGAAGTGGGTTTCAGGACAAGGCAAAAATAGTGAAAATGATGAGTTCTCTTGTCGAATTGTCTCGTAACATCGTAAGTTGCCATGATCCGGACATTGAGTGATGAATGAGCCCCCATTTAGAATGACGCAAAAGATGATATCAAGGGAAAGATTGACCCGCTTAAGTTGCCATAATGCGGATATTGAGTGATGAGCGAGCCCCTAGTGCTAGTGAACACATGGCTTCAGATGAGTCAGCATGATGGACCTAGGTGGGTGTTGTCTTCAAGTAACCCTTATTTTGATGCAGTTGGCTTCTTGTTCTGCTAAAGGAGTTATCCTTCACTCAGGTGTTCTGAAAACAAGGATTAACTAACGAATCTCATGTATACACTAATGACCAAATTAGAAGAGCTCACGGGGTGAGAAAATTGGAGGATGGACTATGAAAAAGATAGGAATTGTGGTATAGAAAGCATGTTTGTGAGTAGTTAGGCCCCAATGGTGGACAAGATGAGGCTATGGATGGTTAGGTGAAAGTAGTGATCAAATGTAATCGACGACGTGATGGATGGATGGGTAGTTCGATGGATAGAGGTTCGAACTGATGGAGGTGGACGAGATGGTCTATGGATGGAGCACCATGTCTCATGGGTTTATCTCATAAGGGAAGAGATGGTCAAATGGCAATGGAAGAGCTGCAATTGATGGGCTTGGGTTTGAAGGGTGATCCAAGTCTGATGGGAAAAGTGGGTGTGCATGGTGAAAGGAAATTTAAGAGTTTTTTTGTTGTCCTTAGAGACCAAGGTTTCCTCTCCTTTTGCCTAGCCCGCCTGGTGAGGTTTTCGGGCTAGTCGCTCTTTATTCTCTCTCTTAAAGACCAAATGATTTAATGACAACTTTTTTCTAAAGTGAATTGCAGCGGCCGGGCCTCAAAGAGGTTCTCCTACGTATCCAGTGTGAAATCAGGCCAGTCGTAGTTCGACAAGTGCAACTTTAAACGATTGATGCCTCAAGAAGGACTTTGAGATAAGTCCAAAGTTTAATGGGAAGGATAGGTGTGAAGGTTTGAGGGGAAGGTTTTGGGATTTCTGCGGATGACTTACAACTGCCTCTTATTCTTGCTTCTTTCTTCTTTTTTTTTTTTTTTTTTTGCTTGTTCTCTTTTTTTGAATTTTTTTTCTTCTTTTTTCCTCTTTTTTTTTTGAACTACGGACCTTCAACTTATACTTCTCCTATCAATGAACGTTGCCCGCAACACATTTTTTGGTTTAGGTGGGTTTAGGGATGAGATGGTCATAAAATGAATGATCAGATTTGTGGTGGTGGTTAAGAAACTGGTGCGAGAAGGAAATTATATAGGTAAAGCGGCTATGTAAAATTGAAGTTGGGGATGATGAAGGTGGTAAAGGGTGGAAGCCTGGGAAACACTTGGAGCAGTTCTGAACTTCTTCTTTGGTAAGTTGAACTGACGTGGTTGATCGACTCTATGAACAGAAGTGAGTCCCAAGCCCATATAGTGATTTGCAGACATAGGGATCTCTCTTTCTGTTTCATGCATACTTGCTTTTAACTATGATGATTATTGCTTTCGTGATCTTCATCAGGAAGGTTCAACTCATCATTTATCCTTGCCAATGTATGGATGATTTCATCTATCTTCCCATCATTTTTAGTAGTTATGCCTTGCATTTGCTATGAAATTTCAGCTAAATGCTGGGTAATGAAGGGAATAAGCTCGTTGTTGCTAGGTATCCCGTTGAAGGCCATTAGAGACAGTGGTGTAAAGAAAGCAACTTCGAGACTTGTTTACTTCAAGTACAAGATTGGTCGACGAATCCCTATTCTGCCTATATGGAAACCATAAACCTCAAATTAACCTTGACATTGACCTACCCAAAGACCTAGTGACTTATATGGGACGACCTAATACAAACAGTGCCTACATGATGAATGATGGTTTTTTTTTTTTGGTACGGACTCGCCCACTATTAGGCTTGCATGAAGACTCCTAACCTAAAATGATGTTATGTACATGAAGAGGGGAGGTGTCCATCAAGTCATCATAAAATCGAATCAACATTAAAATTCTAATGGACTCGGATTTAGTTAACGAACGGAGGGATGCCTTAAGTGTCAAACATTACTTAGGGTTGAGTAAAGTCAAACTTGAATCTCAGGATTAGTCAAACCTCTCTGACTTAGGCCTAAGAGAGACCTTTTGGGCCTACTTTAATCTCGTTTGAATATTACCCAAACTAAAGTAATATTTGAGAGAAATGCAAGTGTGGACCGACTTATTCTACGATGGAATGCACAACTAGCACATAATTAGCACGTTTTTGTTTTTTGAGAAATAAAAAGAAGAAAGAAATGCACATTGCATACAAATGAAGGATGCGCTTAATCCATGGGTCTATATTCATGGTTTAAGGCCGGGTCCTTAAAACTTACATACTCATGTCTCTCACGTGCCACAAATTGTATTGAGTTCATAGTAATGTGACCCATGTGTTTCTCGCAAAATTAAGGGGAAATGTAAATTCATAATCCCAAAAATTTCGGAGTGCTTCATGAGTGGGAAAGTAAGTTGCGATCTTCTTGAAATGTGGAGTTTATTTCTTTATGAAGTCAAAAATAAACTTTGCCCGAAAAGGGAAAATTGGGTTGATTCTAAACGATGCCCTTGAGTTCATCGCGATTTATCAAAGAAATCGTGATGTAGGCCCGTATGCTTGATGCCTAATTAAATAACAAAAATTAAAAGAATTAATTTCTCCCTTCTACTCAAATATTTAAGAAACCGATTTTTCAAGTTTTACCCTCTTAAAGTAAGTCCCCAGTGGAGTCACCATTTGTAGGACCCGGGAAAAAACTTCCAATGGTGCTCTACGCGATGTTAGGCGAGTTGAAAGAGGTGTCTTGTCTTTAAGGGATTTAATTGAATTGTTTACACATTAAAAATGTTCAGCCGAAATGTTTGAATTTTATTATGAACATTAAAATTTACAATTTGCCCAGAACAAATAAGAAAACCGAAAGATCATAAATAATTAGCACGAAAATCGAGGCATCCGAGGAATGACCCGGGTCACTGACCCAGGCGCCATGCAGGTCTACCTGGCGCCCCGAGCTGTGACCCCGAGCCTTTCCCCGAGCGCTTAGGCGATGGCAGTGGGCTCGGGCCAACAGCCGTGTAAACCTGCATAGGGTGCTGGATGTTGGACCGAGGCCATAGATTTTTATTATTCACGATTTCCGGTATTCGAATTATTTCGGGAAATAAATAAATTTTAAAAATTTGAATAAAAACCACATTTCGAATGAATCAAATTTATTTTTTTTATCACAATGTTTAAACGAATTCTTCACAATTCATTTTAATTTTAATACGCTCGATCCATTAAGAAAATATCGGAACCTGGCAGAGAGAATGAGATAAGGAAATAGGCTGATGGTCTTGGGGAGGGGTCTGCCTTCTGTCCGAGGACCTTGCTGGTCTGCCCACCTTCGACTCGAGGCTAAAGAATCCACCCCGAGCCCCTCAAAGACAGTTGGGACTGAGTACTAACCCCTGTGCAGATCTACATGACGCCCCGAGGTCTGTCAAACCGACTTTCTTCCAAATATTCTTATTTCCGGATTCAAATTTTCCGGGTAGATAAATCATATGAAAATGAAAACAAAATGCGATAAAAACGAATAAATCAAAGTTATAAAAATATTAAGAGTCGCCAATTAATTTTTAGGAGAATTAATAAACTCATATTTTTGACTCCGCATAATCGCGAACCACGAGATTCGGATCTGGGGATAAGATTACAGATTCGAGAATAAAAACCCTCGAATCCACCCGTTCAAAGAACGAACTCTACTAAATCGATTTATTAAAGAAGAGAGTAGAAGAGGAAAATTAATTAGATTAATTGATATTATTCAGATGCATGCGATAATTAAATGCGATAAATAAACAAAAGCGATAAACAAAATACAAATAAATAACGAAATTAAACTTATCTTTTCAAGTAATCCGATCATGATTAGTCGTAATTGATTTTTTACATTAGGATTACAACAGTATAAGTGATTACAAGAAAATAAAAATGAAAAAATAAATATGCCAAGTATGGATGTATGCAAATGGTGAAGGAGGGACAAAAAGAAGAAGAGAGGAAGAAGAAGAATAAATCACCTAGTGTCAATACTCCTAGGTGATTTAGTGTATCGAAAAATGGTGAGAGTAGGGTTGCATACATAGGAGAGAAAGGAAAGAGGAATTTGGTTAAAAATGAAATGGGGTAAAAAGGGCCAGGCAGACCTGCACGACGCATAAATCGAGGCCCAACTGCGGTCAAATTAGGTTGCCACGTTTCTCGAGGTAACCAGATCCAACGCGGGTCGGGTGAAACCCAACCATGTGGGTCTGCACGGTGCTTTTTCCAAACTCGGATTTTTGGGTTGATTTGCATGTTTGGTTTCTTTGAGCTGCCCAACTTCAAATTACCATAACTTTCTCATCCAATATCCGATTGACTTGATTCAAGTGTTGTTGGAAATATTGTAATGAGTACTTTCAGCTCCCAAAATGTGGAAACCCGTAGGGGTCGGTGGAAAATCGATAATTTAAAAAAATGGCTCAGGTACATGATAAAAGGTTAGTTTTTTGGAAGATTTGAATGCGGAAGGGCTAGAAATGGAAATTGGCTAATGTGAAAAGCTTTTTTTTTTTTTGGTAGAGGAACTTTATTTGGGTTCTTTTCCATCATTTATGCATTTCAAGAATACTTGGCATTTAATCCTAAATGAAAATGAAAATGAAAATTACATAATCACAAAGCTGAACTACGGCAAAATTCAGCGTCTACAAGATCGAAAAGTTGGGGACTAGCATCCTCATTTTTCTAAATGTTTTTTGGTTTTGAGTTCATTTGAAACTACATCATGGAAAAGTAAATAGGTAATTGTTTTTGTTAGTTTAGGGTAGTAAGTAGGCTGGAAGCATCGTTTGCTTCCATGATGTTGTTATTGTTTGTGTTCGCTTAGTTGTGGATGTCTTATAATTGGTTGAGTTAAATGTTTTTTTATGGTTATTAGTAAGTGATTTAATAATTATGTTTGATTAGGAACAATTTAACGCGCGTATATCAAATTCATTGGTTAACTTGATTAAAGACATGTCTTTAAATGCAAATTCGACCTTGTTATGGAGAACAAAGTGCGAAAGTTTTATATATAGGACATAACTGCTTTCAAAGTAAGATTGTAGGTCGTGATTACGAAGAACAAAATGAAGACACCGAAGCTTAGTGAGCATTAGGATGGTTCGATGTTTGCTGGTAAATATGTATAAAAGATGGTGAGTAACCAAAAAACAAACCTTTTATTTTCATTATTAAAATCAAATTGGAGATATTAACAAATATACTACAACGTTCACTATGTGTTCCTAGGCCACTGAAGGTGTCCATTTTAGCCCTGCTGATGTGTTAGAGCATTATCGCTGCAAGCAAGATTCTGAGGGAACCAAACATTGGAACAACTCTAAATCCAACAAAGTTTTTGTAGGTCAATCCCTTTCAAAATGTTGGAATATGTGTTGGAATGTTGTGTTTTGAATGTTAGTTTAGTAACGAGCGTGTGGCTCGATATGGAGAACTATCATGTGGCCATTAATTGTGGTTTCGTTTGAATATGTTGAACTTTATTTGAGTTTGAATGTTAGTTTAGTAACGAGTGTGTAACTCGATAGGATGTATTGGCTTGTGGCTATTATTTCCTCTGCAATGTGACGGAATGTTGTGTTTTGAATGTCCGTTTAGTAATGAGTGTGTGCCTCAATATGGAGAACCAACGTGTGGTCATTATTTGTGGATACGTTGAAATATGTTATTTGTTTTTGAGTTTGAATGTTAGTTTAGAAACGAGCGTGTGGCTCGATAGGATGAACCGGTTTGTGGTTGTTATTTCCTTTGAAATGTGTTGGAATGCTGTGTTTTGAATGTCATATTAATAGCGAGCATATGGCACGATATTAAGAACTGACGTACTGCTGTTATTTGTGGTTTCGTTGGAGTATGTTGATTTGTTTTTGAGTTTAAATGTTAGTTTAGTAACGAGTGTGTGGCTCGCCACGATGAATCAGCTTATGGTCGTTATTTCCATTGAAATGTGTTGGAATGTTGTTGAGTTTTGAATGTTAGTTTAGTAATGAGCGTGTGGTTCGATATGGAGAACTGGCGTGTGGCCATTATTTATGGTTTTGTTGCAATATATTGAATTGTTTTTGAGTTTTAATACTAGTATACTAATGAGTATGTGATTCGATAGGATCGGATAAACCGACTTGTGGCCTTTTTAGGCTTGGTTTTGAGCCTAAATGCGTTCCTTCTCCCTTAGGTTTTGACTCGGTTCCGCACATGTTTATTAGTATTTTCACTTTATTTTCTTTCTTTTGTTGTTTCATCAGCCTTAGGATACTTTTTGGAGTAAAAGCGCGCAAAATGAGGTCAATTCAAGCCTAAATGCAGAAGAGTTGGGATATCTCAAGGAAACTCAACCCTAGAGAAGAAGAATCGAGCCTCAATCCCGATAATAGAGAAGAAACAAGAGGGAAACCTTCAACGGGGGAGTCACGGCCAAGACACTTGACCTCACGATCGTGATCCCACTGTTACTTGTGTGTCAAAAGTAGACGGAAAGAGGCAATGGACAAAAAAGGGGTCACGGCCATGACCACCATTGTCACGGTCGTGACACCCCAAATCCTGGGTTTTAGAAGACGCTGCTTCATGGTCGTGACCTCTATTCTCACGGCCGAGACATTGAAGATGAGGTGCAGACAGCAAGGCCATACGGCCGTGACTCTCACTTGTCACGCCCATGAGGGGCGTAGACCTTTTCCAGAAAAAATCAAGCGTCACGGGCTCACGGCCGTGACACCTATGGTCACGGCCGTGACCTGCAAGTGGCGCCCCCCTCCAGGGGTACCTCATGGCCGTGACCACCACTGGTCACGCCCGTGAGGAATGCGGAACCCAGAGAAGAAATTCAAACTTCTCCGTGGTTCACAACCGTGATGACCTGTGTCACGCTCGTGACCCCCCTGATCTACGGAATTAATTTCGGCGAAAACGACTATGTTTTGGCCACTTTTGTCACTAGTATATAACGTAAATTTTCTAGAAAAATAGTAGCTTTTAATTCCTAAGTTTTACTTTTAGAGTTTCTAGGCCTTAATTCTCTCTTAAGCATTAGATTAGTGCGTGATTACATTGAAGATTATCAAGATTGAATGCAATTTGATTTCCAATTCCTTGAGTTTGCAATTGAAATCTAAATCTCTTTCTCCTTTGTTCTCCATTTCAAACTCTTAGTAAGTACTTTACCCTTTTCTCAAGTTTTCTCTTCTTCCATTATTATTAGTGCTTTGATTAGTGTTTTTATTGCTTTGATTAATAGTTTCATGTTAGTTTTAGATTATTCCAGTGAAATCATGATTACATTAGGTTTAAATATTGAATTTTTGCACATTATGAACATGAGTAGCTAACCACCCTTAGGGTTAGAGGGTGATTAGGGTCCCTAATGGGGGATTAGGTATGGATTAGTGGAATTAGAGTGATTAGCGAGGTAATTAGTATTAGCCTGTCTTGGAAAGTAATGGGGTAGTCAGTGCATGTCCTTCGAAGGGGAATAAGGGTAAGAAGGTAGAGGGGGTTAGTAGGCATCGTTTTTGCTTCGATCATGGAACATAGGCATGTTTACAAGTAAATCTCTAGAACTCGTTCAAGATTTAGCTAGGCAAATAGTAGATGTTGTTTGCGTACAAGAGACCAAATGGGTGAATAGTAAAGCTAAAAAGATTCATGGGTACAAATTTTTGTTTTTTGGGTGTTTCTCGAAGCAGGAATGAAGTTTGGACTTTAATTAGGTCCAAAGAGATTTAGAAAAAAAGTGGTTGAGGTCTGTTCGATGAGTGATCGCATTATGTCTATTAAGGTTATTTTAGGGGTAGACGTCTTTAACATAGTAAGTGCTTATGCTCCGCAAGTTGGTCTTTCGGAGGAGGTCAAGAGGGATTTTTAGGCTGAGTTGGATGTGGCTTTCTATCGTGTGCCAAGTCGCGAGAAGGTCATGATGGGAGGGGATTTTAATGGCCATATTGGAGGTTCGAGTATGGGGTATGAGAACAAGCATAGGGGGTTCAGGTTCGGGTTCAGGGTTCGTAATAGTGGTGGGGAGTCTTTGTTGGATTTTATAGTTCCTTGTGACCTGGCTATTGTGAACTCTTAGTCTAAGAAAAATTAGAGTCAACTAGTGATGTTTCCGAGTGGGTCATCCAAGATGCAGATTTTCTATTTTCTCACTAGGCTCAGTGATAAGTGGCTTGTAAGGATTATAAAGTGTTGTCTAATAAGGTATTAACGACACACCATAAGTTGATGGCTGTAGATATGGACGAGCAGAGTTTTAGATGGAAGAGTCGGGGTGTCTACATGTGTAGCATCAAGTGGTGGAGGTTGGATAAGGACATGTCGAGTCTTTGAAGGAACGCATAAGAGAACATGGATTATAGGCATCTTGAAAAGAGGGAGTTACTAGGTGGGAAGAGAGGGATTAATGTATTAGGAGACCAGCAAAGCATATACTATGAGTTTCACATGGAGGTGGGGCAAATATGAGAAGGGCATGGTGGTGGAACGAAGTAGTCAAAGGGAGAATCAGGAGGCATATTTGAAGAGTTACACTGACGAGGTGGAGAGACAGATTTCTAAGGAAATGGTATGAGTTGGCCAAGCGAGAGGCAAGGAAAAGTGTTGCATTGGCAAAAACTACTTTTGGAAGCTTGTATGAAAATTTTAGCACTAAGAAGGAGAAAGAGATATTTATAAGGTGGTTTAGAGTCAGGATTTCAAACGCGAATGATGTATGCAAGGTCACTAAGATCAAAGTATTGACCTCACAAACACCACACAAGCACACACATACTTCTTATTGTTTCAAACAAAGCTAATTGGATGCAATTAGCTGGAAAGGATGACAAACCAACAAGGAAATAAGAGACTTGCTTAAAACTGACACAGACACACCACAGCTAAAACAAGGGCTATGGACTATCACATTCAACCTCGTACAGAGACACCAGAGGCTGGATGATCAAGCATAGCTAACACTTGCTGAATCTTGCCAAAATTCAGTGACAGGAGCTAAGTTAACCAAGATTGAGAGTTGTAGGACACTCACAAACACACAGAGGTTCTAAGACACTCGAGAATGCTATTGAAATTACACTTATAATGATATTAAGCAGCTGAAAACACAACATATATACTATACTCCTAATAAGTTTGATTATAGGTCTTCTAAGCATGAAGAAACCTGCTAATCTCTCTTAACTAATCCTAAGCATACTTAAGCTTATCAATTACATTGTATTACATCTTAGACTAACTAATCTAACCAGATACATTATCAAAATAAAAGAAATACATTGCTGAAATCTGATTGAACCAAAAATACAAAAGTGAAAATGTGAACCAATCGACCTTTCCTGCCTAAGGGGGTAAAACTGAGTTCCCATGCTATTGTAACTGCGTTATACTCTTAACCAAGCTGGATGAAACCTCAACAACTCGATCATGATAGGAAATGACCAAAATAACCCTCATAGATGTTGTTGTAAAAACACTTAGCACAGAACTGGGGTTCTGCAAAAACTGATATTGTGAACTGTCATGTTCTGGTGCTTGTAACTCGATGATATCAAAATCGATCATGTTGGTACTTGGCTTGGACTTGAAAATGGCATGACAAGGAACAAAAATCTCCTAGGGACCCTCTTCTAATTATTCCTCAATTCAAAGATATCAAATTGAGAAATGGTATTGCTTGGACTGATGCTGCCAGGAACTGATTGGTCCAATTGACTAATGCTGGTGGGATGGATGGTTGTGATTGCCAAGGCTTGCTTTACCAAGGTGTAACAAGCTTGGATGGATGCTGTTGGTGAACTGGTGGGTGATGAAGATGATGTAGAATCCTTGAATCTGATCCAAGATGCTTGGAAGCCTGTTGGCTTTACTGTTGCTGCTGCTGTGACTGTTGCTGGATAGTCTCCATCAGCGATGGCATCAATACCCTGACGGGAGAGTTTTAGTATGGGAAACCCAAATAAAAGAGAGGTGGAGAAACTACTTCAGTGCGTTGTTTAATGAGGAGGGGATTGTGACTTTATACGAGGCAAGCGTACAATGAGACGAAGGGAGCTTTGTTTGTGAAACTTGTCCACTTATATCTTTAGAGGAGATTAAAGGATTGTTGAAGAAAACAAAGGGTGGCAGAACAATGGGCCCTGATGGGATCCCTATCCACCTATGGAAGTGCTTGGGAGAGGAGGTCATCTTTAGCTGACGAATCTTTTTAACAACATTCTCAAAACGGCTAGAATGTCATATGAGTGGAGAAGTAGCCTACTCGTTGCATTATGTAAGAACAAAAGAGACGTAAATTGTTGCAACAATTACGGAGGCATTAAGCTCCTGAGTCACTCGATGAAGATCTAGGAATGAGTTATTCAGAGGTGGTTAAGAGAGGTACAATTTTGCATGTATCTAGAGATCAGTTTGCCTTTATGCCTGTAAGGTTGACAATAGAAGTTATCCATCTTAGACGATGTCTTATGAAGCAGTATTAGGAAAGCAGAAAGGATCTACATATGCTGTTTATTAATTTAGATAAAGCGTATGATAGGTCCCCAAGGAAGTGATGTGGGAGTGCTTAGAGGCGAAAGGAGTGCATTATCCTTGTATTCAGATCATTTAAGACATGTACGACAATGCTAGAATTAGTTTTCGGACAACAGTGAGAATCACGGGAGAGTTTTCAGTGTAGACAAGGGTGCACCTGGGCTTTGCGTTAGTCTGTTTCTTTTTTACTTTGGTGATAGATGAATTGACTAAGGAGGTCTATAATGAACTTCCATGGTGTATGTTTTGATATAGTGGTCATTGATGAATCAAGGGAAAGATTAAATGACAAGATGGAACTTTGAAGAGATACCTTGGAGTCTAAGGATTTTAGACTTAGTAGACCTAAAATGGAATCTGTGATGTGTCATTTTAGTAGTCTGGTGGATAAGGACCATACTCAAGGACTTAATTATATTGGACGGATGGTCATTCCACGGGTGGAGAAGGTTATATACATAGGTTTTTACTTACAAAGTGATGGAGAAATTACTGATGATATTATACATCAGATTAAGCTAGGTTGGCTTAAGTGGAGAGCAACTTCACGAGTGTTATTTGATAGGAAATTCCACTTAAACTTAAGGGTAAGGTGTAATGTGTGGTAGCTAGACCAATGATGTCGTATAGATCTGAGTATCAGGCGACTAAGAAGACACATCTTCAGAGGTTGAGTGTGACGGAGATGAGGATGATGTGATGGATTTGTTGCTATACCATGTTGGATAGGACTAGAAATGACATGTATCGTGCTAAAGTAGAGATAGTGTATATCAAGGATAAATTGAGAGAGACTAGACTGAGATGGTTTAGACATGTCCTTAGGAGAAGTAAGGACACCCCTGTTAGCAGATGTAAAGAGTTTAGGATATCCACTGGACATCAGGGGTGTGGGAGACCTGAAAAGTCCATGAGGGAGGTAATTAGCGTCGACTTGAAGCACATAGGTTTAGAGGAGGACATGACATACAATAGGGGAATTTGGGGGGCTAGAAATATAGTAGCCTGAGGTTTGATGATAGATGATTTACATTGCATTGGTTTGTTAAATGTGTCTTCTTCGTGATTCTTGTTAGCCAGATACGTTCACTTCTTTTCCAACTACTTGGACCACACAAATGTGCATCACCCTACCACCACAAGCTCCTCTTCTTTTTTCTTTTTCTTTTTTTTGGTTTCTCAAGTTGTTTTTGTTTTCCCTCCCTTTTAATTTTTCTACTGTCTAAATTGGTCTTTCTAAAGGATTTGCTAATGTTTTTTTTTCCCGAGTTCGCAGGAATCAGTCACTCCATGCATGAACTCTAATTTGTGGGGCGGAGAGCTGATTACACCCGGATCCCCCAGACCACGCTCAAACATGTTTTTCCTACGAGTTTGTTGTTGTTGTCGTCCGATTAATTCAACTACAAAAGAATATTATATATATATAGGTGAATCAATTATTTTATTTTTATCAAAGATAAAGATCACGTGATGGTCATAAAAATAAAAAATCAAAGTTTGAATTTCTAAAAATAAAATAATGAAATGATGACAATTTTTCTCAAATTACATCATATTAAATTACATCATAATTGATACTCAATGATATAGGTAATCTAAAATTAATTGCTGCTAATCAACATTGTTCAATACCTGATCAGTATTGTTCAATATCGATCAACACTCATTAGCATTAAGCATAGCAATTTTGTCACAAATTATAATTGGAGAAAATATTTTACATAGCTCTAATGCCAAATGAGAGAAGTTCAATACTATTAAAAGTAATTAATACATGAAAATTGTAATTTTTTAAAAATAACTTTTAATTTGCAAATAGTCGCATTGTTCGGTCGTAAAAATTTGGGGTTTAAAAGTAGGGTTGTCGAATCCACAGGGAAGGTATGTCAAGTTTTTAGGAGATTGGTTTGGTAGGATTTCAAATTGCGAAAAAGCAGTAAATAATAATAAAACTAAATTAAACAGGAATTGAAATCAGTAATTCCTAAAAGCAAACATGAAGCGAGAATTAAAATTTAACCTAATTTAACAAGAACGAAAAACTAAAATTAACGAAGAACTTATAATCAAGAAAACAATAAATAACAATCTAAATTGCAAATATGAACTAAATTAAAAGACTCGATGAAATTAAGGGAGTAGAGTATACCGACCTTCTCTTCACTCTACCTCCCCTTGCTAGCATCACGATCTCTTCCGAACAAACAAAAGTTGTGATTCGGATTACTAAGAATCCCCCAAATCCTCACCTGAAGGGAGAATTTGTGAACCCTTAATCCTCCTCTTTCACTAAAAAGTGGAATTTGGTTGTAAACTAATACTAATAACTCGAAGTAACAAGACTAGGAACAAAAGGTGAGAAGAACGAGAATTAAAAACTTGAATTGCATTAAAGATTGAACGAGTGAATTACAATAGAAGAATAACGGTAGTAAAAGCAAGAAAACGATGAAACTAAACCCTAGACCAATAATATCCATCACGAGAAAACCTAAAACTAACTCTGATAATATCTCTTTTTATCTCCTGCGGCGACTTGGTCTATTTATACGCGGAGAATGGAAAACGCTGCCAGCGACCATAAAAACGCTGCCAGCGTTTTGTTGTCCGCCTTTGAGTTTCCCATAGAAAATGTGGCCAGCGTGTAGCAAGGCGGCTAGCGTTTGTATTACTCGTCTTTTCTCACTTTCTGTCGCGCGGCCAACGTTTAAGACGACGCGGCCAGCTTTTGAGTTCTTCGCTCTGATGTTGGGTTGTTTTTGGTCGTGGGCGGCACACCAACTGTAGCGGGCGCCACGCGTACGTCGCGGGTGTCACACACAACATAGCGGGTGTTACACTCAGTCTATGTGTTGGGTTTTTCAGCATTTTGATTCCTTGATTAACCTACAAAAACACAAAATCATCATAACTAATATATAATTAAGAGGCAAAAACAAGCAAAATACCTTATAAAATGATATAAATTCGGCTCGAAATGAGACTGAACACGCATACACAATTTTTTAAATAGTAAAAGAAGAAAAATATATAATTATTTTAAATTATAGGATATTAAATCACAAGCTACGTGATACAGGAACCAGGAGAGGGATGAGAGAAATGAAGAATACCTCTCGAGGAACCTACATAAGGAATTTGATATAGACTGGGAATTGAAGGAGAATGGGTTTAGGAGGGAGTTGAGAGAATTTAAAGAGATAAACAGAGATATATTTCATTGTTTCGGCGTTACTGGTTGAGGGCGAGGAACTACGTTGGAATACAACTTTCATCACACAACTCTTCGATGAGAACATAGCCAGAACCATATTCTCTTTACCTCTCCCCAAAAACAAGAAGAATGATCGAGTGCGATGGCTTCCAAATAGAGAGGGAGAATACACGGTTGGAAGTGGATACCATCTAGCTCGACAGGGAACCCTGCCCACCTCATCTAATGGTGACAATCAACTGGTGTGGAAAAAGCTCTGGGGCATAACAGCTCACCCTCGAATCAAGAACCCCCTTTGGCGCTTTGCTACTCTTACAATCCCAACCAAATATAATTTGGCCAAGCGTCACTGTGGTGAATCTATTGTCTGTGGAATATGTCTCTCAGAGACTGAAACTCAGTGGCATGCACTTTTAGAATGCCCATGGGCACTCCAGGTATGGGAATTGTTGGGTCTACAGGAGGTGACTGAAGTCAGGGGCACTAATGCGTTGGATTGACTTCACTACATAATGCAACTGTTGGAGAAAGATAGAATGGCACTATGCAGCTACGCATTGTGGAGTATTTGGTGGGCTCGGAATGATTTTCATACCAACCGTATAAGAATTGACCCGGCTTATGTGGCGGATAGAGCAAGCAGCAATTGTTATAAATACAAGGAAATACAATAAAAAAACAAGTGGCAATACAGTACCAAAAACACGGATGAAATGGACAGGGAAAACAAATTTTGTGACGGTGAATTGTGATGCAGCAGTCAATATGAATCGGGGCCTGGTGGCAGTAGCCTGTGTAGCCAGAGATGACCAAGGACGTTTCCTGTGGGCTGCTGGACGTCAATTTGAACATCACTGGGAGGTGGAATTTGCGAAGCTAAAGGCGATCCTATTTGCTGTCGAGAAGTGCGGGGAAAATGGGATCATGAATGCAGTCATAGAATCTGATGCAAAGGGTGTAGTGGAGAGGATCAAGGCATGTAAATATGGACGAGGACCCCTGGCATTTATCTATGAGGAGGTATTGGAGCAAGGGAGAAGGTTCAGCGTGGCCGCGGTGGAATGGGTAGGACGAGAAGCAAAGACAGTGGCTCATAGTTTAGCAAATTGGCTTTACAACATACGCTTGTCTTGTGATTCTGAACAATTCTGGATGCCCCCCCCCCAATTTTATTTCTGATGCTTTGCTTGAAGATGTACTGTCATTGAATCCTTAATAACAGTTTCATTGGCTTTCTTTAAAAAAAAATAACTAAAATAAAGATAAAACAAACTCTTATTTATTAATTGATTTCCTGTATCATACCACCCGTCCTCAAAACAACCTTGTCCTCACGGTTGGAAATTAAAGAAGAATCATTGCGTTCAACTGTTCTTGTAGACTCCAAAACAGAGGATCGATCGATGGTCGAAGGCCATTAGTTGTGGAATGTATCAACCTTACTGAAGTGGGACAACTCATTGCGTAGCCATATATGACCATTGGCTCCTCAACTCGAAAATGACCATCAATACTAAACTTCCACCTCAATGATATCGATACCACCATGTCTTTGGGATCACAAACAAGGACTATGACGAGGGACTTATGTCCAACTCCAGTATCAGTTATAACATGGTGGCATCGATGGAAAAATACTTCCAACCCACCGGGATCGAAAACCATGACCATGAACTCAATTTCATTGATGGAACTTAACACAATAAGCTTCAAATGGCAAAAGATTTCTCCTATCCCACCCAGGTCAAATGGAATTGAGTAAATGCATCCATCCAGTTTCCTTCTATCGTCTTCTATGAACACAATGCCCACATCACCTTCAACCAACTCCAATTTTGGGCTTGGATTCCACTTCCAATATGACCCTATTGTTGAATAAATAACGTCCTTACTTGAGCAATTTACTTCATGAAATATGACGTACTTTTCAATACCACCAACACACTTTGTATTTAAAAAGTATTGTATGCCTCTTTCATTTTCAGTAGTTTGAGGGTGAGCCTTGCTAATGCCAACACATTCTTCATGCCCATCAAACCTTAGAGTTGCAACTCCAAAATTGGATCTCTTAGACAATTTGTCGAACATTGGTGTGTAGCAAGTGATGAGTATTTTGTGTAGCATGTATTATACCCCATATTAGCCCGATTGATTTTTTCCTCATCATTCACCAATATAATCATGTACTGTGAACTCAATTTGTTGCACTTATGCCCAGGGGAGAAGGGTTCATCACATAACTCACAAAAAACCTCTATCCCATTTCTCAAAGATTTCATCAAAAGAATTTTAGTAGGACTGAATTTTCTTACTCTTCTTAGCATATTCCAATTGCACAATTATCGGCTGGTCAGAGTTAATGCTAACCTGATCTTCTTTTTCCTTGTCTTCTGCCCTTAGATCGTAGATTTGTTGGGTTAGGACATCCTTTTGGGTGCCTGGAGACTCATCCATTCTTCCTTGGCCATAGTTGACTCTGTGCTTTCTTGTTTAGTCTCGATTGCCTTGATCTGAGATAGCATTTGAGAAAGCATCTGCAGTTGCTGCAGGAGCCTCCGATTTTGGTTATAAATCTATTGTTGATGTTCCATTAATCGTTTTGATATAGTTTTCTGCTGCTCAAGGAATGAATATAAGATCCTTCCCATGGTGGGTGGGCCTTGAGGTGGCTGTTGTGTGGAGGTGTGGATATTTGGCTCCATTACTATCCCAGGTTAGTTAGGAAGCTCTGATACCATTGATGCAGGAACTAGGAGAGGGATGAGAGAAATGAAGAATACCTCTCGAGGAACCTACATAAGAAATTTGGTGTAGACTGGGAATTGAAGGAGAATGGGTTTAGGAGGGAGTTGAGAGAATTTAGAGAGATAAATAGAAATATATTTAATTGATTGATTGCCTCCACATGTGATTCATAAAATACTTAGAGTGTGTTTGGTAGGGGAGAAAATATTTTTTTGAAAAATGTTTTCCTAATTTTCTAGTGTTTGGCACAAAAAAAGTTTAGAAAATCATTTCCAAAGAAAATCATTTTCCTTTAAAGGGAGGAAATTGACTTCCTTTGATCAACCTAGAAAAATCATTTTCCACCATTAATTGTTGGATCGATTTTTACTACTAACCCTAACTGAAATTTGAGGCCGAAATTTAACATTAACGGTTTTGCTCGAAATTTTGTAACACGATAGAATTGATTAAAAAAACCTCAAATATAAATTTTTAGCTCAAAATATTTTTATTTGATAACATTTATCTCGATATACATCAAATCAAAAGTTTTTGCCCTAAAACTGACTGAAACTTTTAAAAATTTAAAAATTCAAACTGAACCGTTTGAATCGAAACTTTATGATTTGATAGTATGAAATAAGAAAAGCTCAAATATAAATTTTGAGCTCCAAATATTTTCATTTGTAACATATATCGCCACTTTTATCGACATTTTTTTTGCGGTTAAATATCAAACTTAAGAGCAAAATTCAATTTTCTCGATTTGTCACGGCTTTACAATACGATAGAAATGATTAAAAAGCTCAAATATGAATTTTGAGTTCCAATTATTTTCATTTGTAACATATATCGCCACATTCGACATTTTTGCGGTTAAATATGACTGAAACTTAAAAGCAAAATTCAATTTTATCGGTTTGTCACGAAACTTTATAACACGATAGAAATGTTTAAGAAAAGCTCAAATATGAATTTTGAGCTCCAAATATTTTCATTTGTAACATATATCGCTACTTATATCGACATAAATGATCATTTTCCAAAAAATAATTTATCTCCTACCAAACAAGAGAAAATTTGGCATGAAAAACCATTTTCCTTGGAAAATCATTTCTTATGGAAAATCATTTCCTCAGAAATCGTTTTCCTCTCAACCAAACACACCCTTAAATAGGAAAGAAGACCCCTTCCCCAAGACACTAATAACTAAAATAAAGATAAAACAAACTCTAATTAATTATTAATTAATTTCTTGTATCACTACGGGGCGAAAAAAATGTGATTTAGAAAACTTGTGTAATATAAATATTAAATTTTAAAAATAAAAATTAAAAATTTAATATCACAAATCTCAAGTGATATATACATCCCGAACCCCTTTGACTTGACCCAAGCAGCAGAAAGAAAACGGTTGAAGCAAACGACTCTTTAGCGAATTATATAATTATTCAAAATGAAAATCATATGTGTTTTGGGATAAGATATATTTTATGTATCTTGCACTATCATTAAAATTATATTATTATATATCAAATTAAAATGAAATAATATGATTGAATACTATAATTATAATATCACATATAAATTGCATAAGTTTATATTTTTATTAATTATTTTTTATAATTCAAAAAAATTCCTAAAATATGCTTAACGAATGTGGTTGATTTAATTAGACTATCATTTGTACTCATTAACGTAGTCAATGCATCTCGAACTTCTTATTGTTAATAATTATATTGATACTTACTCTTAAAAAAATTAGTATCAAAATCATCAAAAATACTAATTTAATGAAGAGTATGACACTTAAAGAATGTTTTGAGTACGTAAGACTCGTATCATCATACTTAATCAAAATTATGTTAAAGTGTTGTAGTGCACTTAATCAAAATTATCGTTTTAGTTGAAGGCCCCGCCCCGCTCTAGTGAAAAATTCCCGCCCCCATTGGGGATGGGGACGAGGACGGGGATGGGGATGGAGACGGTTTTCCAAAATCCGCTTGTGGACAGGGCGGGGATGGGGACAAAATTTTCCCCGTCCCCATTTTCCCCGCCGGGGTGAATTCCCCGTCCCCATCCCCGATACCCATTCCCGAAAATGTTAAAATTACCAAATAACCTTTATTCAAATTTAATATATATATTAATGGGAAGGACAAAGTAGTAATTTTCCAATTTATTCTCACTTGTTGTATTATTGTTTGATTTTGATGTATTATTACTAAAGCAAGTTAAATATGTTGTATTTTGAACATGTTAAAAACCGAGTTCGATTAAAAACCGGATCCAATTAAAATTTAGTTAAATTTAAGATAGTTTTAAAAAATCCCCGTTGGGGATGGGAAAAGAATCATTCCCCGAAGCGGGGATGGGGATGAGTTTTGGAAGTAAAGATTTTGGGAGCAGGGATGGGGACGGGGCCACTACAACAAAATAGGCCTTTAGTGGCATTTATCTAGTGGCAATTATGATAAATGCCACTAAAGGTGTAAATTAGATTAGTGTAGATATCTTCTTTAATAGCATTTATTAACAAATGCCACCATAGGTTACACTTATACAAATATCTTTTAACCAAAAACCTTATTAGGTCCCATCCTAAAACTAAACCCTTGCTGAGTTTAACCAACCTTAATAGCATTTTTATTCCAATTGGATTTTCGATCCACAATTTAAGCCCAACACCTCTCTCTCTCTCTCTCTCTCTCTCTCTCCTTCGCAGCCCTAGATCTGCCCCGCCATCGACCTCCATACCGCCGCCGGAGCTCCGATGCATTTCCTCTCACTTCCAGACCTTCGCTTGTAAGTACTCTCTCTCTCTCTCTCTCTCTCTCTGTATGTGCGAAGAGTTTGATTGAGATGTTCCTTCGTAGTTGAACTTCAGGTGCTTTTGTGTACGATTAATTCGGTGCTCTTATAAGTAGGCTTGTGTTGAGTGTTTCACTTCCAGATCTTACCGTCGGTGTCTCCGTCCGGCGCCACCTATTAATTTGATCATCCGTCGAAATTAGGGTTTCTGTCTTTTCGGAAGGTGATTTGAGTTTTGATTTTGTGTTTCTGGTGGTTTAATTTGTGTTTACAGGGGTATATTCATCAGAGGAAGTAGTTTGATCGATGCCGTGCAATCAAAGCTCCTCGAATTACCTCCAAGAACCTTATCAGGTAATGAGGAAAATGAGGGTTTTCAACTTCTTGTGTTTAGTTTTGTGATTGAGATGGATAGTTTTAGGTTTGAAGCTTCGTTCTAGATCAGTAGTTTGATTGGTGCCGCAATCAAAGCTCCTCGAATTAAAATGAAGTTGCCAATTGAAAAATGCTTTCTTGAAAGTGTTGTGTGCCCTTGATTCTCAAGTCTAGGTTCCTTATTTTAAATTTTGAACTTGACTAGAATTACTTTAGCTACTGAGATCCTGCCCTCTAACCCTCTTGCAGGGTCATGATATTCTTATGGCTACAATGCTTAATGGGGCTGCGATTATGGATGGATCTCTACTTCTCATTGCTGCTAATGAAAGCTGCCCTCAACCCCAGACTTCTGAGCATCTTGCTGCTATTGAAATCATACGTCTTCAGCATATTATCATTGTCCAAAATAAAGTTGATCTTATTCAAGAAAATGTTGCCATTAACCAGCATGAAGCTATACAGAAATTTGTTCAGGTAACCTATGTTGAGGATGCTGAGTATTGGACAATTCAAATGAGTATGAGACAAAATGCATTCTGTTCGAAGGGTATAAATATTTGGACTACGCAACTGACCTTGTTCGTACCAGGGCATTGTTGCTGATGGAGCACCCATAGTTCCGATTTCTGCTCAACTGACCTTGTTTATTTGCTCAACACACACAAAACAACTAACTGAGAGACTGATTCCAAGAAACCTTTATGTATGTTTGAGAAAACCTTTAGAAGTTGAAAATCATTGAGAAAGATGGTGATCAATCACTAAGAATTCCCCTCCAACTACTAGGAGTTGGTGACTGAGAAGTTCATATAGTTTGTTTTAAATAATTTTATGGAGATGGCAGTATGTTTTTTATGCTGTTTGAAGATTGTGGAAAGAGTCATTTTGACGTTTTTCAGCAAGAAAGCTACCAAATCCAATTTAATATGCAATGGTTATGACTTATGACAAGGTAGTGCTCTCTTTCTCTCTTCAGTATAGTAAATTCTTTTCTCGTGGGTATACTAATGTGATTATTTAGGCCATTTGTTTAATAGGTTTAATGAAAAGTCTAAGCATAGGGTACATTTACTACATTCTCTTTTGGCTGTGTTTTATGGTGCTCTCTTGCTATTATGCTCGTGTTAGTAGAGCTCTGTAATGTCGAGATTAGTATATATGGACCTCAATAAGGACCTGATGGGATTAGATATTTTCATATAGGTCACTTGTGTGCAGTGGGTTGAACTTAAATTCTGTTTGGTAGTGTGTGTTGCAGAACAATATCGATCGATTGCAGGTAATCGGTCTATTTTCTTCCGTTCGATCAATCTTAAATCACTGGTAAGTTCCTCTCTATCTGTGGTATGTTGTAGTTTATAGTCACAACAAATTCAATGAAAAGCTAGAATTGGCAAATGTGTTATCTGAATTAAATCAGGTTGGGTTAGTTTTCGATGTTAGCCTCATTTTCCTGCAATGTGAGATTTTGTCCAGCAGGTAGACGAAATAGTAGGGTTGGATTCGGTTTAGGGCAAGTCATATTCGATATGTGATGTGATATGTTATTGATCTGTCTAATGACAGTTGAAAAAACCTATCAACAAGATTTAGTCAAGTTTCAGTTTGGTGCAGTTGAATCTCAGTTCAATTTGGTGTTCACCTGAATTCAGTTCAATTTCTACTTCAGGTTCGGTTCGGGTTTCACACAGTCTTCTACTATGGCGGTATGTTCTAGGTGCTTCTCTTCTGTTCAAATGTCGTTAGCTTTGTTTTCTTACGTGGGATTTTAGATTGATAGGTTTTTTTATTTTGGTTTTGTGATTAGGTTGATAAAATCTTGAAAGATGAAGCTTCTGAGGAAAAGGGAGATCGTGCTAGAATGGTAAGTTTATGTTGAAAGACTAGACCCATTTATTATGCTAAGTATTCAACTTTCATTTTTAAAGTTAAGTGAATGTTTACTCAGATTTATCTTGGTTTTTGCTGATGGGTATATTGGTTCATGGAGTATCCTTTCGGCTGTGTTCTGATGGCCCCTTTTGCTTGCCCACTTGGATAATTTACCTATGTCACTACTCACTATACACTGCCTTATTACTGGGTTATTGGTTAATGAATGTTTATGTGCCTAATTTTGTTTACCTCAAGCATAAACATGCCAGTTTTACCAGGACACTATAACCCATAAGACTAGTTTAAATGCAGGTATGAGCTTTTGAGAAGCAGTGTGGGTCTCTATCACGATATGGAATGAAACAGATGAGGTCCGTTGCAAACATCTATATTTTGCACGATATGCAGGTGTTAATATCATGTTTTTGCACGATATGCACGATATGTAGTGTTAATCACGATATGCAGGTGCATCATGTCTTTGAAGTTATTGGCGACTTTAGAGAATTCTGTTTCTTTGGATTGATTACACTGAGCCCCAAGTGATACAGTGTTTGTAGATGTGACTTAGCTTACTTATTGAGAACTTTTTTTGAAATTGGATTATTTTTGTTTGTTGTTTTGTTAGATCTAGAAAGATGGAGAGATTGAGAGGTTGCAGTACTCATCATTCCTCGCAACAACATCTCCGCCACATTGATCCATGATGAAATTCGGCTTACAGCTCCCAAAATTATCACTCGGATCCACTAGGGAGTAATTTTTGGTTGTTTTATCGGCTTATGGACGATGTTGATGTGTTGGGTTGTAAACTGATAACAAACCCGTTATTTTTGGTTGGATTTGAAATGTTTGGACACAATTTATGAGAAATTTCGAGTTATTTTAGAGATTTATTTGCGTTTTCCATTTTCTAAATTTTGTTTGATTTAGAATCTATAGTTGTTATTGGATGAATGTATGGTAATTAGTGTTGTTGAAACAAAGGGCCTTTAGCGGCATTTAATTAGGTCTACCCCAGCAAATATAATAAATGCTGTCCAAGGCTATGGCGACACTGCCTCGACATTTATTTATTTACTGGGGTAGGCTATTGCAGCATTTATAAATGCCGCTAAAGGCAAAAATAAATGCCGCTAAAGCCCTGTTTTGTTGTAGTGGGGTATACTCCCCATCCCCGATCCGCCCTGTTGTCATCCCTGAGCCAATGTCTATTAATTATTAAAAATCAAAATCAAAATTATATGCGTTCTTTCTCGACTATATGGCCCGAATAGTCCGAAAATTCTATAACATTGAAATAAACTATAATAAATTACTACAAAACAACGATACATCCTATGCACTAATGCACAAGATATCAGACATCTTTTAGCATTTAATTAAACTACAAAAGATTAAAATTGTGACTCTATATATGAACATGGATCTGTTATTACGAGGTGACAGTACGTTGTAATAGACTAATTGTCCAACCTATCGAGTTCCTATCTTAGAGGTACAAACCCAACAAGTCTTTGTAAGGAACCGGGTACGGGGGATGCCAATGGCCCTAAGATGGGCCCCACTCCAACCCACAACTCTCTCCGAAATGGTAAGAGAGAGATGTCGTCCCCAGGATTCGAACCCTGGACGCTTGGGATAGAAGGTGGACCTCTTGCCACTCAGACAAGAGGTGATTAGCGTACGTCGTGTACTCTTGCTCCCTAACAAATAAGAAAAAAAAAATGAAAGCAGAATAACATTCACTTAAACTACAATCGAAAATGATAAATGTCTTGGGTAAGATAAGTGTCTTGTCTTGGTATAAAACCTATATATTTATAAATTAAATTGAAAAAAAATACATGATTGCATTCTATAAAAAAAAATACATGATTGGCTTCTATAACTATAATAATATGTATAAATGGTATAAAATCACACTTTTATCTATAACTTTTAAAATTTACAAAAAAGTGTCTAAAATATGTCCAACGAATGAGGTTCATTCGTTAGAGAGTCAATTCTAATTGTTAGCGTAACCAACTCATTTCAAGCTTCTTATAATTGATAATTTATAATATCTATAAAAAAAATTAGGGTTAGAAACTATAATAAGTATTAATTTCATAAAAAAGTAAAACACTTAAGCAGTGTCTTGCCCTAAAACACGTGTCTATCACCCAACTATAATATTGAGGGCTTACAAAAGAAAAAGAATAACAGGTAAGATATAGCTAGCTAGGTAGAAAAGCATAATGTGAATGTTGTCTTGTTGTTGAATATGATTATGGCTGCAAATATTCTGCAACCCTACCAACAACATCCTTCAATAGAGTTAATCAAACAAATATTTGGTGAATTTCATTCAATTTCAAAATTTCCATATATATTGACATTGATATTGATATATGTTGTTTCCTCAGCTTGTATTATTCATATTGAATGATGGGGGCATTGTACTGCATGCCAAACTGATATGAGAAAAGCAAAGAAATAACATCAGTGGGGTACCCCTTCACATGTAACGAACTTATTCACGTATGTATGTGTCTATGGGTGCATGCATTGACAGCATTGTACTCCATCCGTTTCATATTAGTTGTCATAATTTTGATTTTTACTGTTTTCAATGTCACTTTTTCATTAATAATTTCAAACATAATATGTTATTAACAATTGCAATATTATACTTTTACGATAATATTTTTTATTACGAATCTAATTGTGGTAATTTTATATAGCAACTCATTGTATATATTGAGAAATTTATGGTAAAAATTTTTAAAATTTGACAACACGATTTCCAAAGATAAGAATTAATATGAAACAAAGGGAGTATATATCCTCCTTCATTTATAAACTTTTTTTCTTGGATTTCTCTATCAAATTTGGGGTGACAAACATGAACTTTGAAATAATCATAGAGGGGGGTGAATAGGGTTATTTAAAATTTCTGTAACTTAATCAACACAAAAGGGTTAATAGCACTTTTATAAACTGAATAGTACTTCTTTATTGATGGAATTAAAGTGCTAGAAAAGAGGAGGTTACACTCAGCACTATTGAGGATGTTGAGTTAATGGCCCAAATTCTCTTGATTCATTATTGGGCAAGTTTCCTAAACACTCTAAGTTATTGGTTGCTATTAGGAAATTATTTTATTTCCTAATTATATTTAGGTTAGTTTCCTAATTGTATTCTAAATCCTAATTGTATTTGGAGTAGGAGTCTAGCTAGATTTATAGGAAGTTTACCTCTATAAATAGAAATCTTTATTCACCTTGTAATCTGCGCTAAGCAACCAATGTAGTCGATGTGAGAGTTTTCAAAACTCCCCATGAGGGAGGTATGGTGTTATTTCCACATCTTCACCCTACTCATCCCTAGGTTATGAGTGTCTACTAGAGTTCACATATATATTTTACCTCTTGTAATATCTCCTTTTTTACAAGTGGATATTGGTTGTCGCCTGTGGGTTTTTCTCTGAGTTCTTCGGTTTCACACGTAAAATTACTGTCTCACCTTATTTATCTTTGCCTCTCTCTATTACTACCCTCGATTTCATAATCATTCTGTATTTCCTTCCGCTACATATATTGCTCTATTTTACACCCTAACAACTGACTAACAACTGGCAATCAAATCTGAATTCGATCCTAACAAGTGGTATCAGAGCTAGGTTCAATGAGATTCATATTCTACCGGAGTCGGGATAAATTCCTTCAAGAGCCGAATTCTACCGGAGTTAGGATAAATTCCTTCAAGAGCTGGATCCTACCGGATTCAGGTTAAAATCCTTCAAGAGCCGGATACAGCCAGATTCAGTCAAATTTCTAATCCTACCGGAGTCAGATGAAATTCCTTCAGAGCTGGATACAACCAGATTCATTAAACTTCTAATCCTGCCGGAGTCAGGTCAAATTCCTTCAGAGCCGGGTTTAATCAAATTCAGGATGAAGTCAAAATTTGGTTATTAGATTTGGGTGATAGAGTGTTGTTATCAGGATGACGTCGAGAAGTTCGTTGGCAAACCAAAATTCTGGGTTCTTTGACAGTAATTGAAGAATTTGTTCCAAGGTGGAGATTTTGGGTATAATGGCCCAAATTCTCTTGATTCATTATTTGGCAAGTTTCCTAAACATTCCAAGTTATTGGTTGCTATTAGGAAATTATTTTATTTCCTAATTATATTTAGGTTAGTTTCCTAATTGTATTCTAAAACCTAATTGTATTTGGAGTAGGAGTCTAGCCAGATTTATAGGAAGTTTACCCCTATAAATAGAGATCTTTATTCACCTTGTAATCTGCGCTAAGCAACCAATGTAGTCGATGTGAGAGCCTTCAAAACTCCCCATGAGGGAGGTACGATGTTATTTCCACATCTTTACCCTACTCATCCCTAGGTTATGAGAGTCTACTAAAGTTCACATATATATTTTACCTCTTGTAATATCTCATTTTTTACTAGTGGATATAGGTTGTCGCCCGTGGATTTTTCTCTGAGTTCTTCGGTTTCCCACGTAAAATTACTATCTCACCTTATTTATCTTTGCCTCTCTCTATTACTACCCTCGATTTCATAATCATTATGTATTTCCTTCCGCTGCATATATTGCTCTATTTTACACCCTAACAACTGACTAACAATTGGCAATCAAATCTGAATCCGATCCTAACAGAGGATTATGAGGTCGGCCTCAACAGAGCTTATAAAGGCAGAAGACTTCAGAGGTGACTTCTGCAGCTGAGGCCTCACAGAAGAGTCGATTACCGAGAAAAGACAAACCTAAAGTGAGAACCCTATCTCACTTCAGAAAACTAGCCTTAGAGGCCCTCACCAGATGTCACTCACTGGCTACAAACTCACCACTTTTCTCAATGACTACAACTCAGAATATTTTCACACAAATATTCCTACAACTCAGAATTTTCTAACGAAAATTCCTACAACGACTTTCTTGCTTGGAAATCCGTGCTAAATGAAGAGAATGACTTCTCTATTTATACTTGGCTCTTCAACGGCTTCTTCAGCAGCTTCCCTTTTGTGTCTTGATTATTTCCATCTTAGGAGGCGAATTCTTCAATCTCTTTTGTTTGGCAATTATCTCATCCGCTTGATTTGGATTCTGCAAGGGATAAAATCAGCCAAGAATCAAGAGATGTATATAAATATCAGGAAGATATAAAATATATATAATAAGGAAACTTCCCTGATTTTATGTCTTCAAAATTTGTCTTTCAATCAAAATATCAGCAGCTACTGTGGAGGTCCTTGAAACGAGCAGGGGTTCTTCAAACTTATATTATAATTTATAGCCAAGATGGTTCGCACCCGTTTTAGATATGTTTTTCTTTCTACAATTTTAGGTAATTTTTGCTTTATTTTTTTTGGTGCAAAGGTAATTTTTTCTTTATTGATAAAGATATTTAACTATGGGGAACACAAAATTTACGAATATCTGAGATAAGTCGTTACTAGTTAAATGACTTTAGTTTTTAAAATCTATTAATTATATTGTGTTTGAATCTAGTTTCCAAAATCAAATTCCAGATTGAACTTAAAACTGTTTAAGACATGACATTATTCAAATATTAAAAATAATAACATTATATAAGTAGTAATGACGTACACATCCCTAATTTGAAGTATGTTGTTTAGGCCATTTGTCATCCTACATCTACCTGTATTAACAATTTAATATGAACTTAATTACTTGCACTTACATATAACAACTTGCACATAGCTACACTCATCCACACGTACCAACACTAAGTCTAAAAATAAATTATGTTAATAAATATTTATATTTATAAATTTTATCAATGTTTATTTTAATAAGTAAAATTTCAATGCATATTACAAAATTAAAATATTCTTGTGAATTTTTTAATTAAAAATAATTTAATATATTAGTTCTTAGCAATAAATATAAGATTAAGCCTAGTATTTGCAGCGAAAGAAAATTATCAGAATGTATACATTGAGAAAAATATGAAAAGATCGATATTTAACATGGGTGAGTATAAAGACACAAGATTTACGTGAAAACCAAGGCGGGAAAGAATCACGGACAGTAAAAGATCAATCATCCACTGGTATCGGAGATTACAAGAGAAATTTCAAATGGCTTACAACACAACGGGAATAATATGAAGATGAAATAATACCTTTCAAAATACTTTCACAACCTAGAGATGGGTAGAGGTGAAGAAGCTCTCAATACAAGGGTGTGTAAATAGGTTAACAATAACCTAAGTTTATAGCAAAAAAAAAAAGTACAACCCGAAAATTAACCTGAAAAATATTATTGCCACAAGACTTGCACACCAAAGATGTAAGATTCTAGAGAAGATCCACTAAATCAAGAATATGACACATGATTGTCAAACTTGGATTGGGAATTTCCTATCTTCATATGAGACTTGGATTCCAAAGCACCAAGATATATAAACTCCAATGATATAACCATAATAAGATATTATCGGATATCATACTTCCAAATTATTCAACCCTTGGAAAAGGAAAATAGAATTTGGGACACAACACAAACAAACTCTGCCTTAGAGTAATTCTCCAATACAGCCAAAAGAACCCAAAAGGATTAAGCCCCATGGGGCAGAGCCTCAAAGGGCATGTGATGAGGATCAACTTAGCTCAAGTTAGACTTAAACTCAACAAAAGCTGAGGTTGTAGAATGGACTGTAGAATGGATTGTAGAATCTGTAGTAGTATAACCTTGTAAAATATAAATATTGTCATGCTCGGAACGTTTGAATAAAATTTGACACTTAGATATGGTCAAAACTCCACCCTCAACTGAATACCTACAACCCTTAGATTCAAGGGTCTCTAAATAGATGAGATTGCACTTCAAATTAGGAATATGACGAACACTAGTAAGAGTCCTGATAGCACTATTATGAGCCTTGATATTAGCAATGTCGATCCTAATAATATCACATTGGGCATTGCTGATCATATGAACAACACCGGAGTCGATAACATCATATTAAAAACCTATCCTTGTAAGGACACATATGATAACTACAACCATTAATTATCAAGAACCTAATCATATATGTAACGCCCGGGCCTTTGCAACGCGGACATTACCGAAAACTGCTTCTTATATCGCTGACTGACCCCACCAATCACCACAAGTATTACCAGCGTGCTTCGTCCTCGCTCACACGCTGCCTGGGAAAACTTCCCAAGAGATCACCCATCTTGAGACTACTCCCAGCCAAGCACGCTTAGCTGAAGAGTTCCCAACGGATGAGCTACCTTAAAAGAAGGTACACTTTGGTGATATAATTAGTCCTTTCAATCCCTTTAAGCCACACTTAACCATATATCCGGGGTGTTACGTACAATATATATTACCCTCTTTAGGAGGAGTAACTAGAAAACTTCACCATCATCTCCATCTAGAACAATATAAACTACAATATTATTTAGATTTTGTTTTAAAACCTCTTCTATTATCCAACATCTTTTTAAATTTATAACACTCGAATAATTCGTGATCAAACTTATAACGACATGTACTGTTGGAACGCCTTTTGATTTAGGTCTGAAATTATTATTAAAACTCTCATTATTAGCAGTTTCACCTCTAACAATCAAGCCTTAAGCTTTATCATTATGCACTTCCAGATCAAGTGTTTCTTTAGACATTAAATTAGATTTGACATCCTCGAAAGACAGAGTTTCACTGTTAGAATATAACATGATCTCTTTAAAGTGCTTATATGAATGGGGCAAAGAGACAACCAACAAAATAACATTATCCTCATCTCAAATAGTAACATCCAAATTTGCTATATTAATAATAGTGGAGTTAAATCATCAAGATGCTTTCGCATTGGAGTACCTTCGACCATGGAGAACATATAAATGTTCTTTGAGACTTATTTTGTTGGCAAAAATTTTGGCTATGTAGAGAGACTCCAAAGCCAAGAAGAGTTCCACAGTAGTAGTTTTGTTCAGCACCTCGTCGAGAACATGAGGTGCTAAACATAATTGTATTGTCGTAAGAGCCCTATCATTGAGCTCCTCCCAAGCTTTCATAATTCATATAAGTACAGTTGTGGATTTCATATCCAAAGCTTGCTTCAATCCATTTTGAGTGAGAGTAACCTTCAACTGAACTCTCAAAATAAAGAAATTGATCAAGTCGTTGAACTTTTCAATATCAAACTTAACGGCGGACAATATCTGGAACTAGGCTAAAAATTCAACCTAGCTTTGATACTAGTTGTTAGGAATAAGGCCCTGTTTGGCAACCAACTGATAGTTGGTAGTTGGTAGCTGTTAGCTGATAGTTGTTTGGATTAGCTGTTTGACTTTAGCTGTTTGGGTTAGCTGATTGTAGGAAAAGTGTTTGGTAAAGTAGCTTTTTGTAAAAAGCTATATCAAAAAGCTTCACTAACTAGCTTTTAGAAAACTAGCTTATTGGGTCCAAAAAGCTAATATAAAAAGTTATTTACCAAACTCCTCAAGTAACTTTTTCACCTTGGTCAAAAAGCTAAACATTACCCAAAAAGCTTGGTAGCCAAACACCCCCTAAATCTAAGAGCCACTTGTAGCAGAAGAAAATTATCAAGATGTATAAATTGAGAAACAAATATGACAAGATCAATACTTAAAATATGAGAGTATAAATACACCAGATTTACATGGAACCTCAAAGAGAGAAAGAAAATCATGGACAGTTCACTAGTATAAGGAGAGAAACTAAAAGAGAGATCTCAAACATCTTATAGCACAACAGGAATAATCTAAAGGCAAAATAATAACTCTCACAATACTCTCACAACATAGGGATACTTAGAGGTGAAGAGCCTCATAATACAAGTGTATCTAAATAGGTCGATATTAATCTATGTTTATAGTAAAAAAAAAGTACAACTCGTAAATTAACCTAAAAAATACTATTGCCACAAGGCTTGCACACCATGGATTTAACAAAAAATGACTCTGAGGTCCCCTTTATTTTAGGTATCTATTATGAGGGCCTTGTAATTTTAAAACTAATTATGGGGTCCCTATATATATATTTACTTCGTATCTACTTTTTAGGTTAATTTCGGCGAGGGGTATGAATTTTTCATATGAATCATTTTGTCGGAAACGTTGAAAATTAAATTTATTCCAAATTTACCCTTTGCTAATTAATTTTCATTTTAGAGTTTCTTTCTACAAATAATAGAAACCCTGTCGTCATTAATTACTCCCTTGGCATGAGAATGATTAGTGCTGCTCATGTATCCTTCAATGTCTGCTTCCTCAGTAGCTAAGTCACTGCTCCACCAATCCTGGTGTCCAATTGTATCTTTTAATGAACCAATTCCCATGTATCTTTCAAATTCAATTGCACCACAAACGTTTCACCCTCCCAATTTCATTTCATTAAGCTATAGTGCTACACATTTTGTGATTTTAAGCACCGTTCTTGTATGCGGTACCGCAACTTACCGCACTGTAATTTATCGCAATCTACCGCAATTTACTATTTACCTTTTTATTAATATCAACACCCATTTATTATTTTTCACCGCAACTTACCGCAATTCTACCGTATAAAAGCACAATGGCCTTCCAAAGTTGATTGATTATTAGTCCTAGATCTGGAATTCGTCCTCAAACCTTTTTTTTTGTGCTTGAATTTCCCAATGACATTTCATCATGAGATTGTTGTCACAGTGATTATAATAGGTCCATGTTGCTCGCAATCAATCAAATTGATAACTAAGATTTTAGGTTTTTTGTTCACAGACCATTGTGTTTACATTGGTGGATGAATGTCGTTCTATTTCCCAGAATAAAGTCAAGCTATTTTTAGGTTTAGTTTCAAAGTCACCTGTAACGCCCCGACCCCTCCTGGACCGTGACCATTATCGATAACTGCTTCAAGGATCGCTGACTGGCCCCCCAAATCACCACGAGTCTTTCCAGTGTGCTTCGTCCTCGCTCACACGCTGCCTGGGAAAACTTCCCAGGAGGTCACCCATCCTAAGACTACTCCCAGCCAAGCACACTTAACTGAGGAGTTCCCAACGGATGAACTACCATAAAAGAAGGTGCACCTTGGTGATATAAGTAGTCATTTCAATCCTCTTAAGCCACACTTTATTCATATACCCGGGGTGTTACAATCACCCCCACTTAAGCGCACAACGTCCTCGTTGTGCCACAATCCAATCCAGAATCTTTGCCCCGCTAGGTGACTGCCCATGTCTCTCCCGTCCACTGGCGCAACTCACGGTCGCGGGTCGGCTCTGATACCATCTGTAACGCCCCGACCCCTCCCGGATCATGGGTATTACCGATAACTGCTTCAATGATCGCTGACTGGCCCCACAAATCATTACGAGTCTTTCCAGCGTGCTTCATCCTCGCTCACACGCTGCGTGGGAAAACTTCCCAGGAGGTCACCCATCCTAAGACTACTCCCAACTAAGCACGCTTAACTGAGGAGTTCCCAACAGATGAGCTACCATAAAATAAGGTTCACCTTGGTGATATAAGTAGTCATTTCAATCCTCTTAAGCACCCTTTATTCATATGCCCGGGGTGTTACAATGTAAGTAGCAGGTTTCGAACCAATGCCCCAAGATATACTTAAGGGGCGCCCAACCAACAAGCCACAAACTACATTGACTTAGCTACTGTAGTACCCCGGTTATGTGGTTAAGTGTGGCTTATAAGGATTGAAATGACTACTTGTATCACCAAGGTGCACCTTCTTTTATGGTAGCTCATCTGTTGGGAACCTATCAGTTAAGCATGCTTGGCTGGGAGTAGTTTCAGGATGGGTGACCTTCTGGAAAGTTTTCCCAGGCAGCGTGTGAGCGAGGTCGAAGCACGCTGGAAAGACTAGTGGTGATTTGTGGGGCCAGTCAACGATCCTTGAAGCGGTTATTGGTAATGTCCGTGGTCCGGGAGGGGCCGGGGCGTTACATCACCGTCACACCAAAACTTCATAAGGCCATTTTGGTCATTTAATTAATCTGGCGACGAAATTTATTTGAATTCGACCCAAAAAAATAGATACGAAGTAAATACAGGGACCCCATAATTAGTTTTTAAATTACATGGCCCTAATAATAGATACCGTAAAATAAAGGGGACCCAGAGTCATTTTTTGTGGATTTAAGCCAGCTTTTAGGGAAGATTCACTAAAAAATCAAGAATATGGCATATGGTAGTCAAACTTGAATGGGCAATTTTCCATCTTTATGTGGAACTTGGATTCCAAGGCAACAAGATACTAAACTCTAATTATATGACAATAAAGTGTGATATCTTACTTCTAAATTATTCACTACTCGAAAACGAAAAGTACAATTTGGCACAAAACCAAAGCAAAGTTAAATTTCAAGTAACAGTAAATAATAATAAAGTGACATATCAAGATTATAGAGGCAACAAGAGTTGGAATGTGTTACTGATATATTTGATTGATATGAGTATGATCCTCACTGATATTAATGTTGGGGGAGAAGGGAGCGCTCATGATATGAAAATTCTCCCATATACATTGATTAATCCTAGATTCATATTCTCAGATTGTCCAAAAAGTAATCAATACCATACATTCCCTATTCCAAATTAAATTCAAGTGAATTTCTAATACTTTAAATATAACCCTTTTATATGGTTACAAAACTTTATTTGGCTATTTTCGCATATCCCAACATTCTTGGATATTTAGCTTCACACACAGTTAGAAGCATTTGTTACCATATTCTAAAGGTGAATTTCTGTATGTTGAAATTATGTTGTTGGAGATGTTTTGTACCCTTTGGTCTTTAACTTTTTTTCTTTTAAAGAAATTCTTTGGTCATTGTTACTGACTACTGTACAATAAGCCAGTAACCCTTCCAAAGCCAGAATCTTATATCTTATACAAACAAATATAGAAAGCCTACCCTTTGGTATCAGATAGTACAAGCATGTGTGTCTACAGTACAATTTACCATTTGTTTTTTTGCACTTAAAATAATCAAAATGATTTATTTGAGGTGAATAGATGCTTATTTTAAATGGCTAAAGGCAGGTCCCACGTTGAGGATGCTCACGATCTCGAATGACAAGATATACTTCCTAAATGTATCATTCACTATTAATTTGGCAGTGTATTTTGGCAGTACATTGTACACCATTTTTTTTTTTAAAAAAAGACATTTATTTAGGAGATTTTTTTTTAAAATCATATCGATCTGGGAGATACATTTGGTCCATAAAGGCTTTCAAAACATTATCCAAACTTATTAAAAATCAAAATTTGATAATTCAAAACTAAAACCAGATGATGAGACAAGTTCTGTTCCAAGGCACTTTTTATAAAAAATTACTTGGAGGTACCTCATTATTTGGGGAAACTATTTTTCGGTACTCTAAATTTTCAAAACTCATTTTCAGGTACCCTTAATTTTTGGGTTAGTAATTATTTGGTGTTTTTCCAGCCATCAATTTTATTAAGTGACTGAAATACCCTTATTATTCTTCTTCTAGGGTATTTCTTCAAAAATGGAAGAATAAGGGTATTTCGGTCACTTAACCAAATTGATGACCAGAAAAGTCCCTAATAATTTCTAACCCAAAAATTAAGGGTACCCCAAAATGAGTTTTGAAAAGTTGGGTACCTGAAAAACATTTCACCGAAAGTTAGGGTACCTCCGAGTAATTTTTTGCACTTTTTGTGTGTCTCATCTTTCACAAGGTTGCTACATCTTATGATTTTTGACACTATTTTTTTAATAGTAATTAGTAAGTATTAATTATCAATTATAAGAAGCTTTATATGCGTAGGTTGCGTCAATGAACACAAATGATACCCTAGTCGAATCAACCATTTTGTTAAGCTTATTTTAAGGGTTTGTTAAAATATATAAAAAAAATAATGGATAAAAGTATAATTTAATGCAATTTATATGTGATATTATACTTATAGAATTCAATCATATCATTTCATTTCATTTAATTATCAATCATGAATTTCTGTATTTTATCTTCACAATTCACATTTTTAGATGAGTCCACATATATTAATTATCAAACCTTTAAAAAAATTCTCAGTCTAAATAGATGTTTTCAAGGAAAACTTTAGGGTCACACACATATATTGGCCATGTTGGGAAAATAATTGTTACTCCCTCATTCTCATATTATCTGTCACTTTAACTAACTTTCTTTTTTCTCATAATATCTGTCAACTTATAATTCAAACACCACATTAATTACCAATTTATCAAATTAACCTAATTACATCTTTTTCTTCATTTTTTTTTATTCACCATTTTTCTTTTTTATTCATCATTTTTCTCATTTCCAATGATGAAATTTAATGTAAAGGGGAAGTTTTCTTGGTTTTGTGAATTATATATATCCTAAGTGACACATAATTTTGAAAGGAGGGAAAAGTTATTTGCATTAGTCTTAATTGTTTGTACAAGTTGTTTGACTTAGTTATTTTAATAAAAGTATCCGGTAAAAATAATTGTTTCATTTACATATCGATATATGTTTAGTAAAATTCATATATGTCTTTGACATAATCTAACTTTAGTTAAACATATTTTTATACATCTTAATGATTTTGTCTTTTTGGAAATTTTTATACTTATCTCTGATATACAAAGTGATTTTATCCATAAAACATTATTGTCTTGATCGATACTAATTATATACACTTATAGTGGTTGTCAACCATGACAACCACCGCAAGTGAAATAAATCTTACTCATACATATGTCAAGTTTTATTTTGATGCTTTAGCTTTTTTATTTAATATAAATTATAAAATATATTTTTTAAAATTTTAGTTTATTTTAATAAATTTTAAAATAAATATTTTTCATAATATGCTTGTTTGCTATGCAAAAACTTAGAATTAAGGTATTTAAATTTTAAAAAACTTCGTAAAATTTTTTTTATTAAGAAAATATATTTTATAATGTTGTACTAAATAAAAAAAAGAGTGACGAAGATAAAAGATAAAAAAGAGTGACTAAATATATTTTCTTATCTCTTTTTTTCTCATTCCAAAATTAGAACTTCCTCGTTACTATAATTATGATGGTTGATGGACAACGTTCTAGGCCGAAAATTTAGCCGTGATTGATTGTGAATAAAGTAGATTGATCACTTGATGCAAGTGTAAAGCCAAGACTAAATTTGCAATTTACAACACTGTCCATCAACAATGCTCATAATGGTAATGGGAAAGTTTAATTTTGGAATGGAAAAAAAAAGAGCTTAGAAAAAAAAAATTTACTTTTGAGCTCCATTAATGGAGAGGGGGAAGAAGGGAAGAATAAGGGTATTAACAAAAATGATGGCGGGAAAAACACCTAATAATTACTAACCCAAAAATTAAGGGTACCTCTAAATGAGTTTTGAAAATTTTGAGTATTAAGAAATAGTTTGCCCAAATATTATAGTACCTCCAAGTAATTTTTTGGTTTTTTAGGGTCACTAGCAATATAATTTTATAATTTAGGATTTTTGGATGCAAATATACTGAACTTTTGGGGTATTGGACAATAATGTATTGAACTTTGACCTTGGATAATAATGCACTGAACTTTGAAGGGTGTTGGACAATAATGCTCCAGGAACAATTTCGACGATGGCTGACTTGGTGATGATCTTACGTGGCACACCGAGAAGATAAATTGGCATAGTAATATCTAAATTTATGACATGTCACTTAATCTACACAAGCAAAAGTGATTTTATACAACTACAACAATGATTTCTCAGCGAAAACATGTTTAAGTGAATGTGATTCTATGTTTTTATGTTTTTTACTCTTTTCAAAGTTGATTCCCTTTGTTTATGTGTGAATTAGCTATAACATGTCATAAATTTAAATATTTTTGGGTCAATTCATCTCCTCCACCTATTAACTAGGATTGTCGTCGAGTCAGTCACTACCGGAATGGTTCTGGGTGCATTATTGTTCAACACTCCCCAAAGTACAGCGTATTATTGTCCAACGTCAAAGTTCAGTCTATTATTGTCCAATACCCTAAGAGTTCAGTATATTAGCATCCAAAAACCCTATAATTTATTTATCAAACACTTTGCTAGTTATTTTAACATACTCAAAACAGCTAATCACCCCCTAAAGATCCAAAAAAAATTCTTCGTTCCCCCAAAATGCCAATCTATTAAACCTCCTCTTTTGTTCCCCAAGCTTCTGTTCTCATATCAAGAGCAATAATAATATTGAAAGGGTTATTGCCCTTATGCGGAGTATTTGGAAACCCCCTAATATACTATTGTTTTCAAGTAGTCCTCCACCCCATCCACCACAACCTTGGTTCGTGCTAAAAGAGCCGTTGTAGAATGGAGGATGCAGCCTGGAATTGGGGATTCTATTTTAGACGTGGGAATGATTTCAAGCTCGGTTTGGGTAGCGTGAAGTAAGCCTTCGCAGGGGTCGTTCAAGCTAGACTTTGATAGTTCCAAGTCTTTAGGGGGTAGTGCGGGAGGATACATTATTCGGGATTCTTTGGGGCATATGTTGGTTGATCCCTCCTTCCCTTTGGCTTCTTCTTCCATTCTTGTGGCTGAAGCAACAACATTACGGAATGACCTTTATTATGCACTCCATCATGATTTCTCTTGTCTACTCATTGAAGGAGATAATCTCATTACCATTAAAGCGTTAAATGGAGATTTCCATACGTCGTGGGAGATTGACGCTTTACGCCAAGACATATGTTTGATGCTTCACCTTTGTTCTTATATTTTTATTTCTCATATCTTTAGGGAAGGGAATAGAGCTGCTAACTGGTTGGCTAATTTAGTATTTCTCTCCAGTCAGCAGCATGTTGGTCATCTCCATCGTCGTCTTTTGTCCTCTATTTTACGGGAGGGTAAACCGGGTTGATCCCTTGAAATAAGGGTTACCTAGGGTTGTCTTTCTTACCTTGGGTTAACAAAAAAAATATTTTAAAAAAAAACCTCCCTTATCTATGAATATCACATTTGTTCATTATTTATACAATTTGAGTATTGGTACTTGAATTTCAACTCATAACTTTTCTATAGAGGACTACTGCACACGGTGGAATGAAAATCAGAAAAATTGGAAAGTTTACCAAGCTAAATTTAAGAAATAATTATAGGAGTAATATACCATGAAAATTACATAACATCAACAATCTGATGTTGCCATGGCAATCAAAAGGATTAATCCATGTATAGAGTATGGGTGTTGTCATATGTATAAAGCATAGCATGTGGCATAAGATGGCATCCGATGAGGGCAGATTCTTTTCCACATTACATATTATTCCTGCTTTCAAAGTATTATTTATTCGATTTACAAATGTCTACAAATGAGAAATTGATTACTTTTAAGTATCACCAATGAATCGCGCCTGATTCAAAAAAGAATCAATACATTTTATTTTATGTTATTATTTTATGTCAATCTTCCCTACGTAGTTAAGGCCTCGTTTTATACGGTACAGCTGCGGTACGGTGCAGTGAGGTGAAATTTGAAAAAGTATGGTGAAGTGTGGTGGGTCGTGATAAGCTGTGGTGAAAGTTATGGTTGGTGGGATAGATAAGGAAAGAAAATGTAAAAAACAGAAGAAAAATGTGAGGAGAGAGAAAAGTAAGAAAATATTTTAGTAATGATTTGTAATAAAGTGTGGTGGAGTGTGGTGAAGTGTGATAAAATATTGAGTAGTGCGGTTTAATGCAGTACTGCACCGCGCGGTACCGTATAAAAGAATGGGGCCAAGAAGAATTTGAGGGCCTGATTTTTATTTTTTTATTTTTGTGTGGGGATGAAACTATCTCATATATTTCATTTTGTTTCACCTTTTTCACTTTGGCATTGTTTTTTTGGATGGGAAAGTAAAATTTTACATATTCTTAATATACCTTATCTTACCTTACTTATCATATCTAACGTACTTTTATAGAATTCATATTTAAAAATTTTTATTTACTTACCTCACATAGTTTATTTAAAAATAAAAAAGAAATGGGTGATATGATATTTAACTGCATGCACTGCATTACTTACATTTCATTTCCCAATCTTACATTACCTTACCTTTCTCCTTACTACCAATCCTCAAAAAATAAAAGTGGGCCCCAGCTTTGGGCCATTGGCATCCCCGTACTCCGTTCGCTACAGGCCTGTTGGGTTGTACCCCTAAGATAGGGGCCCGGTGGATTGGACTACTTACCTATATGAAAATAATACTAAAAAAAAAAGAATTACATTTCCAGGCCTTATTCTACTTATCTCACTTGATCTCACCTATCTCAATCACCATCTATCCCACCACACAAAATAACAAGTGTAACAACCCAAGAAAAATCTCCCTTTAATACGTGTGACTAACGTCGTTAATCAAAATTAGAAAAGAATTAATTTGTAGATTAAATAAAGCGCGTGCTCCTTATTTCTTCTCCTTTATGATTTTACTGTATTTTATTAATTTTTATATAACCATTGAACGTTTTTGCAGGGCTTGAACAGTGCAACGCGTTCCTTTCTAATTTTCTATGAATTTATCTCCGCTAATAATATCTCTTCTTGGCCAAAGTTAAAACTACCCTCATCGAACTTAACCCCGTTCTTTTTAGGATGATTCTAGTAGATGTTTTATGGTGTTACTTATGAAAAAGTAAAGCGAGAGCTACGTTTGCTATGGATCATCAGGGATAATTTTTATGAGTATTATATTTTGGATAATTGAATAGGGGTTTATATATATAAGATATGGGAGAATAAGTGGATAAAATCATTGGGCCTTTGGGGACTCTTTTGGCCGGCCAAGAGGAGGAAAGAGAGAGAGTTGGGCCTTGCCACATTACTAGTATTATATAAGGGAGAAGGGAGTATCAAATGTTATTTTGAATTCTTGCTCAAACACCTCACTCTTCATCTTGTTTAAGAAGTGTTCCTTGGTTTGCCCCCCACCAGCCGTCCACCATTGCTCGGCCGCAGGCATCCCGCGCGCCCCTTTGCTCTTGTGCTCTCTTGTTTTCTCCCATTCAAGTGTAAATCCTTTCATCTCAATTCTCCTCTTCAATTCTTTAAAGATTATGAATTAAATCTGAGTTTTCTCTTTTAAATTGTGATAAATTTCAGAATTTATTGTGGAGTTCTTGAGTTCTTCAAGGGAAGAAAGAAGATTCTCAAGTTGGAAGAAAAGGAGTGGGTGAGTTCTTGTTAAGTTCTTGTTAAATTCTTGTTATTTTGGTTGTTTCAAGTAAGTTCTTATGAAAAATGAGCATGCATGTGACCTTAGAGGCTTAATTCTCTGTGAGAGTATAGAAAAGTTAGTGGATTCAAGGCGCATGTTTACAATTTTATGCATAAATTGGGATTAAAAAGAGTATGGTAGTAATGCATGTGGAAATTGGTGCTAGTTTGTAAATGTGGTTGTGGTTATGAGAGTGCATGAGTTTGAAATTGTTGTTTTTAGTGTTTTCTTGACTTCTCAAGGCTAAGTTTCTGTGTACATGAGGGTAATATGATGTTTTAGGAAGAATCCTTGGCTAAATCACAAAAACTTAAGCATGCATGTGAGTTTTGAACATAAAGTTTCATTCTGGTTGAATTCGTGTTCTCCAGGAAGTAAAGGAAAGGATTTTTGGCAATATCAGGGTTTAATTAGGTAGACAAAGGTGTTATCTAACACCCGATTTTTACGAATCGGCTTTTCGTTGTGTATTTTAGAAATTATGACCAAAACCGTAAAACCGTACGAATCTGAAAATTTAGTGACGGCAGAATGGAAATGACTATTTTCGTCCCGTTAGAGTTTGATATAGCGTCGTGTCTAAACATAAAAGTTTTAGAGGACTGTTTAAGCTTTCCGGAATGGTATAGTATGAGTTCATATGACGTCGGATGAGCAAGTTATAAGTGTTTGTTTGAAGGACAGAAATTCTGGAATTTTTCCAGAATTAGAAGTTAGGGGCTGCTCCTATGTTGGGTTAAAATTAGACCTTTTCCCAAGCTTAAATCGTTTGGTGGTGAAAAGAAAAGTTAAAGTTTGATTCTTGAGCTTTCCGTAGACATCTTATAGGCCCAAAACCGAGTAGTATAACGCAAGATATCGCGTTCCGAAAAACGTTACCCGGCTTGTACAAATTCCGGGCAGATTGCTTAATTAAGCGTTTTGACCCTTATAATCATGTTTCTAGGCTTGGGTGTTAACGGTAAAGTTGTGGGGCGCGTCCTAAGCTTTCCGAAAAGTACTCTTATGTGGCAATCCGATATCTGTAGCAATAGTTACCTTCCTCTTTGTAAATGTAGGAAAATTCTTTTAGTTTACGAATCGGAATTGTTCTTTAAGAATTCCTCACCCTTCTCCTAACTAGATGAGAAATTCTAACTCAAAAATTTCGTCCTCTCTCTCAAGTGATTGTTGCTCGTGCACTGTTCAAGTCCTTGCTCGTTGGTGGTTTCCGTTTTCAGGTACATGTACTACTTAGCTTTTATGCTAAACATGTATTTAAGCTATTTATTCTCGTATTATCTTATTTGCGCTAAAGTGGTTCTTACATATATATACTTACATGCTGAAATTTTATTACTAAACAAGCCTACGTGAAAGGTGCTATTTTGTGAATAATAATTTCAGGTTTTCGAAGTGAGTTCCATGCTTTAAGACCTAGTATTGTTTTATGAAATTAAAGAAGGAAATTTCCCCCCTTTTTGTAAACACCTAGTTTAAGTTTGGGTACGAAAAGTCAAGGGTTACTTTCTAAGAAGCCTTTTTATAAGTTAATTTTACTTGAAGAAGGTTCTTTCAATGCTTGTTGTCTAGTTATAATTAAAGGTTATCTTTACGGTTAAAGTTTTCCAAGAAATTAGAAATTGTCATAAGTTGTAAAGCCCCGCCCATGAGTTATGTGCGTAAAAGCACACCAAGGAAATAGTGTTTTAATACATACCATGTTCACGTACTTTGAGCACCTCATAAGAATTTATTTTGTGCCTTAGATGTACACCAGGAAAATCTGGCCAGTAGGATAGATATCCACCATCCGGACCTCCCGACCGGTCCGGGTATGCGCATACGGAGGCTAAGCCGCGCAAGTAGGGGCACCCATGTTTAAAGTTCTACCGTATCATGTCATCTCTCTTTGTTAAACTTTTACTCTCGTACTTTGTTTTAAATTCAATACTCTTGTAGCCTTGTATGATTTTATGCTCTTTTATAAAATTATGGTTGTATTCCTAGCCTTGCAAGTTTACTATTGAAAGTTTATTTCCTTTACACGTCTAACCAACCTGTGATCGGTTACCCTATTAAGTTAAGGTATTTGTGTCATGAAGTCAGGGGGTTACCAAAAATGTGATTCCTTGTAAGTTGGCTTATTAAGCTCTTTTCTTTCGAACTTTACTTGATTTATCTATTAAATGGAGCCGCGCGCCTAGGGGTAATGAAGTTAAAGTTTTATTTACTGTTTTTTTATTTAATTCCGGTAGTATTCGTACTGAGTAAAGCTCACTTTTTAAGTTGTCTGTTACTTTTAGGGCCGCAAGAGAAATGCAAGGGCAAAGTCACTGACGGGCGGAACCCAAAGACAACCTAGGTGGTATCCAGGTGATCACGGAGTTTTTGGAAGTTTTATAGGAAAAAGGGTTAGGGGTGTGATGAAATGATTGGGAATTGATGTTGCTTTTGGTCTTGTGGTGTGTGGTTATGAACGGTTTGTATGTTAAATTTTTTTTCCACTTCTTTGGGTTGTATAATCTTAAGAGTCTCCTACCCTGGTGATTTGCGATGTCTTGTTATGGTGGTCTATTTATGAGTTGGTTAAAGTCTCATGGCGTGGTGTATGAAGTCTTAGCCTAATCCATTTTCATGGGCGGCGGTACTACTCTCAGGTGATTATCCGCTGTTAATCATTGGGTTAAGTAGTGAGTTAGCTTAATCTGGTGACTAGTAACCTAGGGGTGTTACAACAAGGTATTGAGAGAAATTATGTTTGCGAGGAACTTGAGAGATAACTGACAGATTTAAATTTGTTACACAAGTTGCTCATTTATTATTTCTTATCATTTTTGATAACAGGTGATGATACATGTCTTATCCCAAGATACTGTTTAAGTGTCTTACGCTTCACCAAATCAGTATTTCTTATGACTTTTGACACTATTATTTTAATAGTAATTATATATATATATATATATATATATATATATATATATATATATATATATATAAAATATCCAACTTGATGTCCATGAAAATAATACTTGATGTCCACCAGAAATGCTTTGATGCTCACATACTCATATAAGGCCCATACTCATGTGATATATATATATATATATATATATATATATATATATATATATATATATATATATATATATATATGTATGTATGTATGTATGTATGTATGTATATGTATGTATGTATGTATGTATGTATGTATGTATGTATGTATGTATATATATATATATATATATATATATATATATATATATGTATGTATGTATGTATGTATATCAAATATCCAACTTGATGTCCATGTAGTACTTGATGTCCACTAGAAATGCTCTGATGCTCACATACTCATATAAGGCCCATACTCATGTGATATATATATATATACATATACATATATATATATATATATATATATATATATATATATATATATATAGAGAGAGAGAGAGAGAGAGAGAGAGAGAGAGGTAAACATTAGCAATTATACATACATACATACACACACACACACACACACACACATATATATATATATAATTGCTAATGTTTACCTCTTTTTTTTTAAAAAAAAAACTTTTATATATATTAATTGATTATTAATCATGATTACCCTTTTTTTGAAAAAAAAATATTTCATAAATATTAAATGTAAGGTGAGCTATTGTTTGCAACAAATAGAAATTTATTAATTTAATTAAAATATACTAATACAAATTATCTTAACTCAAAGTTAGTTCAAGGTATCTATTTCTTAAAAGGCAACATTATTGTATTTAATAAAAAATAATTTTGATATTTAATTTTGTATATGAAGTATCGTTCCAACATAATTTATGTTAGCTAATGTAATTAAGCCGATATTATCAAAATGCTTACATTTACTAATTGTTATATTTGAAGTTACGCGCTATGAAGTATACTTATATGAAAATTGCCAATATATTCTTTTTTAACCTCCTATTATATTACAAGGAAGTTAACTTTTGGTTTGAATTTTTATAAAATAATTAGCAATGACCAATAATGAATTTTTTCGGTTAAAGGAATTTTTACCATTAATAGTTAGTAATAACCAATAATGAAAGGATTTTTTAATGACAAAACATATTAGTTTTTGAGAAAGGAAATAATGGCCAAATTTGTGAACAATTTTATAAATACTATTTTGAAAAATTAGGGTTCAAAAGTAACTTTTTTTTTAACTGTAACTTTGGCAATATTAATAAAATATATATTTCAACTATATTTGTTATAGACATTTTTAATGCTTTCATTAAACTTTTCTAATGTTTGAATATGGGTGTTTGTAATTCATCCTTCTTGAAACTTATCACAGATTAATTCATATTTCATTTTAATTTTGTTGTTTTTCATATTGATTTTTACATTAGAATACATATTTTCATAATAAGTAATTATCTTAAGCACAATTGTCATTGTTATATAAGTTTCGTGAAATGAACTAAAGTCGTTACTAACTATTCAATGAGTTAATTAAAATTTATGAAATGAACTAAAGTCGTTACTAACTACCGTGAGTATGTGATCTAGAAAAAACTAACGTAAGTATCTAAGTTTATACTTTTTAGAGTTTAGATCAACCAAACCCTAATGTTATCAAATTTTTATAATGTTTTCTATAATTTTTATTTATTTATTAGTTTGCTATTAAGTTTGTAAGTATTTTATTAAGAAATGTGTATTGTATAAATTTTAAAAATAGTTATTGTTTTTGGTACTTGAATGTTATTTGACTATAAATTGCTCTTTTCCTCATTGAAACATATTTACAAGTTAAATAGTAGGTTTTAGTTTCCATGTCTTTTCAAAAATTTTCATATAAGTTTATTCATATATATCTTACTCTTATAAATTTTATAATATTTTTTTATACTTTTATCAAATAACTAAATTTAACATGCAACTTTTCATATGGGTTAAGGTTTCAAAAGTTTAATATATCCACATTTAATTTTGTTTAATTTCATAGCATTAAAAAATATCAAAAAAACATATAATTTAATTAATAGATAATGCTTGGAGATTTTCCGTGATTTATTGGATGCAATACCATAATGTTTAAACTTTCTTAGATTTCAAGCGAGCAATAATAAATTCGATTTGGTAGACTTTAAATATGTTTAATTTCATAGGAAGAAAAATTCTATGTTTGAATGTTGGATGCATTCAATTTGTATTATTTAGAGTAAATTCAATTTTGTTCAAGGAAACAGACAATATTATTGTACACATCGTAAATACGTGATTGTATATTGCATTACAAATTTACAACAATATCAAATTTTTACAAATATGAAGATTAAAATACGACCGTGCAATGAACAGTATAAGAACTAGTTATCAATTATAAGAAGCTTTGGATGCATTAGCTACGCCAACGGGCATGAAGATATCTTAATCGAATCAACCCCTCTGTTATGCATATTTTAGCTGTTTTTTTAATATTAAAATTCATGGATAAAAATATCATTTTATGCAATTTATATGTGGTTTGATCCGGGCCCCACTCGGACCCTCTTGCTTGATGATATCAATCTCTCGAGCACGCGAGAAGTCCATTAATGGACCAAGACTTAGACCCGAGACACACTCGTACTTAGACCTGTTCAACAGCCGGATCAGTTAGGTCGGAAGTTTTCGACCTGTCAGCATAAGCCCGACCCCGCCCGACCTTTGGGCCTGGTACCCTCTGCCCGAGCCCGGGTCAATGGGCCGACAATTGTATAGTGTTAGGAATGTGTCCTAAAATCACCTAATCTCTTGATCTCACAATTATTTGTTTCCTAATTGTATTAGGATATTATTTAGGTTTCCTTATTATGTTAGGTTTCCTAATTGAATTGGATTCTAAATCTAATTGGAGTGGGAGTCAAGTTAGGTTTATAGGGAGTTTTTCCTATAAATAGGGTTCAATATTCTCCACTTCATTTCACGGACCGGTGTACGACGCGTGGCGCATGGCGTTTGGCGTCGTCGAGTACGGCGAACAATGATCGAGTTATAGAGAGTCAGAGAGGAAGAAAATATTGAGAGGGAAAAAGGTCTCACCAATATTTTTGGATCCCAATTGTATCGAGAGAGAGAGATTGTGATAGTAATCTCCTCTATTGTAGATCGCATCACACCCTGTGATAGTGATCGTGTTGTACTCCTCCTTTCTCATAGTGGATTGTTTTTCTGGCTGTCGCCGGCTTATAATGTGGGTTCAAGAAAAGAAATAGTCAAGGCAAGAAGGGGCTAACTATGGATATTCTTATGTAAACGGGTGGCCAAGGCTTGCGGGTTCAATTCCTAATGCCTCTGTCATCTTGTCAATGTACAACGCATAGCAATTTCAAGGAGATGCAAAGCAAATGAAGGACGATGCCACAATGGTTAGTCACTCATGGAAATAAGACTAATAAAAATGATTAGTCTTTTCTTTTAGGCTTATGTGGACTCACGGGTAACGCTCAATAATCATTACCCAGTTTAAAAGATATGCATAATGCACAACTCACTCTTAAAATGGTGACAAAAGTAATCGGTCTCATTATCCTAGCACAATTCTCACAACATTTAGCTTCACAACTCGTGTCAATTCACAGTCTTTCACAAACGGGCTATACAAGATCAAATCAAGTCAAAAGAAAACTATCTTGCCTAATCCTATGTCAAATAGTTCTTTTTTTTTAAATTTTTTTCAGATTTTCTAATTTTTTTTCTTTCAACTCTCAGAAACTTTTTACAAGACTCAAAATGAAAATAAGAACATAAGAAAACGAAAACAAACTACGAAAAGAAGAAATTAAAACTTTTTACAAGTGAAACTAAACTAGAAAAATAAAGAAAAGCAAATCATAACAAAAGAAAAAGACTCAAAACAAGTAAAAAGCAAAATAAAAGCAAAACGACTCAAAACACACATATCCACAAAATTTTACACAAATCCCCCCATGCTTAAACCGAGCATTGTCCGTAATGCAAAACATCACCCGAGAAGCAAAGGAAGAAAACACAAAGAGGTCAAAGAGAGGTATCATGGAGGTGGAGGAGGGGATAGGTTGCAGGTATGGTTAAGCTGCCAATCACGAACGGACCACATCAAGGCAAACATCTCATCTTGACTACGTTCAATCCTACCCTGGGAGTCCCGAAGGGCTTGAAACTCAAGCTCACAATAGATTTGGAGGTCGTTAAGCATCTCTTCAAGGGTAAGCTCACCATCACCCTCATCACTTTGCTCATCGTTGCTACTGTCATCACTCTCTCCATCCTCTCGGATGGCTAGTGGAGCCTCAAGATCGGGCTGGTTTGGATCCATGGGAGGTAGAAAGAGGATGTTAGGGACATGTTGGATGGACACATGATCATGGGGAAGCCGCATCAACTCATTGTTAGGGTACCGCCACAAAACAGCAGCCCCGTCCAATGTACACATTTTCATAGAACAAAAGGTCTTAGCATCCAAAGGCAAAGGTGCACCTACTAAATCTCGCTGATAGATCCCAACCAAAATGTCTTGCAAATACAGTGAGTAGACCCCCCCCCCCCCCATAACAATATCCCCTTTCCCTAGGCTAGCATGTCTCTCTAAATGAAGAGGAAAAAGGGCAGTGGGGTTAACATCAGGTCGAGCATAATACATCCCCCACAGCACATAAAATTCAGCCTTAGAAGCAACATTCATGCTATCACCACGTCCAAACATTCCACAGGATAAAATCCGGTGAATAACCCGAAAAGTCGGATTGCGGATGGCGGTGCACTTAGATTTGCGAGGATTATAATCATTCCTTGTAGTAAGGAATTGCCAAAAGGCTTTGGTTATAACAGGCACCTCTCTCCTCCCTCTATCAGTTATAACAGGCAGTTGAAATATCTCAGCAAATTCGGCCAAGGTTAGGGAATGGGTCTCCTCATCAATGTTAAAACTAATCAAACCATCCCTAGTGGTCAAGTCAACTTCGAAAGTGCTAAGCACCTCCAAGGTCAGGTTGCGATAAGTAGGTTCTCTCATTCGAGCAAAGCGCAACATGCCACAACGATTTAACAAACATTCAACATCAGTTAACATGCCAGTCGAAGCAAAAAATGGTTCATGCATATATCTAGTGGCTACAACTTTACGCTTGCTCAAAGCAAGATAACGATCATACATTTCACCTTCGAGATTAAATGGATTGTTACCTCTATTTGGCCGTGAAGATCGTGCACCTTTGTCCTTACCCTTGCCTCCATCAACTTTCCGCCTCTTAGAAGATGGTTCCTCTTGGACTTGACCTCTACCCCTAGCCATCTTTCAATAACAAAGGGTTACAACAATGTTAGTTATATACAAAAGTGCAAAAGACTCAAAATTGATGGTGAAGTTGGTTTTTACAAACCATCATTGACTTAAGAACAAAACAAAGCAAGAAAACACGAAACTAAGACTCCTAGGACAAAAATCTAACAAATAGGTAAGCTAAAACAATATTTACATCCTAGCAAACCAAACAACACTACTAAAAACAACACTAAGGTGAATGACCAACTATATACAAATCACCATAATGACTAAACTAAGCTTAAACTAAAGCAAGAAAAGAGTTAGCTATACACAATAACCAAATTACTACCACAAAAGACTCAATGTATATACAATCAACCAAATATACTCACTAAAGTTGGAGACAAACCACACCAAATACACAATCAAACCCAAAGCATACAAATTGCCCTCCAAAACAATTCAACCAAGATTAGAGAAATCAAAGTTGAACAATTCACACCAAAATAGCAATAGGGTTCGAATTAACCTTAGTAATTGAATTGGGCATCAACCAAACCAAACCAATTAAGCACAAAGAAACCCTAAATTCAAAAACCAAGACAATGAATCTCAAAAATTAGTAAATTAAACAAAGTAAACTAAAAATAAACAAGAATCAAACCTTTTACAAGAGAATTGAGAAGAAAGGGAAGAACTTGGAGTGAGTAGGGTTTGGGAATGGAGTGTGGCTGCTAAGGAGAGGCGTGCGTGCGCTGCGATGGGGAAATGTGGGACGCGGCGTGCGCTGTGGAGCGGTGAAGAAGGAGAACGGGTAGGCGAGAAAGGGGTTGTGCGCACGAGGAGAAGAGATGTGGGGAAAACGGAGCAAAGGCAAGGGGATGGAGAAGAAGCAAGGTCGCATTCGTAGGAGAAGAAGAGGCTGGGGAGAATGGTTAAGGAGACACGGGTGAAACAAGAAAAAAAAAATTAGGGCAATGGCTTAGTTCGGTGCAGGCATGGGTCGTGCCAAACGAGCACGGACCGTGTCCGCCTTACCTTAACAAAAAAAGACGTTCAGGGGATGAAACCTAAGTCAAGTAATGAATCAACGATGTGGATTGAACATTCATTATTGTGCACAATCAAGGTTCAATAACAGCATAAAACGCTTCACAATGAGAGTTTTTCACTAGAGCGAATTGCCAAGACTAACCAAGCACCTACTTTCGTGGTTATTTTGATTTAGTCAAGGTTCAAGATCTAATTATCACAAGAACCTTAATTAAAACTTCTATGTCTAGACAATTTTAATTAGTTTAACCTAGGTTTTCGGGTAATCAAACTTCTCCTTTCGGTACTTCATTCAACAACCTAATTACTTGCAATTGGTGATCAAGCAAAAGCAATAACAATTCAATTCAAAGACCAATAAGATTGAAACAAACTAAATTCATGTCTATTCAATCCAACAAAGTCAATTCATCAAACAACTTCAAAGGTTCATCCCCCAAACTAAAAGAACTACTCACTATTCATGATTGAAACTACAAAGCAATTGAAATCTACTCTAGAAAGCATATAAAAGTCTATGAGAGAATGAGAAATAAACCAAACGGAAGAACAATCTTGCTAGAAATCACCAATGGAGGACTTTTGCTCCTCCACTTCAAAGTATGTAGAAATTTCTTTTCGATCTCCAATCTTCTCTCAATCTTCAATGGTGGATGGAATATGGATGAATGAAGGATATGATTAGGATTAGGTTATGGAATGGAGGATGGTAGAATGATGATTGCCCCCATAAACAGCCGGAATCAACATAATATAGGCAAATTGCAACTCAAAACCGCCGAAAATGAAGAGACACAGGTGACACGAACCGTGCCAGGGGTGACACGGACCGTGCCCCTACTGACACGGACCGTGTCCCCTTAGGCACTACCCGTGTCAGCTCCCTGCATCAAATTCCACACTTTCTGGCCATAGACGACCCGTGCCACTTCTTTGGGCACCCGTGTCACTGCAATCTCGGGCCTAGGAGCTCTTTGGGCCATTGTTTGGGCCTTGGGTGATCCAACTCCTCACTTCTTGGTCCTTTATGCATATAACCTGGATCTACATTTGATTCTTGACTCGGTTTACATCGATTCTTCATAAATTACCTACAAAACTCACCAAACTCCAAACCAAGCGTAATATGGGAAATTCGGGCATAAAATAATATAATCAAATCAAATATTCCCCAAATTCTCATCAAAACAACCAAGTTTTCATATATACAAGAAGCACTTATCAAAATCCCCCGTGCTTAGTCTTTGCTTGTCCCTAAGCAAGTCCAAACTCAAAAGAAAAGGCAAAGAAAGAAAATGAAAGAAAATAAAAGAAAACGGGACAAAAATGACTCAAAGAACTCAAAGTAAAAATGTTAGGAATGTGTCCTAAAATCACCGAATCTCTTGATCTCACAATTATTTGTTTCCTAATTGTATTAGGATATTATTTAGGTTTCCTTATTATGTTGGGTTTCCTAATTATATTAGATTTTAAATCTAATTGGAGTGGGAGTCAAGTTAGAAATAGGGAGTTTTTCCTATAAATAGTGTTCGGTATTCTCCACTTTATTTTACGGCCCGGCGTACGGTGCGTGGTGCACGGCGCACGGGGCTCGTCGAGTACGGCGAACTATGATCGAGTTATAGAGAGTCAGAGAGGGAGAAAATATTGAGAGGGAAAAAGGTCTCACCAATATTTTCGATCCCAATTGTATCCTGAGAGAGAAAGATTGAGAGTTGTGAGGGAGAGAGATTTGTGTTGTAATCTCCTTTGTTGTGGATCGCATCACACGTACCCTGTGATAGTGATCGGGTTGTACTCCTCCTTTCTCATAGTGAATTGTTTTCTGGCTGTCGTCGTCCGTGGGTTTTTCTCCGAGTTCTTCGGTTTCCCACGTAAACCTTGTGGTTGTGTTCTTTTATCGCTCTTATTATTTTGTTCCTGAATTTTGTTGTAATTTCCGTCATCTCAATTCGATTTATTTCGCTTTCGTTGTTACCTTGCTACTCACTTTTCTCTAACAAGTGGTATCAGAGCAAGGGGGAGATGTCTTCAATCATGAAGTGTGAAATTCCGAAATTCGAGGGAACAGGGAGACTGCAGTTGAAGGCGGTCCTTGATTCAGCACGGTGTAAGGGATGTTGAGTATCCCTATACGGAGACTGATGTAACGATAAGCGACGAGAACTTCAAAAAAGGGCTAAAGAAAGAGAACCAGGCGCGAGTTCGAGTTGAGGTGGAGCAGTTCTCGCCAAAGTTCAGGTTGATGAGCCTGATGTTCCTCATGTGGAGGAAGAACCGTGCATGGCAAGGGATCGTCCTAGGAGGGAGATCAGGAGACCAGCACGGTATTATGAAGATTGGGTGCACAAGAAGAGCCACGTAGAGAGTGACTGTTGGAGAAATATGAAAGACCAGGAGCAGGGTAGTAAGGATAACCGCACCAAAACTAGTACAACAAACTGTGTTGAGGTTAACGGTTGTAGGTACGAAACAGAAGATGGTGTCCCAAAAGCGCACAGGGGTTCCATGGTTCGGATGAAGAGAGCCAAGAAGGGCAGCCTATAGACCCTACAGGGGTCTACAGTGACGAGAACTGCAGAGGTAGTCTCAAACAAAGACAGTGGTCTCAACAGCATCCAGCATGCGGATGTGATGTTTACACTGAGTGCCATGGCTACGCCCTGTGGAGGGGCGTGTTGATGGCGACAGTTAAGATGTTTATCTGGACTGATGATTCGTTGTTTTTAGTCCAAGGTGGAGTTTGTTAGGAATGTGTCCTAAAATCACCGAATCTCTTGATCTCATAGTTATTTGTTTCCTAATTGTATTAGGATATTATTTAGGTTTCCTTATTATGTTGGGTTTCCTAATTATATTAGATTTTAAATCTAATTGGAGTGGGAGTCAAGTTAGAAATAGGGAGTTTTTCCTATAAATAGTGTTCGGTATTCTCCACTTTATTTTACGGCCCGACGTACGGTGCGTGGTGTACGGCGCACGGCGCTCGTCGAGTACGGCGAACAATGATCGAGTTATAGAGAGTCAAAGAGGGAGAAAATATTGAGAGGGAAAAAGGTCTCACCAATATTTTCGATCCCAATTGTATCCTGAGAGAGAAAGATTGAGAGTTGTGAGGGAGAGAGATTTGTGTTGTAATCTCCTTTGTTGTGGATCGCATCACACCCTGTGATAGTGATCGGGTTGTACTCCTCCTTTCTCATAGTGGATTGTTTTCTCGCTGTCGCCGTCCGTGGGTTTTTCTCCTAGTTCTTCGGTTTCCCACGTAAACCTTGTGGTTGTGTTCTTTTATCGCTCTTCTTATTTTTGTTCCTGAATTTTGTCGTAATTTCCGTCATCTCAATTCGATTTATTTATTTCGCTTTCGCTGTTACCTTGCTATTATATTTTTCGCTAACAAAAAATAAAAAGACTCAAAAGTAAAAATAACAAAAACGAAAATTTTTATTTAATTACAACTCCGCATGATGGCAATGATAGAACATTCAATCAACCCAATCTAATCTAAAGTACAGCCCAAGAGTGAAAAAGAAACGAATTTACACAAGTAAATGAAGACAAACGATTCAAGAATGGTACCCATCAAGTTCAACCAATCACCCTTAAATTAGGAATGAAGAAAAAGCAGGAGACAAAATGTGACTACTGGGAGAGAGAAGATGAAAGTTTCATCAGCAGAGTTTCGCATTGCATATGTTCTAACACCTTGTTTAATTTGTGTGTAATTGTGAATTATGATTATAGCTAGCTAGGAATACATGTTCACTTTCACAGTTTGACATAATGGGATTTAAAGAAGCTAGAGTGAACGTTTGAAATCTTTCATTTGGAAGAATATATGTGCAAGTTTTTGTCTATATAAGAAGATGACAACATCAAAGAAAACAAAGCAAGCATACTTGTTTCATCATACGACAAATCTAAGCAACGAAGAATCATTTGACATGAAAACACAAAAGTTGGTTTAAATCCAAATTATGTCCCTAGATATATATGTGGCTTATTAGTTTGTGTAGCTCTCTATACTATGCAAAACTGAAACAAAGAGCCAATGCATGAGAATTGAAGGTGAAGTTATGAGAAAGAAGCCAGAAGCATAAAACAGAAAATAACAACTGTTTTGGTCCCACTGAGAAATTGAAATCCCAACAGAATTCGCATTTAATGGCCTCCTATTGGTTAAATTTGCCAATACTCTTATATTTTGGTGATTCACTTCCTCTAGGGCAAAATATACATTTTTAGGTTTAGGGTTTTATTTGTGGATGTATATATCCATGGAGCATAAGGGATTATTTGTATTTTGGGACTGAAGATAGGTATTTATTTTTCAGTCGCATTTATCATTTGTTTATTTTTGGGCGCAAAGGCATGGGTTGAATAAAAAAAGACATTTAATTTTGTAGGTTGAGAAAAAGGCTCGTATACTATTTTTCTTTATCTTCATATGTTTAAATTTATCTCCCGATTAGCGCCTAACTTCAGGACTAAGGTTAAAACTAATATTAAAGTTGTAATACACCTCTCTTACTCATGTCGGAACTACTTAGACACTGGATACTTTAGGGTCTAATTAGTTTCGACATGAATAAGAGAGGTGTATTATAGTTTCAATATCAGTTTTGACCTTAATCCTGAAGTTTGGCGCTAATCGGGAGATAAATTCAAATATGAGAAGAAAAAAAAAACAGTACACAGGCTTTTTTTCAACCTACAAACTTTAAGGTCCTTTTTTATTCAACCCATAAACTTTAGAGTCCAAAAAATAAACAATGAAAACCGTGAGATCAGAAAATAAATACCCCTATACTTCGGGGTCCAAAATGCAAAAAACCCTGGACCATAAGTTATGGTTTGGTGCAAAATGTTTCCGAATGCTATATTACTCCACATTAATGTTTTCAAGATGGTGGAGAAAAATTAATGTCACAAAAAAAACTATAGAGAGATATTTAGTAAAAGTTAGTCAAGGTAACTTTTATCAATTTAGTCAACCAACAATTACGGTAATTTCATATTGTAAATTAATGTAATTTGAAAATAATTAACGGTCAAAATTTAATTAATGAACAAACATTTTAGGATGGAGGTAGTATTTCATTGAGATAATAAAGTGAGAGATAATACAAAAGGAGAAAATTTTGTTAAAAAGTTGAACAAAAAAGATCAAAAGTATGATAATGACATACTTGCATTTATAATGAATGTATGGCTGTTAACTATATTTATATTGAATGTATCACTGCTAATTATTCCCATGTCCTTGTTTATTTGTTCACTTATTTAATTTTTTTATTCTTAATTATTTGTTATGTTGTATTGTCAAGGTAACTTTTATCAAATTTTTTGTTCTAATAATTAACTCTTCCTATTCTTCATCCCTATTTTCAATATTAAAGCCCGTGAGGACTCGCGAGCCTTGGAGCCAAGTTACAAGCCTCACTTTTCAGGCTCGCCAAGCTCGCATGCCAAGCCAAGCCTATAATATAGCTCACAAGCCAAGCCTCAAACTTGTCTAGCTCGAGCTCAGCTCGACTCATTGCCAGCCCTGCTAGTAAGAAATCAACTATTGACGAAAATAGGTGATTTCATTCATTTTTAAAATATTCATATATATTCCTTCCGTCCCTATTTATTTGTCATATTGGGAGAATGGGAAGATATAAAGACAAAGCTGTTGAAGACAGGGTCAAGGTCCTTCACCGCGCATCCGCGAAGGACCTTAGGTTTTGATGAAAGCCAAAATCCAGAAAAGGGAAGTTGCCTTATATTATATATTCTGATTATATAATATATATTCGGATATATTTTGATTGTGTGATTTATTTGTAGATATAAATCATAAGGAAAGCATAAGGAAAATAAATCAAGAGGATTGTGCAATCAAATACAAACCCAAAAGGAAAGAATCCGTTGGATGATTGATGATTGAGGAAGCATCAACACAAAAGGGAAGAATCAACAATGAAGGCAAGTTACCGTTGGAATGGTTCAAGTTCAAGCATCCAAAGCCCTCTATAAAAAGGACGATTGAAGAACTGAGAAAATCATGCGGTTCCACGGAAGTAATCGCGGGATAAGAAATCCGGAGGGATTTCTGAATATGTATCCAATGGTTCGGTGGTGAAGGTAGCCAGTAAAGGACCTCTGGTGAAGGGATAGCCAAGGACCTTGGTGAACATTCTTTGTGTCCACATGTGGTGGTGAGATGGTGTGTAGCATAGCCTTGACGGACTAAGGTTGTGTGAGTGTGTGCTTCAATGTAATCCATCATGTTTCAAATCGCCGCTAGGGTTTTTCCTACGACGATCCTTATCTGTAGCTGTCTCAAGGACCTTCGGCCTTGGTCAGTGAACCTATCAGTAAGTGCCTTCAGGCTGTTACTTCTTATTTTTATTTGTAAGTGTAACTTGTTCTCTGATTGATATATATATATATTGAGGTAATTCAGTTACACTGCGTTTTGATCCTTGGTTTGAAACCAAGGAAGTTTTCTCTAACGTCCTTATCCAGTGTGTAGAACTTAATTGTGAAATTCACCCCCCTCAAGGACCTCAACAAAAACATAGGGAAAATTAGAAGAAAATAACCATTTAAAGAAAGAATGATTATATTGACTCGGTATCGTCCTAGTAAAATACATTTTTTTTACCATCAAATTATAAAAACAAAGTAGGGATTATTGGTATACAAAAGATGAAAATAGGGATTAATAACTCTTTCTCTATATATATGTGTGTGTGTGTTGGGGGTTCTATGCGTGTGAGGTGTTGATTGAAAGAAGTAAATGTAAAAACCAAGGTGAAGAGGCAACTTCTACGCGTTGTACAGTCTATTGGGTTCACAATCCTTCATTCATGTGTCCTTTTCCATTTAGGTGGCCCATGCAAGATGTATTACAATTTACAAAGCTATCACAATAATTCAATATCTGATTATTTCCGTTCTTTTTGGAAACAACTTAGACTTACTTGCACTAAAATTCAACTATCCCAAACGTGAGGGAGGAAAATTATTCCTCCACCAAATTATCTATCATTATACACGGTGTGGATTAAATTTTTATAAATTTGACCGTAACCTTCTCAATTTAAATAATGAATCATATTAAATTACCATGATTAGATTAATAGTGAAAGATAATCTTATATAAATATAATCTTATAGTTATTGCGAATAAATATAATTAACAATAATTAGTTCATAGTAATAATCTACAAAATATTCATCGTAACATTCATCCTCTTGACTTTCAAGCCGTGATATATAAGTATACAACAAGGAAATGTATTATCCCTAATTAAGGTCCAAAAAAAGAAAAAACTGACAATTCGATACAAAATATATATTTACTGCCCACTTAAATGTCATGTCATTACTTTTGGTTGTTTGAGGATGTGATGCTCCTATTCATCTTATTAGAGTATATGCAATTTGGAATTCTACCAATAGATTTTTTTTATCTTCTCTCTTCCAGTTGTCACCCTCTCTTCCATTTTTTTTCTCATTCCTTTGACTTCTAAAACTCTGCGGAGAAGATACCTTTTGATTGGTATGTAATGATAATATACCTTTCGTTTGGTCATTTTTCCGAATTAATTACTCTATTTGCAATGTACAACCTTTTGGCACTAATTATACAAAGTTTATCAAAGAAGTGGTAGTCAAGTAACAACTAGCATCATCTTTTTATCAAGGTTTGAATGCTGGTGGAAACAAAAATTTGTCATTAGGTGAAATTTTGAAGTTTGTGGATCACTTTATCATGGATAGCTTGGTACCTTCCCTTTCTGACTTATAAAATTTACTGATAATTAATTTTGTGAAACGGATTCGGTGAACAAATAATTAAATACACCGGGGTGGGAAAAAAAAAAGGTAAGGAGAGTTAATTTCAAAGACGAAAATGATAAACATCTTTGATTAAGGGCATCTTTGATTCGAAATTGTGCATATACATGTGACAGTGGGTATACATATACCTATAAATGTAGAAAAGCAGAAAATGAATATTCAGATAAAAGTAGAAAAAAAGTAGAATAAATAAACAAATTAAGTAAGATGAAAAAGAGTATTGTAGTAAAAAGTTTTTCTAGTTCTCTAGCACCCACTCCATAATGCTCACAATACCCAAACACACTCTCTCTCTTAATTTACAAATCATTGTCCATTTATGACATGCTTGCTTCTCCATCTTGGTAGCTTTTTCATACAGATCGAAAAGGTGGTGAGATAAAAGAAAAGTTCTTAGAAGTGGAGAAGGGGAGATGGAACTACCTTTTTCAAAAGTTAAATTATTAACTCTGCAGTTGGTGACAAATAATACATATCATTTTATAATATATTATGTATTCATTTTTCACTACTTCAATACAATATTAAATTTTTTATTATCGGTCAAATAATAGTATCCATTTATATGTAGGTATTCCTGTTAAGCTTCGTCGCAATATGTTTTGCTCTTAATAATGTAGTGATTGACATAGGGGGATCTGGGGCTTCGCCGACAGTGGTCACGGCCACCCTTAACTCAAAAAAAATTAAGTATAATTTGAAATAAAAATTATAAATTTTATATTTATTTTATAAAATAATAGTGTATTGGACACCCCTAATAAGAAAGTTAAGATCTGCCACTCACATATGTATGACTCACTAGTTTATTTTTAAAAAGTTTCAAGAAAAACAGGGGTTATGGAAAACCTGAAGATTTTTGCGTGGGTGGGGAAACACAGAATAGAGGCTCAAACAGAAAACAAAGGCAAAATTGGGAATGTTAGATTTGACACTCTTTTCATTAGTGATGATATAAGTTTTATTGTAGCACATACAGGATGTTTTATGCGTCTTTGCGGTTGCATGATAATTGATATGAATATAATTAAGCTAAAGTTTTTTAAAAGAAAATATTTGTCATTTCACTATTTTGAAAGTATAAACAAAATATAGTAAATATATTTAAATTGTTATAATTTTATCATTTGGTGAAATTATATTTTATTTATATTTTTTAAAATTATTTTTAGAGCTTGATTTTCAGTTTTAGAATAAAACAGTTTCTAAAAAATGCTACTTTTTAAATAAAAGTTTCTCTATTTTAAAGATATTTTTTCAATTAAATATTTGTGAAATATCATTTTCTTTATTTTTTTCTATTTATTTGTTAATTTTATAAATTCAGACTTTTTAACTATTGAATTTTTTCTTTCATATTTATGAGAAGGTCACTGCAATTTTGTTTAATTAATTGAAGGTCCCTATGTAATTCTTTATTTATTTAATCACAATAGTGACCCAGCCTACCTTTTTTTGACAAAATAATTTAGCGTACTTATGTGGATATGTCATGTCGTGTAGGCCATCTTGCCGCAAGACACGTATCACCAACCTTTTTTAATACTTTTTAAAGTTAAGCTAATATCTATTAAAATTTTTGGCATTAATTTTTATTATGAAAATAATACATATGAGTATCAGGACAAGACATCTTTAATTTTAAGTGTCTTGTCATTTTATTAAAATCATATTATCATATGTTAAATTGAAACGAAAGGATATGATTGAATTCTATAATATAATATCACATATAAATTACACTATATACTTTTATCCATTATTTTTTTCTTTTGATATTTTACAATAGCTCCTAAAATATATCTAATGGATGTGATTGATTCGATTAGAGTATCATTTATGCTCATTGACATAGCCAATATATCCAAGGCTTCTTATAAGATAATTAATACTTACCATTATAAATTTAGTATGAAAAATCATAAGAAATACTAATTTGGTGAAGGGTAAGATACTTATTAAATGTCTTGGGATAAAAATCGTATTATCATCTTTTTATTATTTATGATTAACTATTAATCATAGGGAACTAATTAGTTCGATGGTTACAACAACAAACATAAATGATATTATAACAAAATAAATTACTTAAATTAGACAAATCTTACATGTATTTTATGAATTTTAAAAATATGGATAAAAATTTACATGTATTTTATATGTATTGGTATATCATTTTTTTATATTTATTGTGCAATCAACAACGTAGTTTTACAATTAAATATATTGCCATGATAAAACACTTAAAAGGTGCTGAGTAATTAGACATGGTAATTGGTTCATTCGAGTTCAGCTCGGTTCTTTTACACGATGCAGTGTGGTGTGGTAATGGTGCAGACCATGCAGTGCGGTGGAATTTGAAAAAATGTGGTGAAATGTGGTGAGTTGTGGTGAGTTGTGGTAGGAAGGGTAGGCGAGGAGAGAGAATGTAAAAATTAGAGGAGAAAAGTGAGGGGAGGGAAAAGTAAGAAGATATTTTGTTAATGATTGTGGTAAAGTGTGGTGGAGTATGGTGAATTGTAGTAGAATATTGAGTAGTGCGGTGTAATGCGGTATTGCACCGCAAGTTACCGTTTGAAATAATGGGGCCTTAATTCAGGTTAGATTCATTTGGATGGGGTCAATTCATGTCAACAAGTTTCGGGTTTGGCTAGGTTTGGGTTGGATCATTTCAGCTCGAGTTGATTTCGTGTTTACTTTTTCTTCTCAGTAGATAATATTATCTTTAAGAACCAAACAATTTTGATGAAAAATAAATTGAGGTTAGTTTAGCTCATTTTTGAGTCAGGTCAGTTTTAGATCGGAATGAGTTGAAGTGGGTCATTTGAGTCGGGTCAGTTTTGCAAGGTGGGATAGCATGGAGACTCTTATCATTTTTCTATTGTTTATAAAAAAGAATTGGCGTATTTTTATTTGTAATTATTTTTGGCTCTTACTGCCTTTGCTAGCTAACTTGCCCTTTCCATTTGGGTTGTGGTTTTTCTCTGCGCCTGCAAAAGCATAGGATTTTTTTTTTGTACAGGAACTTCTCTCATCCACATCCAGTCGTCCACTCTTTCTCTCTCTACCTTCAGCTTTCTCTCAGCTAGAACTTTAGGCCGTGTTTGTTTTGTCTTTTTTTTCTTCCCTTCTTGGTTTTTGTACGCATAGTTATCGAAACATGAAGCAATATAGTGCCCAGAGAAGCCTGTGTTCAGCCTCATTTTGAGCTCTCTCTCTCTCTCTCTCCTTTATCTCTCTTCCACTACAAAAAAAATGAAAGTTGTCTGTTGGGTCGCAGCCAAAGGAGGAAGAAGCCATCACGCTAGCTAGAGGCTGCTGCTAATGGGAAGAAGGGTCTGAAAATTACTACTGAAACCTCCGAAAGATTAAAAAAATTCATCTTTTTTTCCCTCTCTTTGTCGTTCCCTCTTTCCTCTACTTTCCCCTTCTTCCTCCTTCTTCTCTTTCCAGATTTGGGGTTTCTTTGTCCTTTTAGATCATACATATACACCTACAAATCCTTTATTACAAAAAAAGGATCTTTCTTAGATGCAAAAAACCCAGATTCAGATAAAAGAAGAGAGTGTGTTGGTACTGTTGTGCAAAAGCCCCAACCAGAATCCAAGATACAAAACCTTTTTAGTTAGAGAGGGAAGAAGATGATAAAGCAGCAGCAAGTGTTTTTGGAAGAGAACATGTCAAATTTGACTTCAGCAGCTTCTGGAGACGCAAGTGTGTCTTCAAGCACTCAACAGCACCAGTATTTTTCCCAGCAAAACGAGTCAGAAGACCAGCAACAACCACAAGATCAGCCACCAGCTAAGAAGAAGAGGAACCTACCAGGAAATCCAGGTCCTTTTTATTTCCTCAATTTTTTTTTTTTTTTTATCTCTTCACAAAGGTACCATCTTTGCTTGTTTTTAGGGATTGTTAGAGAATTTCTGACATGTGTTTTTTTTGCTGGGTTTTGTTGATACTTTTCTGGGTCACGTTGGAATTGGTTAATTTTCAGACCCAGATGCAGAAGTGATAGCTTTGTCACCAAAGACACTGCTAGCAACCAACAGGTTTGTGTGTGAGATCTGCAACAAAGGGTTTCAGAGAGATCAGAACTTGCAGCTCCACAGAAGAGGGCATAATCTGCCATGGAAGCTCAAGCAGAGAACAAGCAAAGAGGTGAAGAAGAAAGTGTATGTGTGCCCAGAACCCAGCTGCGTCCACCATGACCCATCAAGGGCATTGGGGGACTTGACTGGGATCAAAAAACACTTCTGTAGAAAGCACGGTGAGAAGAAGTGGAAATGTGACAAGTGCTCTAAGAAATACGCTGTTCAATCTGACTGGAAAGCTCACTCTAAGATTTGTGGCACTAGGGAATACAGATGTGATTGTGGAACTCTTTTCTCCAGGTATGCTTTAATTACCATGCTGTACTACTGTACATGATCTCTTAATTTCATTTCGGCATATGGGAAGACGTCTCAAACTCACCAAAGCCACTTAATACTAACTAGCTATCATCATTCTTATCAACTACTACATACTTAACAAACAAGGGATCTCGCCGGTGGGCCGAGGTTTGGTGAGGTTAAGGTATATTTAGCATTATTCCTTCCAAGTAGAGGAACTGTTTCTCAATAAGGATTTGATGAAAAAGAGAGAGAACTAACTAGCAAGTTCATTGTCAAATTAAAGATGTGGGTTCATCATTAATTTTATCTTCTAATTTCCCTTTTTCTTTTTCACCATTTTTATTCAAGTATTCAACTTGTATAGGTTTAGCTAGGCATGTACCTGCATTGATTCCTCTACAAAAGCAGTGGTATAGCTATAGACAGATAAACAGAAGAGACAGAAACCAAGAAAGTGGGAAGCCAGAAAAGATTGATCAGACGATGAAAAGATGACTGTGTCTTTGTTTTCATGTGTGATTAATTCTACATATATATCCCGGATTAATGTCCCTTACTTTCTTGTGTGAGTGGGGGTCGATGAGTATCAATATCAAGTATTCAATTATTTAAGTGGGTTAAAATGGATGATATGTATATATATATATATGACAACTGGGTTTTATGGGGTGGTTGTTGTTGGTGGGGTTTTGCAGGAGGGATAGTTACATAACACACAGAGCATTCTGCGATGCATTAGCAGAGGAAACCACGAGATCCATAACAACAAATCCACTTCTTACAAACCCAATCACAGCAGCAGCAGTAGCCATGGCTGGGCCTTCTTCATCTGCACATCACTTCATGATCAATCAGCAGCAACAAGCACAAGCACAACTGTTCAGTTCTCATCAGGATCCTCTACACTCATTCCCATTGAAAAGGGAGCAAAGCTTGATCAATCTCCCTCCATGGCTGGCATCATCACCAGTACCACCATCTCTTGATCATCATCATCATCATCATCATCTGGGATCTCCAGCAGCATCGTCACTGTTCCATCAAGAGCAAGCGCTGATGCAGCAGAGTACTACTCAAAACCCTAGCATGGGGGGATCAGGTGGGAGCTTAATGATGAGTGCAGCTTCGGGTGGTGCACCTTACCACAGCCAAGCATCTCCACAGATGTCAGCGACTGCATTACTGCAGAAGGCAGCTCAGATGGGAGCTACAATGAGCAATACCAAAAATGATCCCCAGGGTCACGTGTCTGACACAAATTCAAGTGCACCCACGACAGCTGGATTGTTTGGGGTGGATTTGTCCTCACGTGACCATCACAACCATCACCATAGCTTGTCATCTTTCGGGAATAAAGCTGCTACGCCACCATCACAAACACCACCTCCACCACCGCCACCACCACCTAGTGGGTCCGATCAACTGAGTGTCCCGAACGCATCTTCAAGGTCGTCGTCGTCGATGTTCCATGACATGATGATGAATTCTCTCTCCTCTTCATCCTCCTACGACGACGCCTTCGGCATTGGTGGCATGATCAAGAAAGAGACTCCATTGGCCGCATTTCATCAAACACTTGGCGGCCAGGATTTCCAAACCACCACCAATGGTGGAGGAGGAGGAAATGAAGGGTTGACGAGAGACTTTCTTGGACTGAGACCATTATCTCAAAATGATATTCTCACCCTTGCTGGCTTAGGAAACGTAAACTGCATCACCACCAATCCCACTTCTCATCATGATCATTCTCAAGATCATCATCATCAACATCAAACCCATAAACCATGGCAAGGTTAGCCCTACATTTTGTTTCTCTCTCTCTACACTCCTCTTTCTCTCTCTGTCTATTGTTACGTTGTCGCTTATGGACACCGCAAAAGGGATACACTATCGACTATGTTTATCATATATTCATATCCATCCCTCTTTTTTTTTTTTTTTTTTTTTTTTTTTTTTTTTTTTTTTTTGCCCCTAGCCCTTTTTGTTTTAGTTTCAAAAGTTCATTTTATATGTAGTTTTTTCTTTTTATCCTAGACAAATGAAATGATTATATAAAGAAAGAATATAGCTAGCCCTTTTCTTTTCCTTTTTTTTTGTTGGTTGATGATAAAATAAACACGAAAGAAGGGAGCCCTAGGTAGCTTTTTTTAGCTCTCTCTCTCTCTTTTTTTTTTTTCCATCCCTATCAATGCAAAAAGCTTACAAGTATTGACTTGTATGGGAAATTACATTATTTATTGTTACATGCAATGCAAATTAAAATTTTGGCTTTTTTGGGCTACTTTTATTGTTTTTATTTTTGGTGTTGGTGCATGTGATGTGGTGCATAATATACGAATGATTCCTTTCTTTTGTGTCAATTCTTTTTCTGGGGGAGGACCACTTTGGTCTGGCCATGCATCGCACGTGGTCCAACATTGTTGATTGATCACCCATCTCCCTACTCTTATTCACATGAAAGCCTTATAGCTAAATTTATTTACTATTATTATTTTATATCAATTATTTAATTAATTAACAGATAGATGGATTGATTAATTAATGATTAGCATGTCTCTCTTACATGATTTTCCTGTAATCATTCATTTACAATGCCAAGACGCTGAAAGTATGTTTGTTTGATGATCGCTGTCTACATGTGTAAGACCTTTTTATAAATAATTAGTAAGTTCTTGTGCTTACTTCATTGCTTGATGTATGTTTCACAAAACTAGGGTCCGAATTCTTCCTGAAGAAAATGACAACATACACTTCTTAAATATCTTACTTTAATATGAATGCTATATCATTGTATGTAAAATTTGAAAAAAGTCTATATATAAATATTATGTAAAATTATATTTTTATTCATATTTTTTCAAATTTATAAGAACACAAGTGAAATAGGTCTGATTATTAGGTTGAGTGGATCAGATAATTATTTACATTCATTGCCATAGCTCCAATGTTGAAGTTCTTAAATTTAACAATTAATCATAGCTATAAAAGAATTTAGTCTAAAAATGATAATAAATATTATCTTGATGGTAATAAAGACATATATTTAAACAGTCTCTTATATCTTGTTTCTTATAAGTGTATTTTTTTACTTTTTACTTTTTAATTTTTAATTTTTTGGGTCAAAATTAAACATTGATCAATAATTAACTTGTCAAAATATACACTGATTTGTTATATGAAACTACTATTTTTAAAATTATACTAAAAATATTTTCTCATAAAAATATAACTTCATAATTATGTTTTACAAAGATATATATTGAGTCAATTGTGGTCAAAATGTTTTCTATTAGGCTGAAATATTTTAAATTCACATGTATTATTATAATAGGGAGAGAGTTATATGGTACTCTGGATATATTACTTATAGTTCATTTGGTTTATTGTAGCATGTGTTTAGTAAGTTCATTGACAAAGTTGAACTGGGCATTTGCTCTTTACAGGTATCAGAGTATATGTGCATAGTAATATTAAAAATAACCCCTAAAAACAGCTAATAACTCCTTAAATAGTCAATTGGAACAATATCATAATATCTTAGGGGCCTTTTAATTTCAACCTACATTATCTGAAGTTTCTAACATTTATTTATTTTCTTTTTGAGGGTTTTTTCATTTGTTTTTTTAGTGTCTAAACTAGTTCTCAAAGTAATTTTTGAAAGGCCATTGTGGGTCTGTAAAAATCAATCACCCTGTTCTTTTCCGCGGTTGGCAAATCGCGGTGTCACAGCCTACCGTAGTTTGCCACAACCCACCACATTTTACCGCAAATCATTACTTTTCTCTCTCACAATTCCAATATCCTACCACAATTCCACCGCACCCACCACAATTCCACCACACCTCACCATACCATTCCGCAAAATACCGCATAAAAGAACAGGGACATCTGTTTATGAGGTTGATTACCTATATCTGGATCCCAAAATCACGTTCAATTGTATATTTTCCGGAAGTTTGTTGTTATTGTACTATTTGAATTTTCCAAATCATATTACTTATCCCCTAATTTGAAATATTTATATTTTTCATAGTTTTACTTTTAAAAGTTTTATGTCTGACCCTAAGTAAATAAAAACTTACTTTCAAAGTTTTGAAATTTCTAAATATATTTATAGATGCTTTTCCTTTTTCTTTTTTTTTGAAGGCGAAAGAGGCGACAACTTCTATTAACACATTGCTTAAAAACATACACATATCCTTATAGGCTAGATTGTAGAATGACTCTGGCAGCCCATCCAACCATACTCTCGTACCCTTAGAGGCAGGATGGAGATGAGCCGTAGCATGAGCTACTTCGGCCCTGTTCGGCAAAAATAGCGGATTCAGCAGCGGATAGCTATTTGGATAGCAGATAGTTGTTAGGGCAGCGGATAGCTGTTTCATTTTAGCGGATAACTTATAGCTGTATAAATACTCATCTATAAAAAATGTGTTCGGTAAAATTAGGATTTAGATTAATAAATAAATATTAAATGACCAAAAAAGACATAACTATAGTTTTGATACTATCGTTGCTACTGTATTATTATTATTATTATTATTATTATTATTATTATTATTATTATTCATGATTCTTCAACCTTGCTTCTTTCCCAGCAAATCCACAATACAAACTTTCAACCCAAAAACTTGATAACCCCCAAGCCCCCACTTTCATAAGATTCAATTCAGGAGATTGAGATTGAAACCTATAACTCCTTTCCATCATCATTTATTGATACCGTAAACCCCAATTTACTGTCATCATCATCAATTGATAATATCGTCAGATTGAAGATCGGACAGAGATAGAATTAGGAGTACAAGCTTCCAAAATAGAAATTGTACTTTTTTTTTATTTTTTATTTAGTGGGTCTTCTTCTCTCTACTTCAGATAAAAAAAATATCAAGCTTTTGGAATGAGTCTTCATATTTCACAACTGCAAGGGAGACATGAGAGAGATAGAAGGAGGGTTGGTTGCTTTTTATATTAAAGGCAAGAGCTGTAATTTTTAGTAATAATTGAGGGCATTTTGGGAACAAAAATCCCAAACGCTATCATAAATTTTTCAAACGTTACTATATGTAACGCCAAGGAATTTCTACCAAACGCTATCAAAAACTCTATAATCTAATTTAAAACGCTAATTTACCGAACAGTTAAAATTTATCATATAGAGTTTTAATCTAATCAAAACGCTAAAAGCTATACTAAACGTTACTACCGAACAAGGCCTTCATCACAACTTCTCCCAACATGATTAAAACTAATAAAATCCAATGAATCTCAAATTGATAAAGCAAAATCAATCAAGAAAGAACTAGTAGTATTAAAGGTCTTCACTCATTTAGCATTAGAGTCACATAACACTGTTTTTACTAGTTATAATTAGCAATAAAATTAGTGTACCGATTAAAAATTATTGACCTGACACAATTGTCTTTGGCCGCGTACTCTAAGATAATCAATTGTCTTGACAAAATACAAACCCCAATTGAATTATCTTGTTAGTTTAATGTTAGATCTCTAAAATATTTTGAGGTTCTTAAAATTGAGATAGAAAAATCTTAAATTAAAATAAAGTGAATGTCTTTCATTTAAATTTCTTAACAATGTTAGGTATAAAGTATGAAATAATAGCAATAGTAGCAATGCTTTTGAGTAGGAATACCATTTCCAAAATCAACAAAATACGGAGTAAAGTTTAATTTCCATTGTCTCCTATTGAGAAAATCGAAGTTATTAAAGAACTGGAAGAATATCCCAAAAGAGAACATGAGGATTAACTGTATTAAAAATCTTAGTTTACAAGAACTCAAGAGATGTTTGAAAAAAAGTAAGATGGTATAACATAATTACCTTGGCCAATAGACTTATATTCTTCATTGAGGGGATTGATGAGATTGTAAAAACTAATTACATCTTGATAGAGGACAAAAGTCAAACATAATTGAGATGAAAAATAAACATAATTGAGATGAATTTAATTAATCAAGAAAGTCTGGTATATTTATTATAATAAAATATTAAAAAAAATTGGGACATATAGAATTAATCAAAGTAGAGGGTAATTTTAATTTAACAAACTATATATGTTTTAATTTAGCCTTGAATAAACAATATTAGTATCGTTTATTATGTTTGTCTTTTTTTTGAAAGAAGAAAGGATTTCCATTAATTGACAGCAAAATCCTCCTTACAAATCTCTAGAATCTCTTCAGGGAGATCATGCTCAAAGCTTTTGGCTGTGTTCGGCAGTAGCGTTTGGGGTATCGTTTAGCATTTTGACCAAGTCAAAACTCTAACTGCGTAAATATTAGTGTTCGGTAAGCTAGCGTTTTGAGGTGCGTTTAGCATTTTAAGGATCGTTTTGTGAAACGCTAATAAAGTTAACGTTTAGCGTTTGGGGTATAGCGTTTCATATTTTTCGGTCAAAAAATATCCTTTGAAAATTTTATCTTTCAAAATTATTCATATCTTTTTATGTCAATTCACATTAATCTGTTAATTCAACCGCTAAATTTACTGAACACAATTTTCATTTGAACAGTCATCTGCTATCCGCTACTTAAACCGCTATCCGCTGTTTAAACCGCTATTCGCTGCTTAAACTGCTATCCGCTACTTAAAACACTAATTTTGTCGAACACGACCTTTGTCTTCCCTCCTTTTAATAGCAAGACTAGCAAGCTTATCAGCTGCTTTATTACAAATTCTAGGAACAAAATCAAAAGACACCGCCTCAAATAAACGTGCTAGTTTCAGAATGTCTTTGATAAAAAATTGGCTTTGTATTATGATAAAAAAAAAAAATCGATATCATTTTCCTTATTTAAAGCTAAAATTGAATTTAGAAAAAACATACTTACGAATTTCGGGAAAAAAACTTACACAATTAAAAAAGATTTCCCAAATTGTTTATTATCCTTTGTTGAAGTGAGAATATAAAAATAAATACTATAATTGATACGGATTAAAATAATAAAAGTTATTTTGGTAAAGTAATATAAATATTAATTTCTGAAAACTGAAGACAAAAAAAAAAATATCATCAACCTCAACTTACCAACATCCAAAAAACCAATATTTTATAGGTTAATTAACTATGAATACTTCTCTATTCTTTAAATTTAACAAGCTATGCTTGAAATATGTCATTAAAAAATTGTACTCCTACATGAACGAATATCCACCTCACATAAATTTTGACACAAAAAATCTGTACTCACAAGTCATAAATGATAAAAAAGGAGGTATTAGCTAGTGGCACAATTGTTCTCTCAGAGAATTTTACATGTATATCTAGGCAATTTCAAGGGAGCTTTTTCTCATTTGTCACTGATTTATTTCTTTTCTTCAATTAATCAGGAGTCAAGCGTAATTTATTTTATATTTCTGGAGCATGTGTTTCAAATATTACGATTATTTACTATTATTATTATGATTATTCACTCCTGTTATTCTGATTATTCACTGCAAATATTTTACATGTATATCTAGGAGTCAAGTGTAATTTATTTTATATTTCTAGATCGAGCATGTGTTCGAAATATCATGATTGTTCACTTTTATTATTTAAATTATTCACTCTTGTTATAGTGATTATTTAACGCAAATATTTTGAAGCACATACTCCATATACATATAATACATATCGATAGTGGAGAGCTTAAAGTGATTTATACTCAATAAAAAACCAAAATAACAAAATATTTTAAGAAGTTTGATCTATTGATAAGTTTCATCTCGTCTACACTTTTTTTTACATTAATATATTAAAATTAATTTTTTATATTCTTTTAGCTTTGATAATTTTTGATAAGTTTTAATAAATTTAGACAAAAACTGTTAAATCTTGGTAAATTAAAGTTACTGATAAATTTGACAAGCATCAATTTCTTTTTCTATCATGCGAGCTTTTGCCTAGCTTTAATTTTAACACCCTCGAGTTTTAAGGTTTGTATTTCTTCGAGTGATTTTCTGATAGAATTTGATGATAACCTTCGAGCTTATCGAAGCATTACATCAGTAATTATTTTAAAATAATTTTACAAGAATCTTTTTAGGTCATCCTAAAAAGCAAAACCTCTTATTTAAGTTGGGATGCATGTATATAAGGTACGTAGTTAAATACTATTAGTTGGGGATAAAATCAGAAAGATTATTATAGACTGAAAACATTATTATACTTTCTTATTATCACTAATCAAGCTTAGAAAATATTAACTACACCAGACATATTGTTAAATATATCTCAGATATTTCCTCTGGTCAATACAGCCAACATGAGAAGTGCCATATCATTTATGTATTTTCAAATTCATTTTCTAGTAAAAGATTAAAATGTATAAATCTTATGAACTTATGGTCGACCATATGCGACTGAGGAAGCTTCTGCATAAATTTTATATATATTCTTTAGATAAATTATATTATGTTCCCATCTATTAAATTCAATTATTGCCAAATAATAAATAATATATATTAACAGATTTCCATTTGAAATACAAAATTCTAGAATTTATCTACTTTGTCTAGAGTTGAAAATAATATGTAACTAGGATAGGAAAGTGCTTAATTTAACTTATTTATCTAGAATTGCAATAGATTCCTAAAGAACATGCATGATTTATAACTTTTAGTGTTTTAACCGGGGATAAAAATGAGGCAAGCCGACTCGTGAGCCTTAGCAAGCCGGTTTGACGGCAAGCTCAAGTAGCTCAGTTCGAGATCAACTCGGTTTGACTTGGGCTCAAGTTCGTGAATTACATAAGCTTAGCCAAGCCACAAGTGGCTCGACTGATTAGGCTTTCGGTAAGTTTAATAAGCTTGTGTATGTGTATTCTAATATTATAATTCATTGACATTTTTATGTTGACTTATATATATATATATATATAATTCGTTTAATAAGCTTTTGGCAAGTTCGTGAATATAAATTTTCGTTGACATTTTTAGGATGATGGTGGTCCCTATTTGATTTTAATAAGTTTAATCAATTCGGTTTGACATTTTTTTTTGGACCACCAGAATATAAAGTGAAAGTAGGGACCACCATCATCCAATTTGCAAAAGTAAGGATTATGTGTGTGTGTGTATATATATATATATATATATATATATATATATATATATATATATATATATATATATATATATATATAATCAAAGAGGTTAATTAAGTATTTAAAAATATTATAAAATCATAGAGAGACAACCTATAATGTAATATTGTATTTGGATATTAGTGTTGTATGACACTGCAACTAAATCAAAACATTAGACATCATCACAAGCTGCAAGCCAAGCCACAAGCCACAAGCATTAGACATCTTCATAGTAACATTAAATTTATTTTGCAAATTATTTACTTCTTAATGTGTAAATGATTATTATTTGTCCTAAAGATTAAGCTGCAAGCTAAGCCACAAGCTAAGCGAAGCCCACGAACTTTGACAGGCCAAGTTTAAGTCGAATATATTCAAGTTCAGCAAACTGCAAATAAAACTCAAGCTTACATAAAAAGTGACAAGTCAAGCCTCAAGTTTTATAAGCTCGAGCTTGACTTGAGTCATTTTCACCTGTAAAGAGCATCTGATAAGTATTTATAATACATATGAACAAGTATCATTTCAATTAATAAAAGGGTTATATGTAGGTCATTATTCTGTTAATTAAAGTCATACACCTTCTATAATTAGTTTACATAAAAAAAGCCATAACTACATATAAATTCTGAGTTAAAATATTTTTTTGATATTTTTTTTTCATATATTTTACTATAGAAAATCATACGCCAGAAATGAACACTTTTCTTTCTACACGACAAAACTATTGGGTATGTTACGGAAACGGTACTTTCCTTTAAAGATGCTTGCAACTATTGCATCTCATACACAAAACAAAGCTGTAGTTAAAATTTCTCTCGCCCAATCAAATTTCACAACTATTTGTCTCGTGATATACATATTTACATGCATTATGATGATAACTTGGTAGGTCATTGTTTTTCAGAAAAAAAAAAAACATATAATTGTTTGTTGAGCAAAAAATTTCTGGTCATATGAATAATTGATGTCAACATATAGGACCCATAAAAGAATGATTTTTGACAGTGGGCAGCCGTCCAATTTTTTATTCCGTAACTTACCAAGAAAAATAATTAAAGTCGGCTGTTCCTCTAAGCTTGGTTTATAAAAAGCATTAGCTTAGCCATTATTATACTCGGTCGGTTCCATAGTAACTGACACTTAGGCTCCGTTTGGTCCTTGAAAAATAGGATGGAAAGAAACTTTTTTGAAACATCATTTATTTTCCTTAACTTGGCTTTAAAAAGGTGAAGGAAGAAGAGTTAGATGGAAAACATAATGGAAAAGTTAGATTAATTTTGCCATCAACATTTTCCTTCCAAAGTTGAGAGGAAAGTGAGATGGAAAAATGATAGGCAAAATGAGATGGTAGGATTGAGGAGGGAGAAAATCAAGGGATATATGGATGGAGAACATGGAGGATCTTATACTAAATTAGTGAAGAGATAAAAATTTTCTTTCCATTTCATTTTCCAAAGACCAAACGGAGCCTTAAACTCACTTTTTTTTTGTTCCAAAATAATGGTCACTTTTCTTTTTTCAATACCCAATTTAATTATTTTAACTTCAATAATTATGTTAACTTTTTACTTTTTCAATTAATAAAAACTACTTTACTCATATTCTCTCAATATCTACACCTTGATATCCGATAGAAGAAAATACTGTTGTTTGATCATTTAGGTAATTTTTTTAGTTAAATTTTGGTATGTGAAAAATTTTGAAATATGTCAATTAATATGGAACGGAAAGAGTAAAGTTATACCGCGTACTCCGTGTGTAAATCATTCAAAAAAGAAAAGAGAAATATTAATTGAACCATGCACAAATAGTTATTCACTAAGGTCATGTTTTTGGTAAGAGTAAATTATCCACAATATATTTTTCTACTGTAACACCCCCAGATTCATAATCACTAGATTATCACTAAACAACTCATAACCCAATGATTAGCGCAGCGGAAATATAATCTGAAGGTATTACCGCCGTCCACAAATATGGACAAGGCTTATCAATCACAACTAAACACCAACCATAATGTATGACTCTAAACAATACACAACAATCCCAAAAAGGCTTAACTGACTTCTTTATTGGAGCTTGCCTTATTCGCCTTAATCTTAGAGGCACCACCTAAAACAAAACATAAAACAATTCGCAAATGAGTCGAAACTCAATACGCATACCCCTATACAGTAAATAAATTTAAGCAATTCATTTTATTTCACGCATTTCAATTCATTTTGCAAACAATAAAACAATAAAACCATAAAACAATAAATAACAATGAAAAACAATAAACATACTTGCGGTATTATTATCTTTAATGGTCCCTTGCTTTGCGATCATCGGTCTAAGCCTCCGAATGGGTTGACACTTGGTCAAGTATTTACTGTGAGAGTGCTCTATGGCACAAATAACATGGGTCGGGGCCATAATTACGTGATAAAACCAATAAACCTTATTCATTCACATTATAATCATTACACTTGCTTATTAAACTCAAATAAAAGAGTTTAAGGAGGGTACAAGCAATATGCGTACCTTGAAACTGAATCGCACTTAAGCGACTTGAAAAGCTTGAATGGACTCGAACAGGGAGCAGCAACGACCTCTTGGACCACACTTGAGATAAGAACACTAAAAGCGAATTAACTTGAATTCTTGGTAAGAAGGAAGTCTCCTAATTAACTTAATAAAAGTAAACTTTCCATTAAAAAGATTGGTGAATTTTTGGGACTTTGTAGTAAGTTTACGGAGGGCATAACTTCCACTATAAACCTCTTAAAACTTCATAAGAGGACTTTTCGGAAAGCTAAAAATAAGTCCTACAACTCTCCAGTTAAGAGTTGAGGCTAAAAACAAGTGTAAAGGCTTCAAATTTAAGATATATCAAGGCTGGTCTGGAGTAAGGAATAATAGGGAGCGATACTTTGAAAAATCATAATTTAAGTTCTAGACATCGGTTGGGTGCGTATAAGCAGCCTATGGAAAGCTTGAATTGCGATCTACAACTTTGATGTTGGTCTCAAAATCAGAAAGTATTTAGAAGACACCGGAAATTGGCTTTGAAAAAGGTTTGGCGAATTCAAATTCTGGTTTGGACATGGTTGGGAGCCTTACTTTGATGGGTCATAAGTTTTCACTCCGACATTCGATGAATGCATAAGACCCCAATTCGGAAAGCTTGCGGAGCATACTACAACTTTCATGTTGGCCACTTAAGTTAA